>OX456525.1:124535065-125135065 GCA_949748255.1 Eustalomyia histrio | reverse complement strand
TAGCTTAAGCTTTTAATACTATATGTTACTCTACTATGATTGTTAAACTTAAAGAGATTTTCAATTTTTCTAAATCTGCATGCCAACTCATTATGTCTTATTTATGTGGTCGGTCACAATTTGTTGATTTATATGGTCGATTTTCAAGCATACTTCCTCTCAGATCGGGAGTTTCTCAGAGTTCAGTTCTAGGGCCACTTTTATTTATTTTATATATCAATGATTTGCCAGGTGTTCTGAATTCTAGTATTTGTAAGCCGTTTTTATTTGCAGATGACATAATGCTCTTGTTTAGTACTGACAGAGATTTTTTTGATGCATAGGAATTCGGTAGCTATAAATCCATCTAAATCGAAAGCCCTTTATTTTGGACCCTCTGAGAATTTGGTAACTGATTTTTTTATAACTATTTGTGATTCCAGAATTGAGTTTGTTAGTCAGCATTGATGTCTCGGTATTATTATTGATAATCGGCTTAGTTTTGTGTCTCATTTTGAATATGTACATCGGAAAATTTCTTGTATCCTGAGAAGAGTATATTCCTCAAATATTTCCCTGCCTTTTAGAGTGAAGTGTAGATTAGCTCATGCACTTCTAATGCCACAAATTTTGTATGGTCTGGAGGTGGTATTAGGCACTATTGCTACAAACTTAAAGATGTTAGAGCGAATTGTTTGTACGGTAACTCGATATGTTTTTAATATACGTAGACGTGAACATATTTCTAATTTTGTAAAAAAAATTTTAGGATGCTTTTTTGATAAATTTGTAAAGTTTCGCTGTATTCTTTTATTTCATAGAATAATTAAAAGTGGCATACCAGTCTCGTTGCGAGGAGAATTCTCCTTTTCACGCTCTAGTAGGAACAAACAAAATATAATACCTAGAATTAGATGCTCATTGCTTGAGAGGTCTTTTGTTGTGAGAGTTGCTCGCTGCTGGAATAGTTTACCTTATGAATTACGTATTTTCTCTCAATCTAATAAGGTTTTTCGTCTTTAACTTATGAAACATTTCTTTAATTCTTAAAATTGGTGGTTCTATACTGTTTGGCATGTCTTTTCCTTCAGTTGTTCTTATATCACCGGATAATGATTTCTTAACTAAATCTATTAATAGTTTTACCTTTTTTATTGATTTGTTATGGCTGGGGAGCCAATCAAAATTAAAATTAAATAAAAATAATTTTAGTTTATTAATGAGTGCAGTTATTTGTTATTACATAACTTTTATTATATTTTTAAGCTAGTTTTAGTGCTTTACTTGGAATTTTAAGTTGTTATGCAATACGTTTTTTGGCCTGTATGGCTTTGTATTGCAATGTGGATTTATAAATAAATAAATAAACAAGTAAGAGCAGCTAAATTCGGCTATGCCGAATCTTATATACCCTTCACCATGTTTGGGAAAAAAGTGAAGTTTATATATGGACATGTATTGAATGGACAGTTTTTTATACGGACATCTTTTAGAGGAAATTTACCATTTAATTTGGTGATAACACTTAGACTCGGGAAGATTTATGGTTCCCGAAAATATGTATTTAAAAAAATGTATGTTTTGGTCATAACTATTTTTAGCAAATATGTTCTACTAAAGATTTTCGATCTTTGGATATAGAAGACGTATCCATAGATCATATTACAGCTCAAAATTTTTGTTTTTATAAAAATTTTGATGTTTTTAGTCAATTTATGGAGTATTTAATTACGGTCTTACCGTTCTTTTTTTTGTGCCACGCCCAGTTCAAGGATCCCGTCCACATTTGGTTAGATGTTGTGTATTGATAACCAAGATGCTTGCACCTTATTTGGAAACTTTTCCTATTTCCGTTCAAAAAAAAAGTATTAAGAAAATCAAAAAAAAAAGTGTTAAAAATAAAAAATTGTACAAAAAAAGTTGAATAGACGGGGCTCGATCTCGCGACTAAAAGAAAAAAAGTATTTGTGACAAAGCGCTTAGACCACTGAGCCATTGAAGGACATAAGCACACGTCGTTAATAGAAGTAAATAAAGAGTTTTCGTTTAAAACAGATTTGTTTTGGTTTTATTTAAATGACAAACCTTTGTATGGATTTATTGTTTGTGTATAAAAGGTGAAGAGGTGAAAGACAAAAAGTTCAACAAATAAAATAAATACAACAACAATCACGATCATAATGCCAATCAGTGTTGTCATATTTTTTTTTTCAAAAATCTTTTTAGTTCTAAAAAAAAATTTTTTTACAAATCGTTAAAAGATTTCACTAGAACTGCATGTGTTTTATTTCTACAAAAACGTTTAATTTAGCTGGCAAATTTGCATTTGGGATTTTATTTCGCTTTTTATTAAAAAATATTTTTAATTTCTTTAGCTTAATTTTAAAAATTTAAAGGAAAATAGTTTATAAAATTTTTTTTTTATAAATTATTATAAGTTATGACCTAAAATAGTTGCTTTCAATGGGGAATTATGTATAAAATTTTCTTGATATATGAGAAATAAAATGGTTTAAAAATCTTTTTATAAATTCTTTTAAATCGGAGCAAAAAATAGAAATAAAACCGTTTGTATCAGAGGGTTTTTATAAAATTTTTGAATTTTTATTTATGGATTATTTAATTATTAATTTAAAATTTTATTTAAATTAATTATTTAATGTTAAAAAAAAAAAATAACAAAAAAAAAGTCTTAAGAAAATATAAAAAAATTGTACAAGAAAAAGTTGAATTGATGGAAGTAGGTTTCGAACCCGCGCCTTAGAGAAAAAAAGTATTTGTGAAAGCGTTTAGACAACTGAACCATTGAAGCTCACATACAATTATCGTTAATAGAGGTATATAAAAAGTTTTCGTTCATTACAGATTTGTTTGGTTTTTATTTAAATGAAAAATCTTTGTATTGGTTTGTTGTTTGTGTATAAAAGGTGAAGAGGTGAAAGAAAAGAATTTCAACAAATGGATGTGTTTGTTATACATATAAAAACAAAGGGATTTTACGGAAAAAACTAGAGGTAGTCGTGGTTTTTGCTAATATCCCATTTATTAACCGATCTGTCTGATTTTCAATAGCAAACAGAAATCGATCACATGTAACAGAAATATATAACAATCAAGTCTCATCATGTCTGGGGTCTTCGGGAATCCCATTTCAATAAATTAAAAAAATGTACTGTAGGATATCCTGAAACGTAATAAATTGTGACAAATTCAGATCCGGTTCGTAGTTAATCAATGATTCTCCTCGACGGAACTACACAAAAAGGAATGCCCTAAGTGACACACGGTTAAAGAACACTGGGGGTCGTTTGTCTTCTTAAATTAACTAATTTAAAGAAATTATTGCAAAAATTTCAAAATATCACAGTTACATTTCTTGTTATTATTGGAAATGTAGTCAGCAAACAAAATTAATACCTAAAATCGCAAATTCGAATTTTTTTACCTTTTGCTAAAAAAATTTTAAAATATATTTTAAGCTGCTTTAAGTTTAATATTTAAGATTACACTCACCAAAAATAGTAAGAATTGTAACTAAAAATGTTGCTGTTATTAAGGCTAATTTTTATTGCTAATTTGAGCCCAGCGGTATTTTTTGCTAATCTTAGCAACACATGTCTGTTGACGTGTATTTCATTAAAGTTTTTGAAAAATGTTTCAGTTGTCCAAAAATATTTTTCATTATTGCATAATCTATTATTTGTTCTAATAAAGAGTATTTCTATATCAATGGAAAAGTTCGCTTCTTTAAACTTATTTTTCTGCATTCTTATGAATTGAATTTTCATCAAAGCTTAAATACTACAAAATATATGAACATTTTCGACTAATGTAGAAATAATAAATCTTCCGACACCAAACTCTTTCGGTTTTCGAAATATGACGTCTTGAAAATTGGCAAAACGTCAAAATATCGAGAAAGTGTCCATACAAAGTCGCGCATAACTTCTAAGCTTAACAACCTAAAATTTTCCTATTGGTACCATTTTAAAGGTGAAAACATTGTCTTCAAAATGGCGTCCTAAAATTTTTTGTATTAAAAGGTCGAAGGTCATTTTTTAAGTTTAATGTTCAAAGACCCATATTCCAAAATCCAATTTTTTTAAAATTCTGAAAAAATACATGTTAAAAACTAAGGCCTCTCTTCATTTGTGCCAAAATCTTAAGGTGTAGACTCCTTTGGTTCCTGAGTTATGAAGGAAAACGTGGTCGTAAGCAAATTTTCGCCGACGAGTTCATATGTACCAATAGGAAAATTTTAGATTGCATAGTTTAGAAGTAATGGGCGACTTTATATAGACATTTTTCGATATTTTGACGTTTTTGCCAATTTTCATGAAGTCATATTTCGAAAACCGAAAGAGTTTAGTGTCGGAAGGTTAATGATTTGATAAACACTACCCATTTACAATATTTGTGGCGAATTTTATTAAAATCGGAGATGACAAATCTGAATGCTTTGCGGTTTGAGCTGGAATTGCCCTGGAGTTAAAATCTCTTTTCCGGCTAACGACACAATCCCAGCAGTACATTCTTTTAAGTTTTATAATGTAATTTTAAAAAATACGAACTATTACTTATTTAATAAAGAATTCTTGCTAATACTGCTGGTTGAATTCCATGTGGACAAAAGTGCTCGTGACTATATTTGTTCATAACATTAAATAGGACTTTGATTATTTGTATTATTTTTTGATTACTTTTGATTCTTTTTAGATTATTTTTAATCGTATCCATAAGTAATCGTGTGAATCTAAATACAATCGTAATTTAATCATTACTTCACCTTTCAAAAAAAAAAAAAAGAAATCTAATTACTAATCATTTCGATTACTAATCGTTACTTAACAGCTATGAACAGATCCAAGCACCCAACATATTTTATACAACACCCAAAAAAGTCGAATTGAAACAATAGACTAAATACTTTGTGGGACATACATTGTAAAATAAAGTGGAGCTGTTAATGAAAGTACATAAAAAATGTGAGTGTTGCACTATTTAACAAATATTGTTAGCGACATTTTTTAATTGATTATTTTTAAAATTTTATATTTTTTTTGATATAGTTTTTTTAATTTCAGTACGAAATTTTTAATTTTCAAAAGAATTAGAGAATTTATAAAAACAATAATTACATTTTTATTATAAAAACAAAAAAACCCTCAAATCGCATTCGAAAAATCCATGTTTGCAAAAATAAAAACAAAAAAAACTTGTTCCTGTTTCTCTTCCAGAAGCATAAACGCATATAAAGACATTATTTATTGTAAATGCTTATTTTTTAATAAAAAAAAAAAGAATTAATTGAAGTTTTTAATAAAATTTTGCTTTAAAACTCACGGAACGAGTGAAATGAAATAAAATTGACAGATAGTCATTATAACAACCTTTTTCATGACGAGAATGGGAATCCGCTCAAATGAAAACATGAAGTAAAAATGATAAATTATTTATCATTATTAGAACTCTACTTTTTGATGGGATATTTTAAATGTTACTAAAATGCCGTTGTTTTCCATATCTTATAGGAGAATAACTGCGATTGCAGTAAGAACAACAACTACTAATTATAGACAGATATGTACACTGAGAGAATTATCTGCATGATATTAATGCATGATTTTTTTTACGTTCAATCAATTAGGTTTCGCTGGTCCATTAAAACTTTTTATGCAATTTTTCATAAAATTTAATGAAAAATTTAATTTTATTTGTTAAAATATTTATAAACTCATGAAAGTTTCATTAAAACCAATTTCATAAAAAAACTTATTTTTTTTAATTAAGAAATTTTCTATTAATGCTACGCTTCCACATGCGTGTTTTGAGCAAATCATGGTGTTTTGACAAAAAAAAATATATGGGAAAACATGTACAAAACAGTGTTTTGTTTCAAAACACATGCAAAACACATTCAGTGGAAACGTCGCCTGACTTTGTGAAAAAAACTTCACTTGTTTATTGAAAAACTCGCCCAAGAAAATTCTCTCTGTGTAGGAACTGCATTACTTCTCTAGTTAACTTATGCTGTTGTAAATATTTATTTTGTTTAAAACTTACAATATTCCATTGATAAATCTCAAAACTGCCATCATAATGAAATTGAAAGAAAAACTTGATATAACGGTCACCAAAAATCCCAGTAGTAGGGCTGGTCTCATTATGCGCCTTCGTCCTTTGGTATCAGCTAAGAGACCCCAAAAATGAGAGCTTATTATAATACCCAAAAAACATACCGCTCCTAAAACTCCTTGCTGTTGATAGGACAAATTTAAATCACAAGCCACGACCGGCAAAGCAAAACTTATACCAACCGATTCCAAAACAACATTATTTAATATTAAGCCAGAAAATATAATTATTTGAAAATTGAATTTTCCAAAATCTGCAAGAAAGAAATAAAAAACAAAAATTAAGAATTGATCAAAAGCTTAAATTATCATAAATGACATACGTGTCTTTTCTAGAGCTTCATCAATGGTGGCTGCTGTTTTTAGTACCTCCTGTATACTCATGGTTCTACTACCGTTTGTATTTTTTTTTTATTAAATATGAAAAATATCTTATGTTTCAGTTAAGTCTAGCGTTCTGGTGCATTGCTCTGATGAAAGCGATACAAATAAATGATCATTTCAAACTTTTATTATTCGTTTAAATTTTACAAGTATTTACCAACATTTTTGTTATCACTTTGTTATACAACCGTATTTTATTGGATGATGCTTAAATTATTATAAATCCAAACCTAATGTCCCAGGAAAAATTGCAATTAATTAACACTTTCACTACCGAGATTTTGTTTATGTATAAAATACTTTTTTGACTTTTAACGCACTTTTTGGCGCACGTCTTTTTATATATTTGCCATTATTTAGATAATAAATAAATTGTTACAAATATTTTCGATTATATACACACAGAGAAAAAACGTGGTTGCAACATGGTCACTGCTACTATATTATGCTTGCTGCATTCGGGTATGCATTTCACAATCAACCAATCAAGGTTTATAAATAGGTTTATGGTAGCGACCATCATAAATAAATATTTTAATATATCATGATTGTCACTTTCTGTTACCATAGACGGAATACAACTTTGGGGTTGTGCAAAAAATACGCAAGTAGATAAAATACAACTCTGATAGCGCTTAAGAGGCGAGTAGGAGTAAATAGGCTGCTAAGTATTTGAAACCCTGTTTTTGCTGGGGTATATCCGAATTAGTGACCTTCATCGAGACTTAAAAATAACAACAGTTATTCTTTATTTTTATTATTATGGTTATTCTTTATGGTAATTTAACGAAAATTACTTGTTAGTCACTATTTTTGAGACTAGTTGTAGTATTAGTAAAGCATTTTAGAATTTGAGTAATGCTTAAATAAAGAGGGAAAAAAACAACTTTCTGTTACCATACTGTGGTAACAGAAATTCTAAATATGAAAAAATATGATTATTCTGGAATTATAAAATGCTCACAATAATCAATAAATAATTATAAATCAAATAAACCATGTCATTGACATTTACAGTCATAATGGTGTCTTTTTTCATAAAAAAATTTTATCGTTTAGTCACCCATGTAAAAATAAAATCAGCGTAATCATTTACACATGGGGGATTTTTTTTCAAAAATCCCTTATACATATAACATTATAATTTACACTAATCAATTCATTAACGAAAAAATTCACTGTCAAAAATATTTTATTCTAGGACTTTTTCTAGTAGAAATATTCTTAGATTCTAAGAACCTCTGCCAAAAAGATTTTTATTTTTTTCTGAGACTAAGGACTACCTAAAAGAATCTTAAAAATGTCCTTAGAATCTACACTCAGAAGAATGTATGAACTAAAATTAAGTTTACACCTTACTAAAATAAAAGCTATGAGTTTTTCCTTAACATTAATAAAAATTTTTCAAAATAATGCAATTTATTTGATTTTATTTCACGCAAAACTTTCATTAACTTAAAAATAGGGCGACGTTTTTCTTAATTTTTCTTTCTTTATTTAGGTTAAAGGTTCTTTAAGAACGTTTAGAAATTTATTTTTTGTTAGTATAAAAATCTTAAATGTTACGAATTTATAAACTAAAAAAATAAGGAAATTTAAAATTGCATAAAAATACAAAAACTAAATATGGATCTTCTTTAGATTTAGTTCAAACATTTTAACTTATTTAGGCCCATTATTATAACTTGCCTTTAAGGTGCGTATTAGTTAAAGGTAACTTTAGCTAAAGTCAGGAATAAAGTGACCTTTAACTTTTTTTGGTTATTACAAAAAATATGGCATTACCAGAGCAAAAACCGATTACTTTTAACAAATTAAAATGGTTCTTAAAAATACGTAGTGGCAACGACGTACTTTTATTTATTTATTTACTTACAACAAACAAAAAATTCAAACAAAAAACAAAATTTCTTCGAATTGTGTAAAAAATAAAAATGTTTGTTGTAAAAAATTTACATTGTCGACACCGAACACAGAAATAAACCAAACAGCAAGGAAACCGACAAAAAACTACACGGCAACAACACTACAGAGCAGAAAATGTGGCAACTTCAAATGCTTAAACCTTACGTTAAAAGTTAAAGGTAAGATGAACTTATCTTTAGCTTATCGGTTACTTTTAGGTTAAAGTATACTTATAATAACGAAAAACTAATAATCTGTCCGTTAACATCCTAACTTTAGCTATCGGCAAGCTATAATAATGGGCCTTATACTAAGTTGGTTAACTTTTTAAGTTCAAGGAAATGTTTTCTTTAGCATTCCTAAAAAGGTTTAAAATATTTTTAACCTATATGGTTTATAGGATATATTAGGTCCATTTATTTACTTTTATCAGTCAAGTCCAGTAAGAATTACTCAGTAACAAATTTACAGAGAGTAAGACAAATAACGGAACGGAAAATTTGCATTAATTTACAAGTTTGTTAAACAGCTGATTGTAAAACCAAATGCAAAAATAAATTATGACTGGTTGATATAAAAAAGAGGATTCTTGTTGTAAAATCTTAAGCAGTTTTCTATCTTATCTTTTCTATAATTAATTTAACAATATTTGTTGCTTTGCATTTGCATAAAACAAGGTAGTTGTAAAACATTTTTATTTGTATTAACAAAAATTTATCACATGTTCTTCAGACATATATTTTTTCTGCTTCTAAATTCTTGCTGGCAATAATTTGTCCAGTAAAAATTTTCAGAAAGAAGAAGAACTCTTAGCATCAAACTGTCATTTTATTCTCTCTTTTTTCTTTATGTTTACTGAGTATTTGTGTAAACGAACGAGATCCACTAAAATTTGTACAAATTATTGAGTAAACGAACGGAACTATTGTATAACTAATTTAGTTTAGACCATCAACATTTATGTAATAAATTTCAAATTGAAAATTTTTGTATATATAAACGAAAATAATGTTCAAATTGTTTTCGCTAATATTCATATACAAAAAAAATAAAATAAATTGATTACTTAGATTTTATGATGCAAACTAAAATATTTACATATATATCTAAAAGCTAACACTTACCGAGAATTACAAGTTACTTGAAAAGAGAAAGAAAAAACTTAATAAAATCTGTAAAATTTTAGATACAAAAAAAGTTTTAATGCAATTCAAAAATTTGTATTAAAACTTCTTTTGTATCTAAAATTTTACAGATTATTAAATTTTTTCCTTCTTTTGTCAAGTAACAAAAAATCGAGTTAGGGCCTTTTTATATTAAGCCATCGATATGTGTGTGTGTGTGTATTTTGATTGTACATAACATGAAAATTTATAAACTAAAAATATAGTTTATTCAGCATTACCACGAGTTCAAGCGTTAAAATTTAAGAAAAATTTACTCTTTAAAAAATAATTTTTACTAAATTTAATAACAAATTTATACAAAATTTAAATAAAAAATATACTAAATTTTAGTAAACTTCCAAAAAATTTAATACGAAATTTACTTAGTTTAAGAAAAAATTTACTTAAATTAAGTAAATTGTTTGTACTTGTTTTTTATGAAAAGGCTATACTTAAGTTAAAATTTCTTTGGAGACAAATCATTCCCAAATTTCTTAAAATTTAGTTTAATTACTTAATATTTGGTAAATATGTTTCTGAGTGTAAACATTTTCTATTAAAAAGTCTAAAGAATCCGTGTTTTTAAAAAAGTCCTTAGAATTTAATTTTTTAAGTATTTTGCTTAAAAAAGTTCATAGAATCAAAGAAGTTTTTATTTTTTTTAATGTAACGCCGTCTTTATTAAGGGCATAGTAAATTCACAGCAAATTATTTGATTTGTTCGGACCTTTATTTTGTAAAATTTTGGGTGCTTTTATAAAGTTTTTTTCTTTTATATATTTGAAATTGTGATTATATTATGAATAAATTAGTCTTAAAAAATAATTTTTAAAACTGAACACCTTTATTTTTTCTAAATATTTTTTTACCATTCGGACTTTTCAATAAAAAATTAGCTTTTAAAACTAAACGCCTTTATGTTTTAATATTTTTTTCTTTTATTTGAAGACCTGTAGTGCAATTCTCTAAAGATTTTACCGATTTTATTAACTAACGATAATTGTCGGTTGGTAAGAAAAGCTATTCTGTATTTTTTGAAATTATTGACAAGAGATACCGACAAGAGATGTTATTTTGGAATTAATTTGCTTTAAAATTTTATGAAGTAACGACAAAAATCGTCAACGTAAACTTCAAAAAAAACTTCTACAAGTATCGGTAGAAAAAAAAAGTTAGAAAATAATTTTTAACGAATTTTGTTGTTAATTATCGAACTTTGACAATGTAACTACCGATGTTTGTCGCCAAAAAGTTGCGGAATCCCACTACTGGTTCAATTTACTTTGAAAATGTACTTTCTTCATGAGTACTTCACTTTTTGCAGTTCTGTGGCAAACTAATATGATATTTCTGTTTTGGATGTTTCACTAAGCGGGCACTTGACACTGATCTCAATGCAGAAGATCAAAATAGAGACATAGTAAAATATAATTATAAAAAATAGAAAGAAAGCTTGATTTGGATTTAATAGAGAAGAGATGCTGCTTAATATATATAATACATTTTTTTACGAAAACACAAACTTATAGTTTTTGGTTCTGGTTGACCCTTTCTGGATTTGTCCATTTATGTTAGCACGTAAACATATGTATAATTACCTGTAAATTTATTCAAAAATGTATTTTTCCTGCGCGCACTGCAATCCCAACAGATAGCTAGACGCCAGCTTCTACGCAAGATTTAAAGTATGCAGCGAGCCAGTGGATAAGGGAGAAGAGTTTAGCGAAAGGCATGAGTGTCAAAAAATTAAGATGCATTACGACAGGAATGAAACCCGGAAATTCTTTTAAAAAATAAAGCGTCAATCTGAAGAATTTAAATGTTGGTCGTCTTCCTGTATATATAATAATGCGAATGTAGTAACGGACGCACAAGGCACACTAAGGTTGCAAAATAATCTTTTTGCCAACCTTTTAGCAGACGATGAAACCAACGGTTACACAAATGGAAATTTTGCACCTGACACGCTGCCCTGAAGGAAATGTCAATAGTGAAACTGTACAGATTCACTATTGACTTTGTCACCAGTACTACTGACTAATTATGCCCCAGACAACGGTCTCTGCTGTAGACATTTAACATGTGCTTGTCGTTGCGAATCTAGACAACTATTGATTAGGTGTAGACATTGCAACCAGAGATTAACCAGTACATTTTAGTAATTCTAGTCTAAACTTTAGGAACTTTTTACTAGATTTCCACACTAGGAAGGAAAATAAGTTTAAACAGGTGCATTTATTTCAGAAAATTGGATATTTTATTAATAAAAATTTTTATAAATTATAAATTGATTGTCTTTTTTATTTTTAATTGCTTTTGCTCATTATATATTTTATTCAAATTTTATCTATATTGAAATTCACTTTTCTTTATATTTTTATTAAAAACTTATTTTGCACATTATTTTCAACAAAATGAAACTAAAAAAATCAAAAATAATCACAGCTTTACAGTTGCAAAGAAAGGAATGTAAAAAGTGCAGTTGAGACTTTGTTGAAAATGTCACCAAAAAGTAACCCAAAATAGTCGACAAAAGTGGTGACTTGGAGACACTTGACGCTAGCCTTCCTACAGGGTACAAACAGCCCGGTTAAAGAATAATAAAGCCGCTGGCGCCGATGCCTTCCTCATTGAGCTGTTTAAAACTGGTGGCGAAGATTTGGTAAGGTAAGGTGCATTTATGCCCGTTGATTGGAACCTTAGTGTATTTTTCCCTTTTTACAAGAAAAGAGAATCTACTATTTGCACCAACTTTTCATATAAAATACTTTTCTTCACATATTATGAACGACTGAAGCCAATCACCAACTTCCATAGACGAGATATTCACATTACGCCATCTTTTTGTGGACTATAAAACCATGGCTGTACTTGGTATTCAAGCAAAGATTGTCCGGCTTTGGATAATGAAAAAACTCCAAAAACTCCATTAAAATAGGAACAAACCTCTCCAACCCTTTTAGTATTGAGCGAAGTTTTAGACAAGGCGATGCCTTGATGGAGAAGATTTGGTAAGAAACGAAAATTAAAGCCAACGACATTATTCACACCAAAGTCTTCTGCTACTTGTATATCGCAACACGCGGGCAGTAAGTGGAGATTTTGCAAAACTTTAACAAAAAACAGTAAAAAATCATGGGCTTAAAGTAAACAAGGGTAAGACGAAGTATTTTATTTCAAGCGTCTCGAACAGCACATACCCATTGAAAACTAAAACTTGAAAGTTGTTAAAGATTTCGTCTATTTAGGTACCAGTGTTACCGACAAAAATAAAGTCATCGTAAAAATTAAGCAGAGAATAACTACTGCCAGTAGTGTTACTTTGGGCTTAGTACACAATTGAGAACTCTTCTCTCGACGTACGAAAATAACAATATATAAATCGTTCATCTTTCCCACCCTACTGTATGATGCTGAAACATGGACAATAAAAAGATAAGATAAGTCATTGCTGCCAGTGTTCGAGAGAAAAATAATACATACGTAAGATTTACGACCATATACGCGTTAAGCATGGGTTCCAAATTAGAATAAACCACGATCATTACGCCAATATATACATAGTCAGACGCAATAAAGTTCAACAACTGCGCTGACACGGACACGTTTATGGAAAACGACGCTCCAGCTCATAAGGCATTCAAGGAAGAACCCGTAGGTGGGTGACGCAGGAAAGGACGACCCAATATCAGTTGGAATAACCAGGTGCAACAAGTTCTATCAACACTTGGTGTCTCTAATTGGCGCCAGCATGCAAAAGAAAGAAATACCGGGCGTTCGATTTTACTTCAGGCTTAAACCGACTCTCGGCTGTAATAGTCATATAAAGTAAGTGTGTAAAAGAAACATTTTTTTAGACAATATTATTCGCAGCACACAAAAAGGATTCGAATATCGAATAATGTATTGATCATGCATGATCAAAACTTTATTCGAAGTTATTATTTTTTTTCATTAGTAATCAGTTATGAATTATGTTTTTGTCAGATAAGCTTAACCCTTTCGGTACGAAATTTTATTTTGAAAACCGGAATATTTTTGGTGTAAATTTTTGCATATTCTAAGAGATATGTCTGCATGTTCTGCGTACTCAGAAATTCTAAAATCGTCCTTTTACCTTAGGACATATAATCCCAATAAGCATATTTCGTAGGACATAAGATTACAATAAGCAAAAATGCTTAAATTTCATCGATGTTGTGAAATACATTATAAGCGTATGTATGCTGACATGTACCGTTGTGGAAAGTATTGTGCCAGTAGCCCGGAAAGGATAGACTCATATGGTTAAGAAACTAAATAAAAGATATGTACATTTACCAAGGAATTAAAATATTCATTAATTCTATTCAGTTGTTTTTTATTGTATTATGTTCCTCTATATGTTGAATATCCAAATGGTGATAATAACAATGGAATGTGATAGTGTTGACCCGCTACACATTTAACTACAATTTCAATAAATGGAAAAAAACTGTGTACTCCAACGGAATCAAAATATTTCTGAACGTAAAATGTTAATTTGTAAATGCCACTTTTAAAATCAGTTGTTTCTAATAATTGACTAGCGCGACCATCTTTATCAGTTGTGCCTTGTTTCAATTCTTGCCATTGTTCGTTATCTAAGAGACGATATAACGTTAAGGGAACTTCTGAAGCGGCTTTACCTAAAGAAGTATCCAAGACATGAGTTGAAATAGTACGAGTATCTTTAGCCATGTTAGGTTCTAAAATCTAAAAAAAAAAAAAACAATTTACATGAAAAATTTGAATGCCACTTATGTATATAGCTTATGATGCGGGTGCAAGTCAATACAAAATCATATAAGAAGTAATAAGAATTTAAAACAAAGTAGGTTCTTCATAAATGTCAAGGTTCAAAATAGGACTGGCAAATTTTAAGGAAATACGTGATTCAGTTTTTTTACAATCGATTGTTTGAACCAACTTTTGCTATTTCTAAAAATGGAAAAAATTAATTTCGTGTTGTCATCAAACGATTATACTTGAAAGGTAAAACACTAAAAAAAATCAAATATAAGTTAGACGAAGCCCATGAAACATCTGTACAAGTGTTTAAGATTATCTACAATTGGGTAAAGGAGTTCCAACGTGGCCGTCCAGCCACGTCTAGGACGCCCAGTAGAGGCAGTTAAATCGTAAATCATCTATAAAATGCAGGATATAGTTTTGAGTGACCGAGGAGTTAAAGTGCGTGAACTAATTGAGAGCTGGGGCATATCACATTATTTAGTGATTTGAATTTTGTTTAATAAATTGGGTATGAAAAAGCAATCAGCAAAATTGGTGCCGTGTTTGCTCACAATCGAAAGTAAACGCAATCGGCTGGCTGATTCAGTAGATGGTTTAGAGTATAGATGGGCACGTGATCGATTTTTGACTCACGCACGATCACGAACCAAACCTTAAAACCACGCACGAATATTTTTTTTACTCACGCACGATCACGTATAAAAGTGAAATGTTTGCTCACGAAATACTCACTCTTCAAAAATTCAAAATTAAAAAGGTCGTGATACATTACATGTAAAAAAAAAAATAAAAAAAACGAATAAAAGGAATAAACACGACTCATGCGCGATTTTTTTTACCGCTCACGACCAACGTGAGTAACTTAAATTTTGGCACACGCGTGATTCGCGTAAATAACGAAATTTAGTATCACGTGCCCACGTCTAGTTTAGAGCTTTTCCTGCGCGATCCTGATGAATTTCTTCGCCGATACATAACTGTTGATAAAACATGGATTCAGCACTATACACCAGAAATGAAAAAAAGAGTCAAAGCAATGGATTTTAACAGGTGAATCCGTCTCGAAGAAAGCGAAGACAGTGAAATCTGCTCGTAAGGCTATGGAAAAAGTTGTTTGGATATGCATGGAGTTATCTGCATTGACTTTTTCGAAAAGAGATAATATTATTGATAATAATCGGGACAATCAAGCGAAGAAATTAAGAAAAAGCACACAATTAGTCAAAAAAAAGTTATCTTCCATCAAGATAATATCCAGGTGCACACTTGTGCTGTTTTGATGGCAAAAATACACGTGTTGAAGTTCAAATTGTTGCCGCATCCACCTTATTATCCAGATCTGCCTCCAAACAATTTTTTCCTTTCTCAAAATTTAACAAATGCCTCGGCGGAAAAAGATACGTGTCGAATGAGGAGGTCAATCTGCAACAGGAGCTTTTTATGAGGACCTTCCGAAATCATACTTTGCGGAGGGCTTAAAAAGTTGGAGAATCACTGGATAAAATTTTCTAATTAACCCCCCAAAAAATAATGTGTTTTCTATGTGTTGATTAAGGCTTATTGACTTGCTCTCGTATGATATTTTGTACAAACCTCTTTTGTTTCTACACGTAAACGTACCCGTTCCCAACCACTGCTCATGTTGAACTGTTTATATAATTCTTATTGAATGGAAAATTCTACTTTTTATCACTATTTATAATTCTGTTTTAACAATTTATCCTCCCTAATTAACAAGGAAGGTCTGCGGAGCGGTTCACGCCGATTTTGATGAAATTTGTATATATTGTTCAGGGAACCAAATTAATGAACACATCTTTTTCTTATCGGTCCAATGTAATGCTTACTGGCTGAAACGGTGTGGTAAAAATCATTCATGTTTACGAAAGTAAAATTTATTTTTATTTAAATTTCAATTACTCGTAAATATAAAAATGTTGATATCCATATTGCATATGTTTAGGACCCAGAGCTCCCAAATTTTAGAAATTTTTTGAAAAAGATGATTTGGAAAAATTCGTCCTAAACCCGAAATGTTGTGAATATCAAAAAAGCCGAGACACCCTCTCGCTTAAACCAAATGACGAATAAAATATATAAATTTGGTGGCTGCACATATTGTACAAAACTCCCAAAAATATTTGTGTTTTTAAACAAAGCACACACAGAATAAAACTGTGGAAATATTACCTAAGTGTTATAAATATATAACTTCCCTGTTGGCCATGTGTGCAATACAACTTCGATGATGGGTGCACGACTCATAAAAAATCATTGACGACACTGGCGAAAGTCCATGCAAAACTTCGACAATTTTTTTATACAAATTTCCGCGAAATCCTGTACGACAATCTGGGCGATGTTGTTGTTCACATTGTCTTTGACGATCACATGGGCCACAATATGCTTGGTTTTGTCGTCGATAAATATATGTGTCATTCATTGTTGTCGACAAAAGTATGGACGATAATGTTCTGTATTATATCAATGTTCTGTATTATATCAACGACATACGCACCTAAGACACTGATGACTTATACACATGGATTCTACTTTGAAACAGAAAAATACACTTTTCGTTTCATTGTTTTTTTTTAAAGAGGGAATTCTTCCTACTAATTACTCGTAATGTGTTGCTTTCTTTTGAAAGACTTCAAATATGTCTTCACTGTAATTGCGCGAGATCATAAATCTTACAACAGTTGTTGCTCGCGATCTGATGGAGAGTTGGAGAAAATTGTTGAACCTTTTTAATTCATATCCCTTTTCGTGTTATTTTACTTCGGTGGGGTTAAGTGCTGAACTATAAAAAGTTTAGGTTCGGGTTCAACATTTAAAAAAATAAAAATGTTTTATTAATAGGAAATTTATTTTTCAAAGAAATTGTTGTTTAATTTTATAAATTATATATTTTTTGAGTTTTCTTCTTTTAAATTTGTTCTTTGTGGCGACAAAATAAAACTCTAGGCTGAAAAGTCCCTCTCATTTAAATAATTTGATTTAGAAAATCGTTCCTTCTTTTTTAGAATTTGCTCGAGCCTATCTTCATCATCTTCTGAAGAACAAGATATTATTCACTCATAAAATGCTCCTCTTCTCTTTCCATTTGCAAATTGTTGAAAATTTTAATTGTTTTTAAAATTTTCAACATCTTCGGGACTTAGCATTAACTTATATCTGCTATCTAGATATTATGCTGCAATCAAAAGTGGATTATTAATAAAGTGGTTTTCTCTTTTTATAATATTTAAATATAATTCTTGTGAAAATGTTTTTGTTTCGTCATCTTTTCCTAACTCTAATTTAAAACAAAGCCAGATTCTATAAAAATCGCCTGAAGTCATCTGTTCTTCTTGTAGTTTCAGCGATAATTTTTTAACAGGTGCAAAAACTTCTACGAATTCTTCACAAATATTCCTAATATTATCATTCATAGTTAATAGTAATTCAGAACAAAAACTTCTGTATTCCAATAAGGCTTGTCACAACTGGAATGACACCTAGTTTGACAGTCTAGTACAGCTTTTTTCAAGTTTAGTTTTTAGCTAAAGGAGAAATTTTTGGTGTTAGCAATTTTTTGCAAATAGCTCTGCATTGATCAAGTATTTCCTTAAAAGAAGGACTAGATATAGTGTCAAGCACTGCAAACTGGAATGCAAGAAATATAATGTTTTTTATGATTTTTCTATTAAACATTTCTCACGCCATGAACAGGAAGAATATTTTTTATATTTTTGAACCTGAAATTAGTTAAATTTTTGGGTTTTTATAAACAGCGAACCTGAACCCGTTTGGTTTCAGGTTCGGTTTTAGTCCCTGATTAAAACTAAGAATGAAAAACTAAAAATATTAAAACTTGAAAATTAAAAGTATAAATTAATTCAAAATAGAGATTAAAAATAATGGTAATATTAAAAATTTTATTGTTTTCCTTATTTTCATTTTTTTTTTTCTTATTTGGCAAATTTTGCTGGCTTTTCTTAATTAATTCAGCACTTTAAAGATTCAACTGAATATTGCCAAGTTAAATTGCATTTATTTCTTCTAACACAACATAAACTATAACTAGAAAATATATATCTAAAATTTGAAATACATTGTCACTTATCTAGTCATCAATGTTGTATGAAACACGACAAATAAAGTTTTGTTCCCGACAAGTTAAGACAATGTCGATCTTCTTGTCGTCAATTTAGTTTAAAACACGACAAATAGCATGATATGGTTGCTGATTTTTGTCCTCATTATAGTTGTATTGACAAGTTTAGGAATCTGTCGCTCATCTTGTCATTAATAGGTCCAAAACACGGCAAAATACATGATCTTGTTGCTAAACTTGACGTCAACAGTAATTAATAGACGATATATTCTAAAATGTCGTGAAGACATCCTTAAAGGTAAAAAAATATAGTAGTGGCAGAACACTGATTGCCAATGGTGCAACAAATAAAGTGATGGCAGGACACTTTTTTACAACGCTCCGCTAACATTAGTAAATAGTGCTTTGCCAGTACTTTATTTACAAAATTTACAATCGTCAAAATTATAAAAGCTCTGGCGCAGCCTTAGTTTTGAACACTTTGCTAACGTTGGCAAAAAGTGCTTTGCCAGTACTTGATTTACATAATTTACAATCGTAAAAATAATAAAAGCACTTGCACTTGAGGTCTGGCTTAGAACGCTTTCCCAACGTTAGCAAAAAGTTCTTTGCTAAAATTTACAAACATTTATGAATTAAAAAATATATAAAGCAATGGCAAAACACTTTCCCAATGCAAACAAAAACTACTTTTTCAGTAACCGATTAACAAAATTTACAATCATTTCTATGGGCCAGTTTTATAGTCATCACGAAGTGGCATTTTTGACTAAAATTTTACTTAAGAAAGGGCCCGTATTGAAGTCAGCATTTAGTATTATTTTTGACTTAAACTTAAGAGTTTGAAAATTCGTGTAGGACCAAAAGGATGCCCTGGATATTGCCGCTGCATCAGGTTCTTTATTTTATGGTGCCGGAATCGATGATTCCGCCAAATATTATTTTTTTAATTTTTTTTATTTTTCCTTCGCTCAAGCACTAGCTTAAAATTGTTTTTTTTTTTGTAATTTCTGATTAATCAGTCATGAGTTATCCTGGCTATGCCGAGAGAACTTTTTTTGAGAGGTCAAGGGAAATATGGTTCAAATGGCTGAATTTTTTAAATTTTTAATAAATTTCACAAAGTACTTGCTAAATATGTATCTTTGATATGATAAATTGTTTGAATAAAATATTTAATTTGATATATTAAAAAAAAAACAGTAAAAATACGCTTTTTTGCGGGTTAAGTGTAACCCGCATAAACCAGCAAATAGCTGTATACAGCCACCTTGTATCATTCAAATACAAATTTGACATAGGTAACGATGAGAATTAGCGTTGGTTTATGTTAAATTTATATGGGAATGACATAGACCAAATTTGATAGATTGCCACATAAGCACTGCTATAATAGCTGTGTTTATGCAGGAATCTATCAACGTTGGATTTTGTCATTCCCATAGAAATTGGACATAAGTAACGTTAAGCGTTAACACTAATAGTTGGCTTATGTAAAATGTATGTGGGGAGGACAGGACATAAGTCAGCTTTGATAGCTTGTCGCATAAAAACAGCTAGTGGTGAATGTTGTATACACTCAGAGATAAATCTTTTAAATACCTTCCTTCATTCATTTAAAATACACAAATTGATACAAAATACACAAATTTCACCCAAATAGGAGTGCACCGGACTGCAAAACTTCCTTGTAAGAATGATGTTTGTAGACTTGATGTGCCGTTCATAAGTGAGTTTTGTTATCTAAAGATCATAAAATGATAATTACTAAAGTATTATCATCTTTATAAAATGTTTTAAAGTATTTACATTTCCGATAAAGTTATCTTCATACATACACCGGCAAAAATTAATGCATCTGTTTACGGGACTGTTTACACATTCGTTGGCTAACTTTTGAATACCCGATTATAAATAATTGATATAGTGCCGCATTTTATGATATATTATTTGATATGGTCACATATCGTGTTTGATATCATTTGATCATGTACGCAAAAAAAAAATGAACTAGAATTTAGAAAAATTAACTTATTTAGAGAAAAAATTTAAATGAAAACGGCGCCAAAGATACTTTTTACCTATATTTAATAAAATTTTCCTTGAAATTAAGAAACGAATTTTACTTAAAATATGGTAAAAATTTCTAAATTATAGAAAAATGAGAACTAAGTTTTTATTACAAAACAGTAAAATTCCTCCTAATTAGTTCATACATCATCTAAAATTTTACTGGTAGTTAGGAAATGTTTCCTTGGTTTTAAGAAAAATTTTATTTGATTTAAGTTCATTAGATATTTTTTTTTTACTAAAAACTACGACTTGACTCCTAAAAAAAAAGAAAATATTTTCTAACATCAAGTTAAATAGCACTTTTTTAAGTGAAAATTATTCTTATCCTGCTTCTATGGTAAAGGTAAACACTCATTGAGTAAGTATTTTTCCACTTTCAGAGGACTTCCGCTTTGTGAGGACACTGCTCTTAACAAGCTTTTTGCTATACATTTTTGTCTTAAAATTAAATTGAATTATACTAAATTCATGTGTTTAAAATATAAATTAAATTTCATTAGCAAAAAAGTAAACAAATTAAAATATGTACTGCAGGATATCCTGAAACGTAATAAATTGTGCCAAAGTCAGATCCTTTTCGTAGTTAATTAACGGTTCTGCTTGAGAGAACTACAAAAAGGGACGCCCTAAGTAAAACACGGCATCTTTCGCTAAGGAACACTGGGGGTCCTTTGTCTTCTTAAATTAACTAATTTAAGGAAATTGTTGCAAAAATACAAAATATCAGTTACATTTCTTGTTGTTATTGGAAAATGGAAAAATGTCATAAGTTTATTTTATGTCATTTTTAGCTTAAACTGTAATTGACATATACAAATTTAAACTTTTCTATTATTAAGTGAAAAAAAAAAATAGTTCAAAATAGTGCAACGTCAATTATAGGAAAGCCATTATGCCGTAATGTATAAAATGTGCTTGCGATATTTTGTATTGTAGTCAGCAAACAAAATTATTACATAAAAGCGCAAATTCGAAATTTTTAACCTTTTGCTAAAAAAATTTTAACAAAATATATTAAGCTACTTTAAGTTCAATGTTAAAGACTGTTAAGATTAGAGATGGGCATGTGAGTCATTGTTGAACCACGCACCAAAAATTACAATCATGCACGATAATTTTTTTAAATGGTTACTTTAATTTGTTTCCTTTAATAATATTTTTTCTTGGAAATTAGGAAAACTAACTAGTTTGTTTTTTTTTTTTTTTTTTTTTTTTTGAATAGAATATTGAAAATAATTTAAACGTTTTCCAATAAAAAAATCCTATTCCAAATTTTATTATTTTTTAAAAATTAGAAAACTTTTACATGAAAAACAGGATATTTTATTAAAATTTTTAAAATTTATCTGAACTAAGTTGCATGAAAATTTTCCTTAGAAATAGTACATCAGTTTCTAAAATCGAGTAAATTTTTATTATTACATAGGAAAAACTTTATTACTTTTCTTCAAAATTAGAAAGTGGTACACTTAAAAATTAAATTTGGAAATGGCTTTCTAAAATTTAGTTAATTTTACTACTCGCGAACAAAAAATGAACACACATTAAGTTCAAGTACTTTCTCGATTTAAGCTAGACACATTTTTTTAACTAAATGGGAGTAAATTATGTCCTAAACTTTTTTTCTTTGAACTAAACTTAATTTTTTTACATTTGAGTATGCAAATTTTTTAAAACTAAGATGTTTTTTCTTAAAATTAATAAATTTTTATTTAATTGACTTGTTTTTTTTCCTAAAATCAAGAACTTAGAAATTTTTATTCTTTTTAAGAAAATTTTTCTAAGTTTTAATAAAATTTTATTTAGATTGAGGAAAATTTATGAACTATTTTGAAGGATATTTTTGATTACATTTAAGTTCATGTCTTTTTTTTTTAGTGTTCAATAGATTTGTATGATAAGTTTATATATAGACTATTTGTACGATAAGTTTATATATAGTTCGATACAAATGGATCCGAGTTTTCGTCTCATCTCGACGTGTAAAATTATATATTACTAAATAAAATTTGATACAATTTCATGAGAAAGTTATGACGTAGATTTCAATTCGAAATTTATTTCGAAATCTACATCGTTTACAAAAAATATAAATACGAGTATATAAAGCAATAATATGAAAACTTTAAATAAAAAAGGATTTTATTAGCCTATTTTGCATTAAAAATAAATTTGTAACAAAGAAAATGTCTCAAAACATCGATATAATAGCTGCGTTCACTGTGAAATTAGAGTAAGCACAAAATACTCTCATAAAATTACAAAATTACCCAAAAGTACGGGAACGCAAAAAAACACTTTCTAGTCCAAAAAAATGTCAAATGCAAAAAATGTCAGTGATGCCAAATTTTTAGGTGCAATAAGTGTAACACGACAAGTGAAAACGCGCAAATGGAGAAATGCGAAAATTGAAATAAAAGACTCAAAAAAATATATTAAAATTGCCCGCCGTTTACAGTGGCTCGAAATTTCGAAATTTTGATATTTTCCGCTTTGAAAAACACACATAGTTATTTCTAATAAATATATTTTTCTCATAATTTAATGTCTATAAGTTTTTTTTTTAATTGTTTTTTCAAAGTGGTGTATATAAAAATCTCGAGATTTCGTGCCAATGTAAAAGAGGGGGTTACAATTTTCAAAAAAAAAGCGGTAAGAAAAATTAAAAGGTGCCGATCTGTCCCTTTTTTATAAACAGAAGATATTTGCAGTTTTTAGAAAGTAAAAAACCGCTTATTGTAACACGAAAAGGGCTAAATTAGCATCGCTAAAGTTCCTTAGTTTTATTTTTTACAATTATAAAACAGCTGTTTTTGTTTATCAACTGTTCTTTTGACAATTTACCCAAAGAAAAAGTTTGGGTAACTTTCGGTAAAAAGAGAAACACTAATACACTCTCATAAACGCTCTCATTTGCCCAATTTTCGAGTACGGGAACGCTTTTGGGTAAATTTTGGTTAGTTTGGGAACACACTTAATGTTTTATACCAAAAAAACAAACATATGTATTACCATCCCTGTTGGCCATGTCTACAATACGTCCTCGACGTCGCTTGTACGACACAAAGTAAATCTCTGATGAAACTGCGGCGACAGTCCATGCAAATCGTCGACTACTTTTTCATACAAATGTCCGCAAATTGGACCAGATGATATAGGCGACATTCTCGTTGACGATCATATGGGCGACAATATGCCTAGTTTTGTCGTCGATGAATATATGAACGAAATATAAGTTTATTTTCTTTGAAAAATAAGTAAATAGCTTTTTATTTCAAATAAGTACTTTTTTCTTGGAAGATTTTTAACGGAATTTTCAAATTTTTTTTGACCAATAAAATACCAAATATAATAGATATTTAGGAATTCTTTGTTTCTGCATTACAACATTTTAAAAGTCTGACCACAAAATATGAGATGTTTATGTCAGTTTTTTTATGTTTTTTACTTCGATTTTAATAAAGATTTAAATAACTTAACCATTTTCATTCCAATACGTCGTTAGAAACGTGTTGACGACCGGGGATTTTAGTCTGAAATTAACCCTTAACTCCAAAAATTATAACTCGTTTAGGAAACACATTCATTTGATATCAAATAGTGACATAATTTAACCCTTTTATTTCCAAAAGTTTTTGAGGATATTTTTTATCAATATTTTTTGTTAGGCATTTAATCATTACTCTTCTGTGCCGATAGCTCAGTTATTACGATGGCGGATCAATAAGTCCGTGTTTTTTTAAATGAGTTTTTTTTGGAAAAAAAAAATTTTTTTTCAACATAATATCAAGCTTTTCCTTGGTTTGATTGACGGTTTTTTTCCGCAAAAAATAATGTTTAATGAGCACTTGAAATTTACTTTTTTCCATTTTTAAAAAAGTAAATGACGGAATTTGCTCAAAATTTGACAGTAGTCTATTAATAGGTGATACTTACTTGATGTGAGAAGTGTTGCATTTCATATAACTACGAGGGAACAAAATTATTAATTTTTCCCTAAAATCACAACAAAAATGTTTCAAGGTTATACAGATTTTTTATATTAAATTTTTAGGTAAAAACATTTAAGTATAATTAAAAAAAATTATCAAAGTATTAAAATTTAACAAATAATAAAAGGATTCTTGTCGACTTTCTATAAGGTTGTATAGATTTTTTTTATAATTAATTTTTAGTTAAAAGTATTAAAATTAAACAAATAACTAAATGCAAGTAACAAGTAAAAAAAATATTAAAATTAAAATAAATTATCAAAATATATCTTACAAAAAACCTTTTCGAGATTTTAGTTCAGTGTATTGCTTGCGTGACACAATTTTATTTGCTATATAAGCAGGCCGATTTTTATCAACAACTGCTTTACACGATTGGCTCACAACTTGCACATATCTGGACGAATCTAGTTTTCGTGGAACAGAAAGTATTTAAGTGTATTTTTTTCGGAACAATTACATGCTTGGCATATATGTAATATGCCAAGCACAAATGTTTTTAAAAGAAAAGCAAATCTGTAAAAAAAAAATTAAAAAAACAAGACGGTGCAGTTAAGGGTTTATTTTTGACTAAAATCCCAAGCGGTGGTCAACACCTTTCTACGATGTATTAGAAACGAAAATCGGATAAAAAATGGCAAAGTTATTTAAATTTCCAGTAAAATCGAATTGAAAAGCATCAAGAAACTGACATAAAAATCTCGCTATCTCAAGTCTGTGGTTAGATTTTTAAAATGTTTAATGCAGAATCGAAGAATTACAAAACCTCTATCATATTTTGTCATTCATTGGACAAAAAAAAATTTAGCCAGTTTTTTATTCATGAAAGATACCATTTTTGTACCCTTTTTTGACGCGGTTTAGCTTACGAGAGATTATCACTAGAATAATTGGTTAATAATTACCAATTATTATTTAACTTTCAGTAATTAATTTTAATTCCTGGTAGTAATTTTAATTATAAATTGCGTAAGCAACAAGGTAATGACATTTTTTCGAAATATAAGAATTAACCCTTTGACGTCAGATGGTTGATAATTGTCCGATTTTTAGATTTTGTCATGTTTGACACAATTTTAGTAGGACATGGCCATTCCTTGGGAAACATCGGGATATTTGTAATTGGTTCATTCCGTTTCAAATATCAAGTTAAGTCTAATGTGTTGGTTTCTAAAGTGTTTGTTTAGGACAATTCAAAGCAACCTGTGATTTTTTAAAGAATCATGCCTTATAATCTTGGGTTTTTTCAGAGGTGTTCTGTGGAAGTAAATCATTTAAAACGAAGAGTAGATTGTGTTTTACCGAAGTGGGACATTTTGTCGATAAAGTTGGTTTTTATTTTCTTTATATGACATTGTGCAGAATAAAAAAACAAGTACAAAAAGGCTTAAATTCGGCTGTGCCGAATCTTTGAATACCCTCCACCAATATTCTAAAAAAATGTTCTGTTACTGTTTTTGATACAAATAATGTAAAAAAACTTTTGAAGTAAAATTATGGAGGTACAAAACTTTTTGGATGCGAAATCAAATTTTTTGGTAAAAAAAAATTTTTTGAGGAAAAAAATTTTTGGAGGTGAAAAATATTTAAGGTGAATAAAATATTATTAATTTCTAAGCGACTGGTAAAAAAATATGAGAAAATATATTATGTACCAGTCGGTACTATGCAATTGTACTAATATACACCAATTTGTATGGAAAATTTAGAGGTATCTTTACATTTTCACTCTTAACTTTTTAACCGCTGGACCGATTTTGCTCATTTTCAATACCAAACTGCTCGGTAGGTGCTGTCAAAACATACATACATTACCATTTTGCTTACAAAAAACACAAAGTAATGTATCTAAAAATATGTATTAAAAAATATTTCAATTATCACTACGTTTATAAATCCTATAATTCGTAAACAATAAAAAAATTCGTATACAAAAAAACTTAATTCTTTATGCTTGCAACACTGTAAACATAAGCATATGCGTTTACAATGCAAAGCAATGCTTCACGGCAACACTGGTTTGTCAAATAATGCCATGACATTTTGCAACGTTTACGAACGCTAATACTGCTTCTCCTGTCTTCATCTCGTGATTTAACTTTTTTATTATATATGTAAATACATAAAATCATATATAATCATTGAAGAAAAACCTAAATGAATTTTATTTGTAAAAAATTATGTTAATATTTAACTTACGATATTGTGTCCGTCACTTTAATTGCCAAAAATCACAAAGCACCACAAATAAAAAGACTGCACAAATTTGACAACTGTTGTGCATTCCAAAGAGTTACCATGCATTAATGAACTAACGGCATTGCCAAAAAAATGACGTTTATAAACTCAATGCAATGCATACCGTTTATGAAGTCAGCCTATATCGCACCCATTACGAAAGTTTTGCTAGGGAGTAAAGAATCTCTACGGTACTCTTTACCTTAAAATAAATATGACGGTTTTTTCAGTCACCGTCGTATGTCGTATTTTTGGGCGCATTTTCTCCCACAGCGACAATCGTTGTTCGTCGCGTTCGTATTCTGGACCGACACTAACGTAAATAATCTACTTCTTGTTCGATAACTAATAAATATTGCAGGGAACATCCTTTATGGATTTATATTCATTCTTTTTTTTTTGCTGGAAACTTTTTGGATGCGAAATCAAATTTTTTGGTAAAAAAAAATTTTTTGAGGTGAAAAAAATTTTTGGAGGTGAAAAATATTTAAGGTGAATAAAATATTATTAATTTCTAAGCGACTGGTAAAAAAATATGAGAAAATATATTATGTACCAGTCGGTACTATGCAATTGTACTAATATACACCAATTTGTATGGAAAATTTAGAGGTATCTTTACATTTTCATTCTTAACTTTTTAACCGCTGGACCGATTTTGCTCATTTTCAATACCAAACTGCTCGGTAGGTGCTGTCAAAACATACATACATTACCATTTTGCTTACAAAAAACACAAAGTAATGTATCTAAAAATATGTATTAAAAAATATTTCAATTATCACTACGTTTATAAATCCTATAATTCGTAAACAATAAAAAAATTCGTATACAAAAAAACTTAATTCTTTATGCTTGCAACACTGTAAACATAAGCATATGCGTTTACAATGCAAAGCAATGCTTCACGGCAACACTGGTTTGTCAAATAATGCCATGACATTTTGCAACGTTTACGAACGCTAATACTGCTTCTCCTGTCTTCATCTCGTGATTTAACTTTTTTATTATATATGTAAATACATAAAATCATATATAATCATTGAAGAAAAACCTAAATGAATTTTATTTGTAAAAAATTATGTTAATATTTAACTTACGATATTGTGTCCGTCACTTTAATTGCCAAAAATCACAAAGCACCACAAATAAAAAGACTGCACAAATTTGACAACTGTTGTGCATTCCAAAGAGTTACCATGCATTAATGAACTAACGGCATTGCCAAAAAAATGACGTTTATAAACTCAATGCAATGCATACCGTTTATGAAGTCAGCCTATATCGCACCCATTACGAAAGTTTTGCTAGGGAGTAAAGAATCTCTACGGTACTCTTTACCTTAAAATAAATATGACGGTTTTTTCAGTCACCGTCGTATGTCGTATTTTTGGGCGCATTTTCTCCCACAGCGACAATCGTTGTTCGTCGCGTTCGTATTCTGGACCGACACTAACGTAAATAATCTACTTCTTGTTCGATAACTAATAAATATTGCAGGGAACATCCTTTATGGATTTATATTCATTCTTTTTTTTTTGCTGGATTTCTATTCCATTTCCCGTTAAGCTCCAGAATTTTGTTCACAAGTCCGAAACCAATAAAAAATTCTGTTAATTTTTTTAAAGCAACGTATATTTAGATTAATAATAACAATTATTTTGTTCAACATAAATAAAAAATTCTTTCTCTTTTCCATTTTCAATAAAATTAAAATATTTAGTATCAATTCGTGCAATCTAATGATGTTCGTCTAATCTAATGATGTTCTTATTTCATTTTTTTTTAGTTTTGGTTTGACTTTGTAGGTTTTGTTGAATGCGTATGTCAGAGACGTCTGCCAGTTGTTAACTTATTAGTTTTTTTTTTTTTTTTTAATTTAAGATATCATCATGAACATACAATAATTGTAATTATACTTAAATATAATATATTCTTAACATACATTTTTAATAAATATTTGACATATTACACTACCACTACTTCAGGCTTTTGACGTTGCTGCTGGTTTTGACGCATTTTGTTGGAGGTGCATTAGCGTACTGTTTTGTAACTGATTGTTAACCTGCTGCATACGTGTTGTCACCGAATGATAACATGGCCCACATAATCTAACTGGACTAAAGAGTTTTTCATCGGGTAATGGTGCCCAGAATTCTGAACAATCAGCACAAAATATTTGACCACATGATCTAAGAGAAATTAAAAAAAAAAACAAATATTGTCAATACATAAATAAATATATGTATGTATTATTAGGTAATTGTATGATATGAGATAGATTAATTTGACTGCTAAATAATAAAACTGAAAACTATGGTCTTTAGTCGGTTTACATTTCCCTCAAATAGCTTTACAATATTTATCCGAACTTAATGATTACAAATATTTTTATTGATTCTTTAATTTGTTTTTTGCCTTGATTACATAGATAACTTATTGTTTTAGAGGTCACTGGTTTTCTTTAAAGATTTTCTTTGTTCAAAAGGACAATTTTCCAAAATTTTGTAAAAAAACTTGCATTATATTCATAAATCTATAAGTATTTATGTTTATTGTGTTGTACTGTGTTATCTAAAAAAAATATAACATCCAAAACCTTAGTAAATACCACAGGTTATTTAATTTATGAAAAAAGAATCTAGGGCAATGTCAACTTTGTATATTGTACCTTATACCAAGTACAAGGTGGGACAAAAAGTATCACGCTATTGCAAAGTGCTGCCATTTTTTAAATGGCATCGTATGAGAGTTTGGTTTTAGCATTCGTGTAGACACGTGCAAAATTTATAGAGAATAACAGTGAATCGCTATCAGTGTGCCAATTTTAGCATTTTTGCAGCTAAATTTAAATTTTTTTATTTAGTCGCAAATTTTTCATTTAGCATTATTTTCAGCATTTTTTAATCATTTAATTAGCATTTTTTAGCTTTTTGAATTTTTTTTGTATATCAATCTTGAACTAGACAAGGAAATAAGTCTTACATGCCGAAATTTTATAGAGCAATTATTATATCAACTGAGTCAACTATTACCGAAGAATATTCTTAATTTAAAGAATACCAATTTTTTATAAATGTAAATTACATGAAAAATTTGAAGAAGAAATAGTGAATTTCTCTGTAGAAGAATTTACGGTTTTGGAAAAATAATGGCAAAAAACTAAGTTTATATGAATGGATAAACAAGAACTCAACTATTTCCGGCCTTATAAATAAATGTATACGAGTATAAAAACTTTCTATATAATGAAGTTTTTGTTTTTTTGGAATAAACCGTATAAAATTAGAATGATATTGAACACTATGAATTCGCTTCTTTACATTAGAGGCGGGTTAAATACATATTGCCAAAATATTAAAGTAACAAATGATCCCATAAAAAAATGAAACAACAACATACAGAAATGGTCAAAACATTTGGAACTGAGAATCGCATTTTAACTTTTCATTGATTAATTTTTTCCAAATCACATATCGTTAATAAATTTTATTTTTTTTCATGTCATCATACATTGTTTTTGTTAAAAATATGAAAAAAAACAAATTCGTAATATAACAAAACAACAAAAAATTTATTTTAAACGAATGCAGCTGTTCAAATCATTTGCAATACCTATTACTCTTACTCTTAACTATACTATTAAAACTAACAAATGATAGGAAATAACGGTAATAACATTCCTTTTATTAATTCGAGATTAAGATCTTTGCAAAAAGACATTTTATTAAAGTATTCCGTTCCAAAATCAACAATTTATAATAGTGGTTACATCCATAAATACCAGTCTTTCCACCATTAAAAGAAGAACGCGAGAATATGGTCTCAGATTAGATGCACAAAAGCCCTGAATTTAATAAAAAAAAGTATGCTGGAAGTCTTTGTTAGAAAAAGATTGAGAATTAGGCAAAATGTTATTCCAGTTGCAAATGTTTTGAACACCACTTTATATTTCGAATGATTTTTTTGGAAGTTGATGAAGAATATTTATTCAAAGGTATGATGATTTTTTATACCGAGTTTGTTTAATATAATATGCACATTGTCAAATTTGCACTTTGGCCCTTTTGCAAATTTGAACTTTTGGAAATTTGCACATTTGCAAATTTGCACTTTTGCAAATCTGCACATTTGAACATATGCACATTTACATTGGTGGAGGAGTCTATGTACAAAATTTTAACTTCCCAGCTCAAGCGATTTTGGAAGGCCGTCAAGGGGAAGAATTTTCGCTTTTTTACCCCTCCGCCTTATATTTTCCAAAAGTAACGTGTTATCTGTTATCTACACTGAAAAATGAACCTGCATACCTAATTTTAACCATATAGTTTCACCGGTTTGGGCAGGCCGTTCGGGAGAGACTTTTCCTTTTATTGCACCTCCCAGTAGGAAATTCGGAAAATCCAACTTGGGTGGATGTCTACGCTGGAGTGGGAACCTATGTACCAAATTTTAACTTCCCAGCTCAAGCGGCTTTAGCAAGTCATCAAGGGGGAGAATTTCCCCCTTTTTTGACCTCGTTGGATTTTCAAAAACTGATATCTTAGCTGTTATCTACACTGGAGAAGGAGCCTGCACGCAAAATTTTAGCTTCCTAGGTCCAGCGGTTTCGCCAAGCCGTTAAAAGGGAAACATTTCATTATTTTAAACCCTATTTTTACCATGTCCCTGGCTAAAATTCTAAAATATAGCTTGTTAGTGAGTTAGTCCATACTCCAGGTAATACATATTTAAAATTATAGGTATCTTGCTATTTCGGTGTGGGCAGGCCTTTAAGAGGGAGATTTCCCCTTTTTTGCCCCTCCCCGTAGGAATTTACAAAAAAAAACCCTCCTGGATGTCTACACCTTTCAACCTTCTGGCTCTAACGGTTTTGATAGGCTGCTGAGGTAGAGAATTTCACCCTTATCTGCCCCTCCCCGCTTGATTTTTCAAAAATCATGTCTTAGCTGTTATCTACACTGGAGAAGGAGCCTGCGTACCAATTTCGACTTCCTAGGTTTTGGCAGGCCGTCAAGGGGGAGAGTTTTACCCTTTTATGCCCCACCCCGTTAGATTTTCCAAAAATCACGTCTTAGCTGTTACCTACACTGGAGAAGAAGCCTGCATACCAAATTTCAACTTCCTAGGTCCGTAAGGGGGAGACTTTTCGCCCTTTTAACCCCTATTTTTCAACGTCACTCGCAGAAATTCTAAAATGTACCTTGTCAAGGAGCTAGCACATACTCCCAAGAACGCATATTTTAAATTTAAGGTTTCTAGCTTAAGGGGTTTAGGCAGGCCGTGAAGGCCGGAAGGGGAACCTACATACCAATTTCCAGCTTCCTAGATCCAGCGGTTTGGCCTGGGCGATGTTGAATCAGTCAGTAACGTTATTCCTTTATATATAATAGATAATATTAAGATATACATATATGAACATTCGGGTCTCCAAAAACCAAAATTGTGAGCTATTGACCATCCCCGCCCCTGGATTAGGATAATCGGACATTGGGAAAACGGACAGTGTAAAAACAGGATTACAAAGTGTGAAACGGGATTACGACTCTTTATTGATTTTCTCAAAAAAGTTTATGTTTTAAAATAAGTTTGACTTAAAATGATTAAAGAATTGTAATTTGCAGTAAATTATCTTTTTAATACGGCAATGAAAAACGAAATCGGTTCAACAGCCAAATTATTAACACTTCCCCCGGTAATTAATGCATCACAGACCACTGATCAACAAATTCGATCACAAAATTTTGAAATTTATTGAAATTATCTACTACGACAACATTATTGTATTCTTTTAATTCCAATGAACTTAGGAGTTGAGAAGTATTTTTCATCTTGTGTTTTGCTAACTTGTCTCAAGTTTCCAATTTAAAAAAAAATTTTTGAAGAAATTTCAAAAAATTAACAATTAGATTAAATCGTTTTTATTAGCACAAAAAATGGATTAAAAATGCCAAAAATTGCAGGTATTCTTTTCTTCGTTTGGCGAGGGCAGCGATTTCGAGAAAACAACGATTTTTGTCACTCATTTAGCTTTAAGGCACATTCTCCATTTTTTTTTTTACAAATTTCTAGGTTTTTGGCCAGAATATTTCAAAACAATATAAAATACATCAATTCTTTAAATTATGGTAAAATGGAGATATCTAACTTAATTGCCACTGTTTAAGGTAAAATTTTAGGAGTTTCATATTTTTTTAACATGTTTGCTACACTAGCGAGGTTGGAAAATCTCTTAACTTGAATGTGCACGATAGTACAATACGGAGACGTGTAATAGAAAACAATTAAAAAAGTTACGGGCCAACAAAAAATAACTTTGTTGCATCATAAAATCAAGTATTCAATTTAATTTTTTTTTGTGTATATGAATATTAACGAAATAAATTGGAACATTATTTTCATTAACACATGCAAATAATTTTAAATTAAAGTTTATTACTTAAATGTTGATGGTCTAAACTAAATTAGTTATACAATATAAACTATAAACCAAATGAGAATTGTATAGGTTAAACATATTTTAAACCTTTTTAGGAATACTTAAGAAAACAATTCCTAAAATTTAAGAAGTTAACACACTGGGTTAAAATAAGTTAAAATGTTTGAAATAAATCTAAAAAAGTTTTATATTTAGATTTTGTATTTTCATACAACTTTAAATTTTCATTATTTTTTAGTTTATAAATTTTTAAATGCATTTAAGATTTTACACTAACAAGAAATAAATTTCTTAACGATTTTAAAGAACATTTAACCTAAATAAAGAAAGAAAAATGTGTCCCTATTTTTAAGATCATGAATGTTTTTCGTAAACTCATAGCTTTGATTTGAGTAAGGTGTAAACTTAATTTTAGTTCATACATTTTTCTTAGTGTACTTAAATAAAAATTCATTAGTGCTCACTCTAATACCGGCCCTGATAGAAAAAAATAGGTATTAATACAGTTATTCATTTAAACTTTATAAATAACAAAAGATAATAGTGTTAGTTATAGACAAATAAAATATAAAGCAAACATGAATATGAACAAAATTATAATGCGCACCGGCAATGATGTTTCCTTCGGCCTAGCCAAAATTCAGTTTGACAACTGGTACAACGAGAAACTGCATGATCAGGCACCCATAAAACGCTTGCAGCGTTTGGTTGTATGGAGGAACTTGTAGTAGTGCAGGATGAAGGACCGCTAGTACTGCGATCTTCAACAGCTTCCCAAGAGCAAATTGAAGCATTTTCCACATTATCAAGTGCCGAACACTACATTTAATTTTTTTTTTTAAATAAATAAAAAAAATTAATTATTGTTTTTATAATAATTATTAGACTTTGGTATAAAAAAATGTTCAGATTAAATTATTTATTTACAATGGTGGTCACGAATTTAGCGCACACATTCTTTTTTTAACAAAACTTTCATTTCATTTATTAAAAACTTGACAAAAAAACTTAGGAATATTTAATTGTTTGATAACTTAGGATTGAACGTTTTATAAAACTATATTAGAGTTTTCCATTCAATCAACTGTAAAAAGAAATCGTAAAATATTTAATATGGGGTTGGACACAAATTTAGCGCACATTATAGTTTTCGCTAGAAAAGAAAACCGCAATATTTAGAAAAAATCTTATACATATTTTGTAGGGAATTCTTTATTTATTAAACCCTGGGACATCTTTTGGGTAAACTTTCTACTAAACATGCAACGTTGCTCGAAATGGCGTACCAAAAATTTTGTGCTTCACGCCATAATTCGGCGAAATTTTTGGTCTTAAATGCATAAATATGTTTGTCGATATCGTCCCATAAATTCTCGATAGGATTTAAATCCGATGATTGCGTTGGCCACTTAAGCACTTTAATATTTTTCTCTTCTAAACACTTTTTAACTAACTTCGTGCATAAAATTCCATAAAAGTGGCATATGGTCACACGCAAATGTAATCATGTGGTTTGTTAATACATTTTTATAAATATGCTGATCCATTTGTCTATCTATTTTAACAATAGGCCCAACACCGTACCGCGAAAATGCTGCCCAAACCATAAAGCCCCTCCACAGTGCTTGACAGTTTATATTGTGTACCTTGGGTTAGGTTGCGAATTCTAGGGACGCCATACATACTGTTTTTCATTACTATCAAACAAACAAAACATCAGAGCACATTTTCCCAAAATTGTACTGGGTAGTCGGAATGTTCCTTTGAGAACATAATTCTGTCTTGAATATTCTTTTCTGACACGTGTGGTTTTCATTATTTATTCGTCTATTTGTTTTAGAACATACACTTACCCCATGGTTGTCTTTCAACTCCTTTTTTTTATAGAGTTGGAAGTTATAAATATAATTTTATCCAACTTAGGAGTAGTTTTTCTCTGCCGAGGAGCCTGAGGAATATTTTTTGTTCTCTTAAGTGCTTTAATGTGGCGAAACCACCTTTCTGGAATAGTTCAAAGAAAAAGCAATCTCTAAATCAGATTTTCCTTGCTTCTTTATTTGTTAAATGTTTTTCTCTTTTGTGAAGAGAAACAAGAAGCCTTTGTCAAAATGACTTACATTGAATTCACTTGAATATTGTTATAAACGAAAAAAATAAACAAAAACGTGTTCCTAGTTAATTTACACAACCTGCCCTAAATTCGTGTCCAACGCAAAATGCATACGCAATTTTTTTCTTTCAATTTCTACAAACACAAAAAATATCTAGCGGTAAATCAAACAGCTGTTTTTGTTGTTGTTTTGTAAACTTGTTGCAATTTACCAATGAAAATGGGAAAACTCCGCGTTTAACAAATATATCATAATTTGAATAAATGTTTGGGATATGTGAGGTGCTCTAAGTTCGTGACCACCAAGGCTTTTTGCATTGACAGAAGAAAAAACTGTTTTTAGACGATTTCATGCTGTTATTGACATCTTGTAAATTATCTTAACAAAATTTAAAAAAAAATCATATTTAGTACAAAGTTAAAAAAGCTTTAATTAAAAACATTGAAATCAGTGGTGTATCATTTAAAAATATCATATGAGAACTGAGCTGACAATCAAACTACATACTGGTGTAACCAGCAGATCTTAATGAAACTTGGATATGTGATAGAGGGGACAAAAGTTATAAACAGTCGTTTCGAAACATACCTGCGCAATTTAATTCTTAATTGGATGAAGTTTGTTCGAAACTTTTGTGTTTGATAATTTCTTAATATTTGTTTTTCATCCGGAATGTAAATTAAAAATATTTTTGTAAATTTTTTCTTTAAATACGACATGAAAAAACTCACAAAAAGAAAACGAGGTCATATTTAAATCCCTAAACATGAGATACGAGGGCGGATCAATAAGCCCGTGACTTTTCTAACTTCCCTCGTAGTTATATGAAATGCAACACTGTTCTGATCAAGTACCACCTTTTAAAAGACTACTGTCGAATTTAGAGCAAGTTTCGTCATAAATTTGCGTTTAACAGCTGTTCAAAACATACAACCTTGTGTTTTTTTTTTAAATGGCGCTCATTAAAAATTTTGTTTTGCGAAAAAACATCAATTAAATCAAGGAAAAGCTTGATAAATACTATGGGGACATCTGCACCATGTGCGATAGATTGTGGAAGACACAGACATCTCACATGGCTAAGTGGTGAGAAAGCTTTCCGCAAGATGGCTGCCGCGTTTACTCACAATCGCCCACTAACGCAATCGTTTGACAGCTTAGTTTCCATGGCAAAAATCTATGAAGTAGACTACGAATTGTCCTCTCATTCGCCTTATTCTCCGGATTTAGACCCCAGTAACTATTTCCTATTTCCAAACCTAAAGAAATTGCTCGGTGTAAAGAGATTTAGCTCTAACGATGACATTATTGATCAAACAAATGCCTATTTTATGGACCTCGAAAAATCCTGCTGTTAAACGCAAAGTAAATGACGGAACTCGCTCAAAATTTGACAGTAGTCTATTAACATGTACTTGATGGGAGCAGTGTTACATTTCATATAACTACGAGGGAAGTTCGAAAAGGACGGACGTATTGATCCGCCCTCGTATATCACCTAAGAAAAAAATATTTGTTGTCCTCTGCAACATATCCAAGTTTTCTTAAGATCTGGCAGTTACTCCTTTGGGTAGTTTCCTTTTGTAAGGCATTGTATAAATATTATTTTCAAAAAACATTCCGTGACGTATGTGTTTCAATTGGAACTTCTGCACACAGTAAAATATATTTGAAAACGAACAGAAAAATTAAATTAAGGGCTTATGTACATATGCTGAACCGATCAAATTTGATCACAAGATTTTTAAGTATATTTTTTAGTAATCAATCGAAAGTTTTTTCTCACTGATAAATATTTTCTATTTTAAGGCCTAAATATTTGTCAAAAATCGATTTTTTTTGAAAAGCCGTTTGAAAATTATTATTTTTTTCATTTTAGATGATCCAATTCAGAGATATTCTGCTCACCGCAAGACGCCTTTTTTTAGAGGTGCTCCCGGCCATCACCTATAGCGGTTTTAAAATAATTATTTTTTCAAATTAAATATAGTTAATAGTTTACATATATGTACAACATTTTAATTTAATAAATCAAAAGGCCTTCTGAAGAAAAATTCTTAAATATCGATTTTATTGGGACTCCCGACTGTATATAACCCCCCCCCCCCCCTAAAGTATTAACATACAATTCGTGCGAATTAAATATTTAAAATTATTATTAAAGATTTATCCCGTTTCATTTTAATTCCCCCGTGTAATTTTATGTGTGTTGTTTTTGTTACAGTAACAAAATTCCTCTAGCGGAATTATTTCATTCGCCTTATAAAAAAATGGGGTTAACTGCAGAAATTAAATTAAAAAATGCATTTATTCTAATAACAAAATGAATTGATACATTATTTAAAGTATTGTGCATCGTTAGCCACTACTTTTTCCCATCTTTCTGGTTGATAGCATATGGATTCCGCGCCAAAAGAACTGCTCCGGTTTTGAGGTAAATAATGAATCAAGCCAATTTCGGATACCCTGTTTTAAAGTGAAGCGTATTCCAGTAAGGGCATTCTGCATCGATCGAAACAAATGGTAGTCAGAAGGGGCAAGGTCTGGGCTATAAGGCGCGTCAACCAAAACTTCCTATCCACTGTTTTCCAAATAGTTTTTGACCGGTCTTGCAACATGTGGCCAAGCGTTGTCATGATGGAAGATTATGGCCTCGTGTCTGGTCGAATATTCTGGTTGTTTTTCGTTGATAGCTCTTTTCAAACGAATCAATTGGTTTGGTACAGGTCCCCTGTGATTGTCTTACCCGATTTCAACAGCTCATAATACAGAACACCCTTCTGATCGCACCAAATACAGAGCATTACCTTGGCGCCATGGATATTCGACTTCGGAGTTGATTTGGCTGGTTGGCCGGGCTTTACATATGCCTTTGCGCTTGGGGTTATCGTAATGTATACATTTTTCATCACCAGTAACAATACGATGCAAAAATGACTTCTTTTTGTAGCGTTCAAGCAGCATTTCCGACACGCAAAATCGCCTTAAAACGTCTCTCGGCTTCAATTCATATAGGACCCAATTTACTTGCTTTTGAATAAATCCCAATGCTTTTAAACGTAGGGAAATGGCTTGTTGCGTGACTCCAAATCGCCAATTTTGAATCGCGCAAACTATCGTTCACAAGGTTTTTGAGTTGGTGCATATTGACCGTAAGCTTCTACTAACAATCGATAACTTTCAGCAGACGTTTTCTTTAAATAAAAGAAGGTTATCAGACTTCCCCACAAAACATCTTTTTTAGGTACTAAATTCGTCATTATTATAGCGATTGAAAAAAAATGTGTGTTTACACTTTGGCGTTTACCGACCGAATACTGAATTATAATGACAGATATTTACCCTCCAAAATACCATATTTGTTATTATTGAGACAAACCATATTTGATAGTTATGCCATCTGTTGTCTAAATTGACATTATTAACTTGTATACCCAATATGAAATAAATTTCTTCGGATTTAACACTTCAAAATAGAGTTGTGTAATAAAAAAACACTGCGGTGGGTATAAAAAAAATCGCTAAAGTCGAATTAAGTGAATTAAGATAAACAAGGATTGAAAAGTCAGAAACAAAAAAAAAAAAAAAGAGAGAAATTTAATAGCCCCACGATTCAAAAATTGAGGCGAATGGTGAAAGTAAGAATACGAATAGCTACCATTAATTTTTTACGAATCGAACAGCGTAAAAAATTATTTTCAAAAAGATAAAAAAAAAGTGTTTTGAAATCTAAATCTGGTGTTTGGTTTTAATTACAATATGTAACAAAATGCATCACCAAAGTCGAAAACAACAATGAAAACAACTATCGGTCCGTGCTGGTGTTAAAGAAAATTTGGGATCATGAATTTGCTGAAGAAGCCGCCAAAGCTATCGCTCTAAATGAGAATTCTCCCAATAGACTTATGGGAAGTCACATTAGCTCGGCAGACATAAAAACTTTGAGTGCAGGTTTGATAAATTATGCCTCCTATCTACCGATTATATCGTTGGTCTAAAACCACCTTCCAAGATTTATCACACTCGATAGACTAAACGACTTCTGACGTATATAAACCAGGAAAAACTGACTGGTTGGCTTTCAGAGAATTAGAGTTTGTATTTAATTGAATTTTTGCTTAACCGCATTTACGGTTAAAATGGACACGGTTAATCGCGGTTAACAGTTAATCGCACTCACTATAAAATATTTTCTAACCTACAGGTCTGGTCACAAATTAAAAATTTTTTTCTCTTTCTCCAATAAATTTTTGTATTTTTATTTTACTGCAGAGTCCCACTTGTTTGACTTTAGAGTACAGATTTGTTCCACTTTAGAGTTAACATTTATTTTTTAACTATTTAACCTGACAAATATGCTTTAAAAACACAAACACTAATTTGTTCACATCTCAAGTTGTCAACAAATTAGAAGAAAAAATATTAAAAAAACATAAAATAGTTTATTTAAATCATTTTAATAAAATAAAAAAAAAATAAATTAAAACTCCAATCAGCGGGAATAAAGCCGAGAATTCGCGAAAAAGTGTGTAAGTATTGAAATGTCAAATATTATTTGAAGTAACTCTATTCTGTATTTTTTACAACATAACGGCTGACTTCATAAACGCAGTCTGCAAAGCAATATTGCATTGCATAGAGTTCATAAACCTCATTTGCTTTTTTTGGCTTGAGCTCATTAATGCATGGTAACCCTTTTAAAAGCTCAACATTTGTCAAATTTGTGCAGTGTTTTTATTTGTGATGCTTTGTGATTTTTGGCGATTGAAATGCTTTGCAACTTAGTATGCAAAGCAACATTGCATTGCATGGAGTTTGTAAACCTCATTGCCTTTTTGTGGGCAATGCCGTGAGTTCATTAATGTATGGTAACTGTTGGAACAACACCTTAAATAAACTACTTGTTCGTTAGAAAAGAAAATATAAATTATATAGTAGTTTGGACGAGTGTGTCAGAATTGAAATTGAAAATAGCATCAGAAAATGGAGTTTAGTTTGTAATTTGCTTTTGAAATATACAACAATAAAAAGCAACAGTCACAATCAACAAACATGCCATGCATTTTGTTAAAAATTGCGGTTATTCAAATCACAAATGCAAAATATGCAACAAAATTAGTTACAATGATGGTTACTGCGCATGTTTTAGCCGCAGTAACAAGCAACAAAATCAAAAAGCTAGTAATCATGCGCATTCCACTAAAAATATTTCTTCCCAAATGGTTACTATCGTTTCCGATCACAACGTCAATCAAGTACATGACCATACCTTGTCAAGAAAATTCATCACAATCAAAACTCGCAACAATAACATACAATTTGATTCTGCTTCTGATATTAGCAAGCCCGAAACTTACTCAAACGTTACGAAAAGCTTCTGATAAATCAGACAATCACATTAAATTTTTTGGTGAATTTAACACAACTGTTTAACATTTAGATAAATCAGTTGTTTCAACACTTTACGTCACAGACTCATCAACACTTAACGTTTTTGGTATAGATCTCATTGAAAAATTCGGGTATTGGGATATCCCCGTTAATACAATTTGCTTCAGTATTTCTGCAACTATGAATAAGGATAACATATTTCACAATATAAAAGCCAAATGTCCAGATGTTTTATGTGATACTACAGGTCATTGTAAAAGTTCCAGATTCGTTTGGAACTCAAACAAAATTTAAAACCAGTTTTTAAATCTAAGAGGTCTGTACCCTATGCTTATGTTGCACAAAGTAGAAGAAGAACTGAACCGCCTGCAAGCTGCAAATATCATTACACCAGTTACACATTCAGACTGGACAGCTCCCATTGTTGTGGTATGTAAACATAATAACAAAATTCGTATTTGTGGAGACTATTCCACAGGGCTAAATGAATGTGTAGAAAAGAATCAATATCCAATACCACATGTGGATGACATTATTTCAAAAACGGCAAATTGCTAGTATTTCAGCACAATAGATTTATCGGATGCTTATCTTCAATTTGAAGTAGATGAGAATGCTAAAAAGATATTAACAGTAAATACCCAAAAAGGGTTATTCGCATATAACCGACTTCCATTTGGAGTTATGTCTGCTCCAGGTACCTTCCAACAAGTATTGGAAACTGTTTTATCTGGCCTAGATGGTGTGCTAATATATTTAGATGATATTATAATAGCCACCTCAAACATGGAGGAAAATTATAAACTAGTCATGCAAGTTTTTGAGCGCTTTCATAACTATGGCCTAAATATTAATTGGAGCAAATGTGAGATTTTCTAGACTTCCATAAAATATCTGGGTCATGTATTGGATTCTGATGGAATTCATCCTGATCCCAAAAAAATTTAAGTCATGTCTCAGCTTAGATCATTTTTAGGAGCTGTAAATTATTATGGAAAATTTATTTCCAGAATGAGACAACTTCGACATCTATAACGGTTGATTTTTTAACCGTTTGGATTTTAAAACTTGAAAAAAACACAAGATTAAATGAAATATTTATTTGGGACGATAAATAAATGCCTGCCATTTACTTTTTAAAGATTATTTTATGTAATTGTTGCCCGCGGCAACATTTTAAATACTTTTTACAGCATTTCAGACGGTATCTCACCAATGGCAGCTGTAATTTTGTCTTCCAGGGCTGAAATTCTGGCTGGCCTGTTCCTGTACACGAGAGACTTCACATATCCCCACAAAAACTAGTCTAGTGGAGTCAAATCGCATGATCTTGGCGGGCAATGGACTGCTCTAAAACATGAGATTAATTGCTCACCAAACTCGCCTTTTAATAGATTCACGGTATCGCGTGCCGTATGGCATGTTTGACCGTCTTGTTGAAACCACATGTCAACCAAGTCCAATTCTTCCATTTTGGCCGAAAAAATCTTCGCATACGGGTTGGCGGATTAATTACATTGAAACTGGTGCGAAATTTGGTTACAACAGCTTGAATGCGATAGCCTGTTCGGTGGGTCGATTATGACGACCATAAATTGGACGTAATTTACAAGACGAAACACATTTCTGACACAGCACGAATTTTTATAATAAAATTCAATGATTAACAATTGTTGTTAGTTTTTTAGTGTATTCATGGTGAAAAGGCAAACCTTACTGAACATTCTTGGCATTGCAACATGCCACGACTTGTTCTTGCACTGAAAACCAAATAGCATATGATTTTATGAAAAAGAAGGGAATCACGAAAAGATGAAAAGAAAAGCAGTATTTGCGTTCATAAACGTTGCAAAATGTCATCGCATTATTTGACAAAGCCGTGAAGTATTGCTTTGCATTGTAAACACATATCGCTCATTTGCGAGAAGAATGAATGTAGTCAGACCAAGGAATTTAGAAACATACAGGATGTGAAACAACAACTTAATTCCTACCCACAAAAACTAAATTCTAAAGTAATTCTAAAGGAATTTCGTTGTTGTGGCTAGGAAAGCTAGGGTTGCGTATCATGTACAGTTTGTCAACTACATAATTCTTTTCAAAATAAAAAAAGGTCATAGTTTTCATTTTTGAATTAAAAATTTATTAACAAAACAAGTTTTCTTTCACTTTTTCTTTCATAATTTATTAAGGGTAAATATTAACTGTTAATATTAATACCAAAAATGGTAAATTTCAATATAAAACAAAACAGAAAACAACAAAAACAAAAAACAGCATATATTCACTTGTCAAATAATTCTTTTCAAAATTCATACACAGGTCAAAAAGAGACAAACAATTAATTAACGGTACATCAAATTCGAAAAAAAATCAAATATCCTTCTTTGGTATAATAAAAATAAATTTTATTAAAAAATTTTTTTTCTATATTACCCTACGAACTTTTCAGCCAAACTGTTGTATAAGAAAGCAAAGAAACCCATGCATATTTGGTCAGTAATTACTTTTGTTAAACTTACTACTTTTGATAGAGGAGAACACAGTTCATCTCTCTTTATGTTATAGTTTCAAAATATGTAAAATTTATATCTTGGATTTCGTTTGAAATCAAAACAAAGCTCTACTTATGAAATCAACTTTGGGTATTTGAGTTGTATGCAATACTTGAAAATTAATAAGTTATTTAAACTTGCTGAAAATTATGGTTTAAAATCTTAATATATTTTAATTAATTTTAAGTTATCGAGTGACTTTTGGAAGTAACTCATTTCTAGGTTAAGTATGATTCTCATATTAGTTTTATAAAGAGGAAGAATTTTAAATAAATTAAGATTTAAATATCAAACCTCACACTAAAAACACCGCATTATAATTTTAATATTACATGTCGATACCGCTTCATGATAGCTTTCTATTACGTTCTTGGAGGTCGTCCCATACCAATCGCAGATGAGGAAAAACACCACCAGTAGAACTAGAGTGGTAAAATGTGTAGAAAATTTGGAAAGTTAAGTTAGTATATTGATGAACACTCTTGCGGAATGTATCTAAATTCGTGTATTTAATGCTTGCTCTCGGAGAAAATTCACCAACCACGGTAGACAATGGACTTAAGGTATTTAGAAAGGCCGAAAAGTCAAAAACTCTTCAATAAGTTAAAGAAAGACAACAACTAGGTGGACTCGTAGAATTTTCGTTTGATTGCCAAGGCCTTCAAGAGAGAATCTTTGTCTAATTTATGTAGAGAATTTTAGGAGACTACAGAGGCTCTGAACCTTCTAAAATTTCTTACCGAAAACCCTAAGTCTACCGAGTTTTGCTACAAAGTATCTATATGGGATCGTCGGACAGCAGGAAACCAAACTGAAAAAATAATTTGGCACCAATAATAGTCCATTTCAATTAAAAATTTTCTAATATTAACAAAAAAAATTAATTTGATTTTTTACAATTTTTAAATACAATTATTTTTTTTGTTAATATAACAAAATATTAATTAAAAATGCACCAACAATTACAGATAATTTTATCTGTGTGGGCTTCGCTGGTGGAGCTGTAGCTGTTCAATGTGATGCGAAACATAGCAGATAAGGAAGCAAAATAAGTAGGACGACCTAGACTATATGTAGGAAATTACAAATCCCATAGTCGGTGCCTTACCCAAAAAGATTTAACACTTATCATCTAACTTATAATCCTCACTGGCTTCAAAGGAAGCATTCTTGTAATATTAATTATTTTAAGATATTTAATATAACCAGAGAATATTTATAAAAATAATACATTTTAAAAATAAATACTAATTTTTAAAATACGAACACCACTGATTATAAACATATTTAACATAAAACCTCAAAAGCAAAAGAAAAAAATATTAAAGAAATAATAAAAAAATATTACATGAAAACTAACCGCTGATGCTGAACTATTATTATCACTATAAACATCATCATCATTATCGCTGTCGTCGTCGTTATCGTGATTATATGATTGACTACTACTGCAATATCGTTGACGTCTTTTTCTATGATGATATTTACAACAATAACGACTAGGACAACGATGATAATATCGTCTTCTGTGTTGAATGCAACATGTTGTACAATCATGATGATTATTCTGCTGTTGATTATTATGTTGTTTACAATTATTACAATTTTCACACAAGTCTAAAAACCTACTACATTTATTTAAATTTACAATTATATCCTCATCTAACTTAAGTTTTGAGTTTTTTGAGTTCGTTGATATTCAAATGACACAAAAGTAAATAAAATTTCAAAATAATATAAGCAACTCAAAAAAATAATTAAAAGTAAAAAATAAGAATTATGAAATATTATCTACAAATCGTCTATATTAGTTAATACTTTAAAAATAGCCCTTGTTTTTTTAATTCCCGGATTTATTTTATTTCCTTAAAAACCCCATGTTTTTTTTTATGTTATATATTTTTAAACTGAACAAAAAATACAGAGTTTCCGTACAAAACTATGTAGTTTTTGTTTGTTTTGTTTTTTATATATGCGTTTTGACAAGTAAAAACTAACACGATCCAAAAGCTACGTAGTTTTTGCTCAATCTAAATGTTGTATTAATTTCAAAAAATATAAATATGTTTTAATGTAAATTTAACACTTACTCTCTAATATAATCTCAAAAAAAAAAAAAATAAAAAATATGCAAAAATTCACATATAAAAATTAAATTAAGATTAACCCATAGTGGATTTAAAAAATAGAAAAATCCGTTTTAGATTTAGCTTATTTTAATTCTAGTATTTGCATTTTTGCAAAAATATATTTTCTTTCTTTTAAGACTTAGAAACCCAGTACCAAGTAAAAATCCAAAGAACATGTTGCAGAACAACTTTTATCGCATTAGCATAGGTTCTAATTCTTGTTCTAGAACAGTTCGGTACAGAACCGGTTCTAGAACTAGTTATAAAACTAGTTCCTGCGGCACACACACATTTTGACTCCCGCGAATCAGTTCTAGAACCTGTACCATGGAACCGGTTGTAAAAGAACCTATTCTAGAATAGATTCAAAAGTAATCTGTTCTAAAAAATTTTCTGGGTAAATATATAATTTATTTTAAATCAAAAAAAAAAAAAACAAAGTATGTATGGAGTTTTTTTAAGGAAATAAAATACGATAAATCCAAAATAATTCAGGTGATAACAAAACAGGCCTTATATATTTTTCGTTACTTTAATGCATTATTTTATCTAAATTATATGTTTTTAAATCTTTATGCTTATGTTATATATATTCACCTGTTCATCATTGGTAGCGGTTGCGTTGACATTATTACAATTTGGGCATAATTTCTTTAAAAGGGCCATACGCATATCATGAATTTCTCGCAGTAATACATCTTCGCGCATCTGAAAATTAGCAATAAAATTAAAATTAGGTTAAATGGTTTAAAGAGGCGGTGCCGATTGTTATATATTCCTCTAACACTAGTGCAGGTCATGGTCAAGTCACACGAAGTATCAGCGTTACTTTAGCACAAGGCGGTGTCGAAAGTAAAACATACATAAAAAGTATAAAGAATAATGAATTAAAATAAATTTCCCAAACAAATCAAAACAAAAGGTGTTTTAATTGGTCCTTATAAATTGTAATGCGAGGAATCTAGGACTAGCTGAGTCACCCCAGCTTCAAACCCGGTATAACCGGAGGTTCTTGAAAAAATTGAGTTAGGAATGAACAATATATTTATTGAAAATATTCTCTTCCTCATTCCGAAACCCGTTTCTCGATATCTTGTATCGTTTGTAAGATATCCAGCATCGACTTGGCTCTACATCCGTAATTTTAACATTTAATGAACATTGGTTTGCTGCTTACACCACTATTTGGCATACACATTCAATTTTGCATACAAAAATAAACAAAATAAAATCATTTCTGTTTTGCTGCATTTCGCATATACATCAAATTTGCCTACAAAAATTATAATATATACTTTATAATTGTTCTGTTGCATTTCCATAACAACAAATGCAAATCAAAAATCATGGCAATACAACACAAACAGTAAAATTCAAAACAGAAATTGATATGCTGTACAAAACAATAACTTTTTTCTTTTGTAATAGCTTAATAAATTAAGACTTACTGTATATAAATGAAAATTTATTTATTTTCGTTTTTCTCGACTTGTTGGCATATACATAGGTAAAATCAATGTGGATATATGCTACCGATTATTGAATATAAATTTATTTTGTGGTTTTATTGGGTATACAAGTTAATAATGTCGATTTGGACAGGTGGCATAACTATCACATATGGTTTGTGTCAATAATAACAAATATGGTATTTTGGAGGTAAGCATCTGTCATTATAATTCAGTATTTGATAGAATACTATAAATATATAATAATATAGAGCAATTCCATATGAAAGCGATCACCTTTTGGACGACCCCTCTCCGATTTTAAAATAAATAGTCTCAATCGATTGCCCAGCAAAAAATAATGTACCTACATATTTTTTTTTTTTTTTATAGTGACTGGTTTAGTGGTGGTGTACACCACTGTCATGTGACAAAATTGAAGAATTCTTCATAAGGGACCTCATTGAAAGTTGTTTTAAAAAAAACTACTAAAGCGATCGCAACGAGTGATAGCTCGTTGGAAAGGTATTAAATCAGGCTTTAATTGAAAAATAAAATTTTCCTAATTTTTCTCAGAAATTTACCTTTTTTCCCATGAAAATTAAATTTTCCCATGAAAATTAAATTTTCCGATTTTCCACAGAAGCTCCTAAATTTTCCGGCTAATTTTATTTTTTTTTTGGATTCCTCATAATTTTTGCTTTAAGAATCAGCAATAAAAAAATGGGCCCCGACTCCTTGTTTGGACAGGAGAAGAGCATTTAAGAGACCACCTTGTTCTCATTGTTTTTATATTTTTTATAATTGAATTATTTTAAATTATTTAACATTATTTTATTTTATTATTAAAAATACATTTTAAAAATTATTTTACAGTTAAAAATACATTTATGAAGAAAAAATCTTTCTTATTTTGCTGCTTATACTTAATTACAATATTTATTAAAAATTTCAATTGTCTTGGCATCATTATAAAATTAAAGTAACTTTAAATTTAGCACGTCGGCAGGTGAAGAGCACCGCTTTACATTAATTGACATATCAGAAATATTTGGTATGAAGCAATGAAACTTGCGTTCCAGTTATAGTTTTGACATTATTATATCTGTTTTGAAGTCGTCGCTCCATGGCATCGTGTTTTTTTTTGAGTGCATAAAACTGTGTTAATGGCAATTTCCTTGCTTTGAATCCACGAAAACAAATGTTGTACATTTAAGATCTGGTCAGTATATGGCCTTTGCAAACTTGCCTTAGTCGCCATGCGTTTTAGGGTTCCCCCTAACGCATCGCATGGGCCCTTACCGTGGGACGTCGCAAAAAAGTGCCACTCGACCTTGCAGTTTTGTTCTTCTTCAATTATGCAAAGATTGTAAAAATTTTTTTTATTCTTGTACAGAGAAGCCGCGCCGTCTGAGAACGTTACTTTGTCGATTGCGTCGAATTTTGATCTTAAGAATTCAAACAGTTTCATTTGAAATAAATAAACGGACACATAATTATGAGCTAAACTCTCCGCGACAACAACAAGGCTTACGGTCTGTAGTTCGTTATCTTCGTTTTTGAAATAAATGCAAAAAGGATGCACCGTGCACTGGTCGTTTGCCCAGTGATAAGCCTGAATTTCATCCTGAACGAGAAAAGTGTAATTCTCGGCAAAGTCGCTTATCACAATGAATTCATTTTGGGCTAATTTCTCCTTACTTTCCTTTAGAAATTTCGATTGCATCTCGGATATGAAATGGTGCGCCTTCAGTTCATTCAACTTGAATCCGAATTCCTCGATGAATTCCGGAATCTGCTTTACCACGGTCTCAAGGGAACATCTGCCGCTGCTAATTATCCACTGTTTGAAATGCACCTCCTGAATTAACAGCTGTTCAAACTTTTCCGCCAATTATTGCTCTAGCTTGTCAATCTTCGGACAATTGTCGCATTTGGACAGATGACAATTTTCCGTGGGGTATGCGCACAATGACTTCGACAGGAGGTCCCTATATGTTTCAATTTCACCGTGAAATACTTTCAATTTCTTGCATGGAAAGAACATTAATTTGATGTTTTGATGAAACATGCAAACGCAGACTGAATGCGTTCCGTGCTTGTCTAATGCCAGCACGCATTATTTTGGTCGTAGGATGGCAAACTTAGAAAATCTCACTTTTTCTGCTGGGTATTTCTCTTTGAACTGATGGTATGCTTCGGATAGATTACATAATAATAATCTGCGCTGCTTGTGTACTTTTTCTCCATCTTCACGTGTGATAACATATTCACGTGTACCTGGGCAGGCGCGGCTGTTGTCATCATTGCAGTAAAAATCTTGAATCAATTTCACCGTTGCTTCGCTGAGGGTCCTTGAGCCAAATTTCTTGGTGGGAGTCGCCAATATGCCCTTCTGTCGAACTAATTCTTTGCTTCTTCTCGCGATGTAAAAAGATGTTTGAAACTGTTCAGAAATCTTGCGTATAGACCATGATTGAGGCAGCACAGATAAAATGAGATATTTCTCCGGAAAAGTGGTCGCTAAATTGAATTTTCTTTTCAACTGCTCAATCATTTGTTGCGATTGCACTCATAACCTTGCCTTTTTTATCTTTCCTGTATTTTTCACTTCGCAACTTTCTTTTTCTAATAGGCGTTTCACCTAAAGTGGTAATAGCCTCATTCAAAGGACTCAAAGACATATTGACATCGGAATGTCTGCCTCACTATCAGATGAAACATTTTGTTCAATTGTCATTTCACTCTCGGATTGTGATTGCATTTGTTTCAATGCATTTGCTTGTTGAGACACATCAATTTTACACTTGGGGTAAATGAATTGTGCTTCTTCACCGTATGGTATATTTAATTCATTCATGTATCGCTTCGAAACACCAGTTAATTTTAATACTTTTATCTTTTTCGAACGATGTCCACTCTTGTTAAACGGATTGCAGCAAAATTTATTCATTTTACTTTAAATTGTCTTTACAGCTTCACTCTTTACTTTACAAAAAAAACACTTTAACACTTTCACGTTTAGTATTCAACTGAAATTTGACTCAGAGTGTGTGAAGTATTTATATTTATTTTTTGGTAAAAAATAGGTAAAAAAATAAGCGATATTTGCTTTTCTTTAATAGGAAAATTTGCGTGAACTACTGGTCATAAAATGTTTTTTAAAGAGGGACTTAATTGGTTACTGCCAATAAGCCAACCACAGGTCATAAAATGTTTTGTAAATTTTTTAAATTACCAGGTAATAAATATTTCGCCATATTTATGGAAAATCCGTGTTTTATGACTTGTTTCTGCACGTGTCATTTTAGGCGAAATATTTATTACCTGGTAATTTAAAAAATTTACAAAACATTTTATGACCTGTAGCCTCAGTTGGGTTTGGTGTGCCATTACATGCCACTGCTGCTATTATCCATGGATTTATGGCCGATCTTGTGAAGGCAGGCAGACCATATTCACTACACACTCAACTTGGGGCTCTTAAAAAAAAATTGATTTTTTCTTCATAAATGTATTTTTAACTGTAAAATAATTTTTAAAATGTATTTTTAATAATAAAATAAAATAATGTTAAATAATTAAAAATAATTCAATTATAAAAAATATAAAAACAATGAGAACAAGGTGGTCTCTTAAATGCTCTTCTCCTGTCCAAACAAGGAGTCGGGGCCCATTGTTTTATTGCTGATTCTTAAAGCAAAAATTATGAGGAATCCAAAAAAAAATAAAATTAGCCGGAAAATTTAGGAGCTTCTGTGGAAAATCGGAAAATTTAATTTTCATGGGAAAAAAGGTAAATTTCTGAGAAAAATTAGGAAAATTTTATTTTTCAATTAAAGCCTGATTTAATACCTTTCCAACGAGCTATCACTCGCTTTAGTAGTTTTTTTTTTAAACAACTTTCAATGAGGTCCCTTATGAAGAATTCTTCAATTTTGTCACATGACAGTGGTGTACACCACCACTAAACCAGTCACTATAAAAAAAAAAAAAAATATGTAGGTACATTATTTTTTGCTGGGCAATCGATTGAGACTATTTATTTTAAAATCGGAGAGGGGTCGTCCAAAAATTTGCCAATTTTGATCGTTTTCATATGGAATTGCTCTATAATAATGTCAAATTATGTGAATAAAAAAGATGTTTTGTGGGGAATCTCTGATAACCTTCTTTCATTTGAAGAAAACGGCTGTTGAAAGTTATCAATTGTTGGTAGAAACTTACGGTCAACATGCACCAATTCAAAAATCTTTTGAACGATGGTTAGCGCGATTCAAAAGTGGTGATTTTGACAGAAGACAAGGAGAGGCCTGGTCAGCCGAAAAAGAAGTAATTTTTGCATCGTATTTTTATTGGAAATGAAAAATGTATACATTACGATAATCCCAAGCGCAAAGTCATATGTAAAGCCCGGCCAACCAGCCAAATCAACGCCGAAGCCGAATATCCATGGCGCCAGGGTAATGCTCTGTATTGGGTGGGATCGGAAGGGTGTTTTGTATTATGAGCTGTTGAATTCGGGTCAGACGATCACAGGGGACTTGACCGAACACAATTGATTCGTTTGAAGAGAGCAATCAATGAAAAACGACCAGAATATTCGACCAGACACGGGGCCATAATCTTCCATCATGACAACGGTCGGCCACATGTTGCAAGACCGGTCAAAAACTATATGGAAAACAGTGAATGGGAAGTTTTGGCTTACCCGCCTTATATCCCAGACCTTGCCCCTTCTGACTACCATTTGTTTCGATCGATGCAGAACGCCCTTACTGAAATACGCTTCACTTCAGAACAGGGTATCAGAAATTGGCTTGATTCATTCTTTACCTCAAAACCTGAGCAGTTCTTTTTTCGCGAAATCTATATGCTACCAGAAAGATGGGAAAAAAGTAGTGGCTATCGATGAACATTACTTTGAATAATGTATCAATTAATTTTGTTATTATAATAAATGCATTTTTCAAGCATAAAAATCGACATTATTAGGTTGTATACCCAATAAGTATAAAACTAGTTTGATAAGTAGCCAGTCAGAAATTTTCAGCGGTACACGAATCGAAGCAGAGCATTAAAATTATAAAAATTATGACGCTTTTTTTAAAAAAATCGTTTCAAGTCGAAAAGTTTCGAGTTCGAGCCCCGTCATAATACTAGTGTCAGTACCGATATATTTTTTTTTTTGTTTTTAATTACCTACCTTATGTTCGTGAACAATTTGTTGAAGTCTTATATTTTCTTCACTTAAAGCATGAGCTAAACCATCGGGGCAGGAAATAGTAACTGATCGTTCTGTCAAACCAGGTGGTGTCATTGGTAACGAACGTACACCACCAGGCAAAGAGAATCGTGAAACAGGGTAACTGAAACAAAAGTAAAAACATGACATTAGTAATTTATACATAAAAATTGTCCACTAGTAAAAAAATATATTAAAAACCTGTATGTATGTAATACAAACCTGCCATTTAAATTTGTTGTGGCCATAGCAAAACCCTCACGTTTTGAATTGGACGATGATGTTCGTCTTTGGCTAGAATCAGCTGCGGCAACGGTCGTGTTGGTATCGGTGGTGGTTGTACAGGCAAAAGATAAATTTAAACTGGACATTGTTGAAGTAGATGTAGTTTTAGCCGTCAATGTTGCTGCGGCTGCTGTTGTTGCTGAAGATAATGTTTGTTGTTGATGCTGATTTGACGATACCATACATAGACCTGACGACAACGTGGTAGTTTTATTAACATCAATCGTTTCACATTTGCCACTAATTGTTATTTCTAATTTTTTGTGTTCAGGTAATATGAGTATACTTTCATCCATGCTACTACAATCAGCAACAGTTACGTTGACAGCTTCTGATGCTTCACTGACTGCTGCGCTTGGTTTATTGTCATTATTGCTGTTTCCATTGAGATTATTTTGTTCTTGTTGTTGTTCGAAAGCTGTCCCTGTTGCTGTAATGCTCATATTATATTTGCTACAACCATTGGTGGACGAATGATTTGGTCTTGCAATATTGCTAGTAGGTGTATGAACTTTTGGCAAAATATTACACTTTGTGCTGACAGCACAGCTGCATTTGAAATTATCTTTTATAGTTTGTTGCTGTTGAGTTTTTTCTGAAGATTCAGTCATAATGTTAGCTTGATGTTTCTGCGAACATCCATTACCACCAGCATCTGTGACATCACTATCACAGATATCGTCGTTTAACGATGATACAGATTCACTGCCATTTAGTGATTTTGTTTCGATAACTGGTACTAATGTATCAGTACTGGTATTAACAGAACCATGCCACATATTTTGTGTACTATTTGTGTTAATGCTTGTGGATGTTGTACCGCCATTACATGATGTTTCCAAAGTATTACAAGATGAATCTTTTTATGCAACAAAAAAATTGTAAATAAAAAAAAATATTTTAACAAAAAAATTTTAAATCAAAGTACGGCTGACTTCTGGAAAATAAAAAAATCATTTACAGCCGGTAATTCTTAAGTAAAAGTACGCTAAAAAATCTTTGAGATTTTTTACTAAAAAACTTTTGTATCCCATAAGAAAAAAATATTTCGTGACTTTTCGTATTATATATAATTTTATTCAAAAATGGAAACATATAATTGTGCCATATTACATCTAATTTGACACAATTGATGCAGTTATATTTAATTTGATGGAATAAGATGCAACTTCGTACGTATTTTGTCCTCATCCAAATGTATCATATTAAGGGTTTTCACTCTTGGTAGTAAGTACCCTTGTAAATTTTGTAAAGGTTGTAGATATAGTAAAAGTATTACCATTTACTACACCACAACAACAAAATGTATAGAACTAAAATTTACTAGGCTGTGGTTAAAATACAAGCAAAAAGCTATAGTAAAATCATGTTGTACATGTACAAGACTAAAACAGATGATCGTTTAGCCGCCAAAACTGTTGTTTGATTTTTTTATATTTTTCATTTCATTGAATAATGGATCAAAATAATGAAAAACTCAACTTAAAACGAAAGCGTGAAAAATAAGTAATAAAGATGGACCGATAGTAAAATTAAGCAGCTATTGGTTTTTATTTTTACAAGTAATACCGTACCTTCTATCCCAGAATCTCTGCAAATTCTATTTGTTCAATTGCCTTTTGCACTAAAAAATTTATAAATTTATCTTTTTCCGTAATTATAGACATTTTTGTTAACTTTAAATTCTTTTTGACAAAAATCAGCTGATTCATTAATTTACAGTAGCTGTGTTCACGCTTTGTAGTATAAAATCGTTGTAAACATACAAGGGTTGTAAGTATACCACCAAAAGTAAAAACCGCTATATAAAGATATGATTTGCTGCTCTTGCTGACAACAAAAATCGTACATTGCCGGGCTCATCATTAAATTTTTTTTTAAAAATTAATATAAAAAAATACAAATTTTAAAAAATGTCCATGTTTGAAAAATATTTCTAAATCTGAGATATCTGAAGGTAATTTTTTAGAATTATTAGAAAAAAAACATTACTTAAGTTATATATTTTTCACTTTATATAAAATAGTCTCGAAATGGTAAAAAAAAGAATTAAGTCCGTGATCCCGATCCATCCCGGGATTTCGAGGTTTTTAATCCAGAATCGCGGGATTTTAAAAATTCAGTCCCGATTAGCATCCCTAGTTCTAAACGGCTTAGTACCCACCAGTCATAACAATACATGCACTCAAATATGTTTGTCTTCTTAAACTGACAGTAAAAAGGCTTGCCGCCGGTATTTACATTTTGGATAACTAATAATTTTGTTATTTTCAACACCAAATGCAGTTAAAACAAATAACAATGTCATAAAAATATCTGTTAAATATATACTACAAAAATTTTGAAACAGCGGTGAAAAAATTTTTAAACAACTGTTTTCACAGTTAATTTTTTCGTTTTTTTTAATAAAAACACAATATTTTTTCTTTCGATTACATCCTACATTAAATTTGAGGTTAAATTTCAAACGGTACTTAAGCTATTAAGGTGTTCAAAAACTCAAAGAAATTTTTAATTTTTGAAATTATTATCTAAACTAAACTAATTACTGCAAAAATATTGTTTTGGTAGATGTTTTTTTAATGACTTTGCTTTTCATACAGAAACAACTGTAGTTACAGTCAAAAATAAAAACTATTGATTACTACACAAACAACCGTCAAGTAGTAACTGCCAAACTTTTTTAAGTGTGTTCTCCAATATTTTTGAGCTGTCCTACACTTTTTAACTTCCCCATGAGATATGTACCTCTTATTTGGCTTAAGGGAAATTATTCAAAGATTGCTCTATCATTTCCTAAGATTGCTCTCTTATTTTGAGAATCGATATATTATTGGTGTAAATTTTGCATATTCTAAGAGATATAGCTAAAAAAAAAACTTATGTTCTGCATACTCAGAAATCTTGAAATCGTCCTTTTATCCTGGCACATATAACATATTTCGTGGGACATAAGATTCCAATAAGTGTTTTTAATGGGCAAATTATCGACCAAAACTGCTTAAATTTCATAGATGTTGTAAAATATATTATCAGCGTATACACGCTGACAGGTATAGTTGTGGGACATATTGTCCCAGTAGTCCCGAAAGGGTTAATTAAGTTTAAAAAATGTACAATAAAAATACGAAAATTATAAACTTTACGAATCGCTGTTGTTATGCGAAAATACTAAGAAACTTATCGGTAACTTTTCAAATACCTCGGTGTTGAAATTTACCTTCCATTCCAACACTTTGCATTAAATCCAAACATAAAGATGAATGTTTTTCAATAGTTATGCCACTACTACTACTGTGTTCAACTCCATTAAAATAATTGTCTAATGCATCTTTTAAGTCTTTTGCTTCGCTTGTGTTGAACGATTGCAATGTTGGTGGTGGCGGCGGTGGTGGTGGCTGCGTTGGAGATGATGGTAGTGTTGCTAGACGGAGTTTTGTTATATATTCACAGTCATTTTGTTCATTCGATCTTTTAGGTGTTGTACCATTTAACACATCAGTCATTGTTAAATTTTCCATTTCCACTGTTGTTCCATTGTTTTTAACAAATACCGTGTCCATTGTTTCTTGTAGGATGTCGGTTTCAATTTGTTTTTTTGAAGCTAATTTGAAGTCGTCATCATTGTCATGGTTGTTTAATTCGTATGTCAGATTTTCTAATTTCCGTGTTGTATCATGTATTAAATTTGCTAATAAATCTGGCGATTCTTCACGTTCATCAGATTGTAAATCAGCTATGGAATTATTTTCGGAATTTGAGCCGATTGTTAAACTGAAATTATTAACATTAATTAAATAATTTAGAAATGAGTTTAAATTGGCCACCACAATTTATTTTTTGTATGTTTATTTTTTTCCTTACTTTGGATCTACAGTCATATTTGGATCACTAGAACGTCTTGATATACTGTTTTGTATGAAACCCGCAGTAATTAAATCACCATACGATCTTGTTTTAGACATAGAACCTACAAGAGCAAAATTTTATTATAAGATTTTTTTCTTTTGCAAATTATAAAATTTATACGTACTTATGGAACCTAATAAACTTTCATTTATATAGGCTGGAAAATCAATAGTATTTTGATTACCACCTAAACTACCCAAATAGACTTCTGTCCATAAAGATAAATCTCGTACATTATGTGCCGGCCATAAAACTTTATTTTTATTGGGTTTATACAATGGATTACGATACATGGGACCCGATAGAAAAGACCATACGGAAAAGGTTCTTTCCAATACAGAATTTTCCATGCGCTCTTTAAGAGTATTACAAAGAAAATTACCAAATAAGCCCGAATGTGAATGTTGGGCTAATTTAATCTAAAAATATATAAATTTGTTAAAAAAAAAGATAAATAAAAGTGTAATTTAATTATTTGCTGTAAGATTTACCAAATATCCCATGCTGAATTCAAAACTGCAACGAAATTGTTTATGTATTTGATGTACTAAATCCAACCATTGTAAAAATACTGGACAACGTTCATTGAGTTCATCAGAACCTGGACCATGTCCACAACGATCTGCAAATTTATGGCCATAACTAAGCCATTCACGTTCAACTAAAACTCGGAATCCCTTAAATTTTAAAAAGTCAGCATTATGAGACAAAATATTTAAACATAAATAAAAAATGCGACTCAACTGACCTCAACTGTACGATAATAGGGATCCAAACATAATTGAGCTGTGGCCACAATTTGTGGTGTACGGTCCCAGCCATCAGAACAATGTACTAATACTGGACGACCCTTTTTCTCAATGGCATGACAAACAGTCATGGATGCTCCCAAAAGTCCCGAAAGATGTTGCAACCACATAGTTTTCTCCAAAAGTCCTAACCAACTTTAAAATAAAAGAAAAATGACTTTGATTTTATGGACACTCTCGAACGCAGGTGATGTTAAATTTTGGCAGGCTTTCTAAAATACCAGTTGCTGAATTTTTCAAAAGTCAAACAATGAGAATTCTAACAAATTTCGTAAAAAAATCTACTATTGAGGTTCTGACAGACTTCAAAGACTGGAAATTAAACAAACAAAAGACGAGCAATAAAATAGTAAAAAAAAAACAATTTTTATTCTGGCAACGATTTGCCTCTTAAAATGCCTAATCTTTTTAAAAATTTTGTGTACTTCATTATTTTGGTCTTGGCTTTTTGTATTATCAGTTGTAAAGGGTGTTTTTTTTTTACTATTTGGATTCTCAGTGCCAAAAATGCTCAGTAAGGTTTACCATTTTATCATGAATAGACTAACAAACGAACAACGCTTGCAAATCATTAGATTTTATTATCGAAATTCGTGCTGTGTGTAAAATGTGTTTCTATCGACGAATTCTTTTCAGCGACGAAGCTCATTTTTGGCTCAATGGATACGTCAACAAACAGAATTGGCCAATTTGGTGTGAAGAGCTGCTAATTCACCCTGAAAGATGCTCTGTTTGGCGCGGTTTGTGGGCCGGCGGCATCAATGGAACGTACTTCTTTAACACGTTGACTGCCACGGCAATTTTAAGAATTCCAGTCTAAAAATTAAATTTCATTTAATCATATTCTTGTGTGTGTTGTTTAATAATTTTTTTATAATTATATTTTCTGTTCATTTTTTAAAAATTTTCTGTTTATGTAAACCAGCACTGATTTGTTGTTCTCTTCCCAGATGCCATCTATCCATATTAGCACTGATATATTACGAGTTTAATCATAACAGGACGAATATGACAAGTAAACACACTACGAGATAACTCGTAGTCGGCGTCCTAGCAAAGAACGCAATCTATGAGCTATCTCGTAGTTGGCAGTCAACGTGTTAAGAACGATGAAAATCAAAAAGTTACAGTCACTGGAGCAAGGTAACGTGCGATAATTACCCACTTTTTTTGCTTAAAATGGAAGAATACCACGAATCTATTGAGAGGCGAATTTGGTGAGCAATTAATATCACGTTTTGCAGCAGTCCATTGGCTGCCAAGATCATGCGATTTAACCCCATTGGGCTATTTTTTGTGGAGATACTTGAAGTCTCTTGTATACAGGGAACCAAAGATTTGTCATAAAAATCGTATTCACAATATGAGTGAAAGGAGCACATATATGAGGATATACAATTCTAAGAAATTTCGGTGGTATACAATCATAACCAGCAGCATTTGAATGTATTATATTAAGTTCACAATAGACATCATCCGCTATTACAGGTTGAAAATGAAATGAATTTTCCAAGGGAAAAATAAGCTCATCAAAAAATTATGTTGATGGTTCATATCACTGATTGGAAATAAAAAACTTTATCGCCTGAATCAACAAAAAAAAATTTCTTTAAAACGTCAAACATTCATCTTAGTTAAAGGTTTGCAATTTATCACAATGGAATGGACCGCAATGAAATACTTACTTTGGTACGTCTGGTGGCGATGCACATAACTGACGTAAAGCATGAAAACTCTTGCGTATGACATGGATATTGCCCAAATTCATAAACTCAATTTCGGCACAAGGATAATATTCAATACATTCACAACCTCCACCGCGGGCGCGATTTGTAACAGCAGACGTATAACTACGGGCATCAACAATAAGAATTTTCTAAAAAAAAGAAAAAGTACAAAATCAGCAACAACAACAACAACAATAGTAAGTAGGCAATATTTTAGCCTTAACTTACTCGCACTTCATCCATTGGCACCTCTTCATGACTACAATCAGGACTGGAGGGCGAACTATCTCCTGATGGTATTTGAACACTTTGAACAGATTGTGATGTTTTTGACAATTGGCGCATTTGTTCACCGTGGTCAAAGGCACACGCATCTGCCAAAGCCTTTAGCAACTGTTCATCTTTTAAATTGCGCCAACCCAGCCAGCCGACTTCAGGCTGACTGCATCTGGCTATTACAGCTCCAGATTCACTATGACGCCAAACAACGGCAGGCAAACGTCGAGAACCTCGAAAATTGGCCACATTCTGTAAAGTCTCATCAGAAATGCAACAGGGTACTAAAAGTTTAGGAGGATATGAGGGGCACAATTTAAAATCTTCATTAGCATGTGAAATACGCCAAGAACCATTTAGATCAAAACCTAAACGTTCTACTTCACGCATAAAGTCATCTTCATAGCGTGACACAGCTTTTTGTAATCTTTCTGTATATTCTACAATCGAATACGATGAAGTTGGCTGATGACCATTCTCTGTGTTAGAGGGTAAACCACAATTTGTTTGATTTCCCATTTCGCCTCCTGCTTGTCCACTACTACTTAGATTGTCACATGCCCATGAACAAAAAGGGAATGCGAATATTGACTCCAATGCTTCGGGTACACCCACGGACATTTGTATGCGTCTTTGCCATTCCGTAGATTGTTCAGCAGTTTCAAATGAACACTTTACCGTGCTGGCATCTTTACAGCATAAGATCAAATGAAACAAATCTCTACACTGGGCTGATTCAATTAGACCCAGCGGTATGGACGTTTCAATATTTGTTGATGATTTTTGCAAAAATATGCGATAATTTGATAAAGCTAATACTCCATCATCAGTACGGCCCAGATATTTCACTGACTCGCCAGCAACTTAAAGTAAAAAAAAAATATGTTGAAACACTCAAACGAAAATGCCCATGTGAAAATGGAAATATATATGTACATAAGGGTGGCCCTTAACAAAAAATGTTTAATTTTTCCCAGTCTCACCCCCCAGTTTGGTGAATTTTTGTAAAAAAATCATCCTGCAAAATTTCATGCTAATCGGCTGGAGCTAAGACGTGCCGCAATCCCACTCAAATTCGGGGAAAACCAAAAAATTTAAATTTCTTGTCTCATAATTTCAAAACTATTGATTTCACAAAAAAATTGTATAACATGCTTTTATTTTTATTAAAAATGTAAAAACAATGTATATTATATATGCAGAAAAGTATTAAAAGCAAAAACAATAAACTTCGAATATTAAAGTTTTTGAACTAATTTATTTCTGTCGCAACCGGAACACTTGCTCCTATAATCCTTAACAACTTTTAGAATATATTGTTTTTGCTCCTCATCGTTTGTGAGAATCGAATTATATTCGAATTATTAACTTGACACCTCTTTCCGCTGAATCTTTAACTACATTTAATTGTTCAACAATATATTTTGCTTTAGTGAAAGCAGTCATTTTATGCCAACTAGCAGGATTTTTTTCAACACATTTCAGGCTTATTGAAAATCTTTCAAAAAATTGTTTTGTCTCTTTGGAAATAAACTGCTCAGTACCACTTCTAATAACGGTTGAAATGTCTTGATTTTTTATTGTTGTAACATGACCACTGCTACTATATTATGGTTGCTGCATTCGTGTATGGTTGTCACAATCAAGTTATTGGTTTCTAAATAGCTTCTTACCATCAATATGGTCGCTACTATCATTATTATAGTAAATATTTTATTATTTCATGATTGCCACTTTCTATTTTATAACATGATTGGCTGTAACCATACTTTGGTAAATAAAATCCTGACTATGATAAAAATTGTATCCGTTCAGTCACACATGTAAAAATTATAATAAATCATAATTTTTACCGGAGGGTTTCATTTTCAGAAATGCCTTATATCATATGTAATTTATACTTATCAATTCTTTGTCGAAAAAATTCATTGTCAAAAAGATTTTGTATAAAGATTTTATATATTTTTAATTCTTTCCAATAAAAACAATAAAAAAAAACTTTTTAAAAAATAATTAATTAAATAATTTTATATAAGGAAAAGTCTGTAAAACCCATGAGTTGCTTTGTACGAAAAGGTTTCTTATACAAAATAACAGATTTTTAGATTCTATGGACTTTTCCTTAAATAAACATTCTCATATTCTGTAAACTGTTTCTTAGGTAAAAATTTGTATATCATCAAAAAAAAAAATTAATTTAAGGCCTTTATTAAAAAAAAAAAATCTTAGATTGTGAGGACTTTTCATCATGAAAAATACTTACATTCTAAGGATTTTTTCTAATAACATCACCCTTGTTCTAGTTGTCGTCATCGACACAAGACAATGTCGTCTTGGGATATTTTTTTTGAAATTGGTATTCCCGTTGTCGTTATCGAAAATAATTGATAACTGTCGACAAGTATTTGCTATTCTGTAAGAAAATGTGACGACGATATTGTCTTGAAACGACTCTGATTTTGTCGACACAATTTTTAGTAACGACTTGAGGAAAAGTTATGACTGAAAAAAATGGGAAGAAATATCAAATTTATTAAATGCACTTGGCCCACCGAGAATAATGTGAGATGGATGGCAGAAGGTAAAGAAAGCATGATCATATAAAGTGCATTATAAAAATATAACAAAATTTATTTATAGGTTTGGTGAGACTTAAAATTTAAAGTTAAAATGAAAATGGTAGCCAACAAAGCCGAGTGTAATGCTACAGGTGGCGCAATTTATATTGAGCCCGCTGGAGGAAGCTGTGGCAAATCTTCTACAATTTCAGAAAAAGCTGATCCCTAAGTTAAAGTCGATTCCAACACTGAGCTGGTACGACCCCTGGGCTAAAAATCTTAATGTAGCTGCCAACTTTATTGTTTTGGAAATAAATGTGGACTTGATTCCGGTTTTCAAATTAGGTGCTATTGTTTCCAGCACATCTTTGAAGGCTGTTTTATTCAGCCGAAAGTAACTTTCAAACCTTTTTAAAAAATTAGAAGATTAACATTCTTTAAAGTAACAGATTTTGATTTTGCTACTCACTTGTTATCCTGCAGATTAAAGATATTGGATTTCTGTATGAGAAGTCTTCTTTCCAATACTAGATTTTCTTTATTTTCTTCATCACTGGTATCAGAATTTAAATTACACATAACAAACAGTTTTTCGCAAAAATAATAAACAAAATAAACCTGCCGACTCAATTTTTAGAGATGTGTTTTTGTTTAAATCGATAAACTGTCGACGTCGTTACAACACTGTTTTAGAATACCAATTTGGTGTCCAAGTGATGTCGACGTCGAAGCAAAGTAAAGTTGACTCAAAACCGACGACGACATTGATAACGACAACTAGAATAAGGGTGAATATTCTTTGATTCTAAGGACTTTTTCTTAGAAAAAAATTTTGACTACCTAAAAAAATCTTAAAAATGTCTTTATAATCTAAGAATTTTTCTATTAGAAAAAACTATCAATTTTTTTTATTAAAAAGTGCTTAGAATTCAACAATTTTTTGGAGTATTTTTTTTTAAAGTCCATAGAATTAAAAAAGTTTTGAAAAAGTGCTTAATATCAAATTTTTTCTTTAGTAAAAACATTTAATGAAATATTCTTAAATTTAAAAAAACTTTTTCATAGTTTCGAATCATAATAAAATTGTAGGGATCATATTATGGTAAAATTATGGTTATTTTATTATCATAATATGATAACTATATTATAGTACGACTATGGTTGGCACAATCATAATCCCAAAAATATATGATGCTCTCCGAATATGATTGCCCAACCATATTTCTTCTCTGCGTGTGTAGCAAATTTTTCGAGAGCACTGCGTTCTCTTTAGAGAAATACTCGCTGATGGCGGTTTTTAATTCTTCCTTCCATTTCAGCCGTCCTACGATTTACTCCCACATAAACCTGAAGAAAAATTACTGACTAAGTATATGTTTTTCCGAAGAAATTTTGAGCACATTTTAATACGTTCACTACGAGTTAGAATTTTAAATTATCGACATTAAAAAACAAGTGGTTTTGCAGAAAAGTAAACAGAAATTCTGCTGCTTTTATAACGGTAAGATTTGTGTGCTGCAAGTTGTGTGTATAGAAATAGAGACGGTTTAAACCCCATATACACTGATCCCCAAAATACGTATTTTCGTTTTTTTTAAGTTTTCAACTTTCAAAATTCCGTACAATTTTTAAATCGAAAACTTGAAAATGATGAAAATACGTATTTTGGAGTTCAGTATGAATGGGGTATTAGTTGTCAAGAGTAAATTTTGATACGTTCACTAAGAGTTAGAACTTACGTCGTACATAGATGTTTGCACATTTTTGTGTTTATTTTGTAAACTATTCGTTTTAGAAAAAAGTTGTAAAAGTACGAAATATTGAAAACATAAGTAACAATTTTCTTTTTCACAATTTTTTTGTTAAATCAATAGTTTTGAAGTTATGAGCAAAGAAATTTAAATTTTTTGGGTTTCCCCAAATTTCAGCGGGTTTGCGGCACGTCTTAACCCCAACCGATTCACCTGCAATTTTTTGAGGATGTTTTTTTACCAATATTCACCAAACTGGGGGGTGAGGGTGAAAAGAATCTGCAAAAAAATCCGCCATATAGCTAAGGGCCACCCTAATGTACATATATGAACATTAGCGGTGGTCAATGTTGTATGTTAATTTTTCAAAATGAGTTGTAAAGTTCACACATGGGCTAATTGTAATCCTTTGCATAAAAAAAAATATTGATATAAAGTTTGTTGCCAATTAGATAAAGAAAATTCATGGCAGAAATCAGAAAAAATCACTATTTTTATTTTTCGTTTTACACCAAATGATAAAATGATCGAAAAATATCCAAGATATGTTATGTATTACAAATCGTCTAGGCCAATAATGTGTCAAACACCACTAGGTTAGGCAATTAAAGAACAAATTATATCTTTGTTAAAATTTGTTTAATGCTACATTATTTATTGAGTATTCATGGATCTAAAAAATATGATCCATAAATACTCAAATATGCAGTTTGTTTCGTTAACAAATTTTTGAGTATGACTTAAAATGCAAAATTTTTTGAAGGCATTTTCAAAACTCTTATTTTAAATTTTTAAACATTTTGATAAAATGTATAAGACCGTGTGTGTATGGTATATGAACTATGCACGTATATAATCATGTATGCTCACGTAAAGCAGCCAATGTATGTTCAAACATGTTTATATATATTTCGTTTTTTAGATGGGTGGCGAAAAACATTACAGTTTTTCCAGTTGAACTTACGTTCCTGAAATGGGACTTTTAATTCCATGTCTTCTTTCTCCATTTGTGCTTTTGGAAACAGTTCCGCTGCTCGTATCATACACAATGATGGTGGGGGCGATCCATCAGATGCCTCCATTTAGCTGTAATAAAAAAAAAACAAATAACTATTATTGAAGATAGATATGTTACCTACATGATGATATGAATATTATGTACTAATAAAACTACTTCAAAACTACTGTAAATAAGTACATGTGCAGGGTACAACGAGTTTGTGCTTAAGTCCAGGATCACTTCCTGATTACATTGAACGTTGTAAGTCTGTACATCCGTCTTACAACTACAGGTCGCAAACATAAAGATATTTGGATGAATAAATTTCATCTTAACTCAATAAATCAACATGGGGTTAGCTTTCACTATTTTTTTCTTTAAGTTGTAAGTTAAATTAGAGATACTCAGCAACAACCGGGTATCAACTACTTACCAGCCTATTCACTCGTTTAATTACTTATTCGCGATGTCTCAAAATTAATGAGTAGTCATTATCTTCTCACTTACAAAAAAAAAAAACAAAAAAAACAGAGTAATGGGTGGTAATTACGCTCTCGCTTACAAACAACCAAAAGAATAACGAGAACCCATTGACGATTGATGAAGGTCGTAGCTGACCATTCGGCTGTTGTCTAATAAATTTGTCTGTTTATTTTTATTATTAATGATTAATATTTTTCAATTCATATATGTATTAAAATGTATTTTTAGTCTGGTTCGAGATCATAGAAAATTTGTTTATTTTAAATTAAAAATTTTTCTTATTTTTATTTAGTAATCATGGAGAATACACAGAAAGAGTTATTAGACACAAGCTGAATGGAATGCATTTTCTGGTCCGCTACGACTTTCATGCCGAAATGTCAATTATAAATATCTCTATTTAACTCACAAATCTACAAAAAAAGCTATTTATGCTAACATACAGTTGATTTTTATTCTCTATAATTTACTAATAAAAATATTTATGTTTCTTTGCAATAAAAAACCATTTATAAAAAAGAATATGATTAATGAACTAAAATCCTATTAATTCCATCAATTTAATAATAGATTATTAAATATAACTTTATAAAGAATATCTAAAATTGAACTAAATATCATTAATATTTTTATTATGTTAATGAATTTATGATTTAAAAAATAAAGAATGACGGCCATATAGATATGTTATGATCATTATTATTGGTGTTGTTTCATTTCAATAATTGTTACATTATACGAAATTTGAAGAAGCTTAAATCTGTGTATACAATCAGGAAAAAAAAAGTTTGATCATATTGATGAAACTGTTTCCTAAATCATTAGTCAGCAATTCTATATAACACTTTTAAAGTTATTACAAAAATGGTGAGTGATTGATAAAAACTTATGACAAATATTTCATAAATATTCATCATTCGGTTGCAAAACACACTGAACCAAAAACAGCATTAAAATCAACTAAAATCTATATTGAATTGATGAAGACCCGTCCGTTTATCTAACATATTATATTGTTTAGTAATATTTTTGGATAATACAAGTTTTTTATTAGAAAAAATTATTTACTGCTTTTTTGATTTCAAAATTTTGTTCTTAAAATTTTCGTAAATTTTAAGAAATTTACTTTTCATGACGGCAAGGTATATTTAAAAAATCCTCAAAAATATATTTACGCTTCGGCATATGATTGATTTTTTGAGAGCTTTCGATTTGATTTAAAAAAAAACACATACAATTTAGAGAAATGTATGAAATATTAATTTAAGTCGATAGAACGGTCTATATAATTCAATGTTTAATGTGAATGTTGAACGTGGATGAGCCTTAAATAGTTCATGCGCTGGGTCCAATTTTGGCATACTCTCTTCAACAAATAGGCCGGTATCTCACGAATAAATTCTTCAATATTGGCTTCCAGTCCGTCAACCGTTGGGGGCTTGTCCCTATAGACTGAGCCTTAACATAGTCCTACAAAAAATAACGTATAGGCGTTAAATAGCACGATCTAGGCGACCAATTGACTGGCGCCAAACGTGAAATAAACTGTTCACCGAACTTGCCTCTCAATTGGGCCATTGTTTCGCGTGCTGTGTGGCAAGTGGCACCGTCTTGTTGAAACCACATATCAGCCAAGTCCAGCTCTTCTATTTTGGGCAAACAATTTCTACGTAGTGGAGTAACAGAGGCCCAATTCCTGCGAACGGCGCCAAATCAATAATTCGCGGTCATCAACAACTCTGGCGGATACAGCTACGATGTTTTCCTCTGTCTGCACTCTACGTATGCGTGTTGGTGGTTTAATGTTTAATAGTGTAAATTTGGTGCGAAATTTAGTCACGAATTCGCTCAAACTGACCATAAAATGAAAGAAATGCACTATGCACTTTCTTAACCGAGAATGAATTTTTATAATAAAATTTAATAATCGTTTGTAAGTCGATTCATGGTTATATTATAGACCAAACTGAACATGTTTGACAGTAACATGCTACACGAAAACAGCTGAGCTGCTAAAAATAAAGTTGCTAAAAATCGCCATTTATTACTGATAATAACAAATCTAGTTTAGGGTCTCTATTGTAAAATGAGTTAATAGTTTTGCTCCAGAACTCACAGGATACCGTCAGCACACGTTTTTCAAATATCTCTCTTACTTAAAAACTAGCTAACAGTTTTTTTTTTTTTTTTTTTTTTTTTTTTGAAATTTAGCACAGCTGATATGATCGTAGTTAATAGTAAGCAAATCTTATTTCGTCAAAATGTGTTGATGTTTAGTGTCAATTTCCTTACGCAATTTCCAAAATTAATTTGTGTTTGTTTCACTAATATATTTTATTTTATTTAACCATGCATTTTATTCAATTCAAACCTATTTAAACAACTATATTTTTATATTTCATTATTTTTTATATTATACCCAAGAAACATTTTTACGGACTCTCCGATATGTACGGATTCATGAATCCTGCTTTCACTGTACGTTTACGGTCCGAAAATACGTATCCGTCAAAGCTTGTACGAGAACGGAACATTAACGGACCGTATAATTGAATTTACGAAAACAATACGTTTTTACTCCGTTTTGGTGTATCCGTTTCTGTTCCGTCAAATACGGACCATTGTTTTTTATCAGTTATCAAAAACGAATACTGAAATATCCATGAGGTAAATATTTATGAAATTTAAAACAATTTTTGCGATGATGTGTCCAAATTTATGTAGATTTGCAAATTAAAATATTGCCTGATAGTTTATAATAGATTTTTGAACAAATTTGCAAATTTACATTGTGTGCTACATCATATTGTAATACCACCATTAAATCGAAAATTAAATATTTTTTTTTCATTATTTTTAATGGGCCACAATCGCAATGATTGATGGATGCTAATTGTGCTGGAGACAAATATTTGGTATTTGATGTATTTAATTTGTAAGTTTCATTTTAAATATGTTTGTGAATAAATTTAAAACAAAAAAAAAATAAATAAAATTTGCTTTAAAAAATTAAAATAATAGATATTTACACAAATCCGTTTTTTGTTGAAAAAACGGTACCAATTCGGACCGAATACGGATCCGTAAACAATCCGTCATTGACGGACTTTCAACAGATAGCTCCGTTTTTCATCCGATATATCCGGTCCGTAATCGGTCCGTCATTGACGGACTTTTAACGGACAACTCCGTTTTTTATACGATATATCCGGTCCGTAAACCGTCCGTCATTGACGGACCGAAACGGATTCGAATCAGTTTCGATGTTCCTTAAAATCCGTTTTCTGGGCCGTATACGGATCCAGAAAACAATACGTAAATGGAGTTGAAATCCGTTTATGACGGACCGAAAACGGTACGTTAACGGAACGTATTGTTTGTTGGGTATCTATTTCCCAATTTTCTAAAAATAATAATTGTTTTTCAAAAGTTTATCTTTCTAATGCGGTTATTCAGTAACTATATGAAAAGTTGTCACTTCGAAATATTGTAATGTTAAATTTTCCTAAAGGTATATACAAAAATTTATCTAAATATAATTTTCATATTAGTAACTCAACCTGTTGTAAATATATCAGTTACACGTGGCAAATTTTTACGTAGTTACAGAATAACCCCACCCAGATGATGGCTTCATATATGATCGTATATGTTTTCATATATGAGCATATATGAACATATATGTCATGTATGAAAGCATATATGGGCCAATACATTTAAAGATGAGGTTCATATATGGTAATATATGAATCCATATATGGCAATATATGGTAATATATTGCATATGTTGGTTCATATACGCCATATATGTTCATATATGAGTACATATATTATTCCATATATGGGGTAATATATTTTAATTTTTATCAGATATTGCCATATATGAGGGAAATTTAAACCTTTGTTCTACAGATTTAAGATACAGTTTGAATTCTTAAGTGAACATAAAGGCAGAAACGTAATTATATTAAATGACTTTTACTATTTATTGTATTTCCGTAATAAACAAAATTTTTTAAAATTAAAAATTTGTATTTCCAAAATTTTGTTTGAAAAAAAAGGATTGAGATCAATAACACAAATTTCAAAATCTTTCTTATTGAAGAAATATAAATGAAATTATTATTAATATTATTAATAATATTAATATTATTTTTAGATTATAGTACAACAACTCTTTGTATAGGATAGGATATCTATCAATTTATATTCGACAATTAACTGTTGCTTTAAAATCAGCACATATGCGAAAAGAACCATTTGGTTTGCCTGCTACATTCACTAGAATTAACGCCAGCAAAATCGAAATATCATATATAAGTATGCATGATCATACACGTCCATCCATAGTTTTGTATATATTAAAAAACATGATCTCATATATGGCCATATATCTTCGGATCCAAAATTTGAGGGTATATGGCGGTATATTTTCATATATTGTTCGTGTGTGCTCATATATAACCATATACACTCAAATTTCGGATCCGAAGATATAAGAAAATATTTGAGAGCAGGTATGATCATATTCTAAGCTTTGCATGGACGTATATGATCAGGTATACCCATATATAATCGTATACCGGCTCATGTATGTTCATATGTATATTTCGATTTTTACATGGGAATACATATTAATTTGAATAAAAAATAATTATTTTTACAATTCGTTTCGTCCAAATTTAATAAAATTTGTATGCTGATTTTACTTAGAACTTTTGGTTCAGTATATTGCTGTTCTGCAATTCTTATTTTATTTACTTAAATAATTAAAAAAAAAAAAAACAAATTAATAATTAAAAAATTTCATTATATTAATAAACCTTTTTCATAAATATAAGAAAACTTCTTCCCAAATATTGATGAAACTTCTTTATAAACATGAAGAAACTTTTCATAATTATAAATAAGTATTTTATAAATCTTATTTTAAACTACCAGAGTTCGAGGATATAGTAAACGCATCATAAACGATTATGCGAAAACAAAATTTAAAACTTTTTTATGTTACGATTTGAAGCAGGGATCTCCTATTTATAGGTTAAACCTTAATCCGTTTCTGGCCAGTGACGCCATATGGCATCTCATAGATTTCCTTAAATTTTTGTTCAATCTCCAAAAACGAAAACACATATTTTTTAAACAGCTTCTATGAAAAATTTAACAATCCGGCCCTGTAATAAGCTTTTAGCTATTAGGCCATTCACTATACTATATATGGTATTTAACTATAGAGTATGTACAGACTTTTCAACACACTTTTTTCTTTAAATTTCTTGTTTTTCAAGTTATAAAGTACATATTTTACACTTTCTTGGATACACTCACTAACGGGCAAAAATATGTTAATTTTTCCAATAAAAATATTCTAAAAAATCACCTCAAATTATAAAATCTTTGTCTTTTTGATGTTAAATTTTTTTCTTTGAAACATGTGCTTTTCGGCAAAGGAAAATGAAAAGGACACGATTAGAAATGTGCATAGAGAATACTGCGCAATACACAAATCTAACGTAAAAACGTAGTAAAATTGAAGAGCACATGGAAAATTGTAATGGGTTGTATAATAAAAAGCACGATTTCTAAGCAGCGTAAGTAAATTAAATAAAACTACCACCTACCCTGAATAAAAATAAATTTCAATATATAAATAATTAGGTTGCTCACTAGCAGTGTACAAAGTGTTATCTGTGTTGTATTGTACTTTTGAAAACAGAGTTGGCAAAATTGTCCTTTAAAAACAGAGTTGTCCAATCGATGACAGGTCGATACAACATTTGTATTTATGTTTAATAGCATGTTCCTCTATTTCGAAAGAACGTGTTCTTTTCGCTCTCTACTTCTTTGCGAACGATGACTCGAACCACAAGTCGAATGAAAACGTAACTGTTTTCATACAAAATTTGGCTTCTCTGTTTCGAACAGTGCGAACGGAAATGTCAAAATCAGTCACTTGCTATTTTTTGTCGAGTAAATATAGGTGTATTTGATATTTTTAAAAACAAAATAAAGTAAAAAAAGCAATGGATAACAAAAGGTAAGTACAAAATAATACAAGTATTTATAGTTTATTAAGAACTTTAAATTTCAGTTAAAAAAAATTACCAATGGACCAGCCGAAGACGCTTGTATTTTATATGGAAGAAAGGCCTGTTTTTCCAGATTTTCGTGGAGGAGGAAAATTTGACCAGAAAACTTAACTCCGTTTTACCCCTTATTACACTATTGCTAAGTGGTATTTCTAAGTGGTAAAAGGTATGTGTGTTTAAATTTTTGTTTGTGGCTTACGTTTGCCCCAAGCAGCCCATATTTACATTTTTTATTTTACAAGAGCTAACAGGACAACAGCAACAGAAAAGCCCTCCGAACAACAATCCCATCCACAACCAATCCATAACAAAAAATTTCACAAATAAACACTTTCTCAAATAAAAATGAATTTGTTTATTGTTATTTTTTTATTTGATTTGTCATATACAGCTGATCACTGATAATTAGGCTTGTTTTTATCCTTAAGCAGTTTGGTATAAGTGTGCTAACAAGTATTTTGTACATCATACAATTCACAAATGTTTTACAGTCTTTAGAAAGTCGTAATCACAGACTACACAGACAGGTTACCAATGATATACAGTCGTGGTCACACAATTAAGTCATTGTATTAACATTTTTTTCTGAGTACATTTAAGCGGTTTCTTGAGTTTTTGTTGATTCCAAATGTATCAAATATGTAGATCTGTTAGTTTGCTTTTTAAACACAAAAAGAATTGAGTGCTTGATGTCGAAATGTGCAAACTAGCAATCAGTAAGTCTTAGAATATTGAGTCTTAAGTAGACACATACATAATTAAATCACTTAAGTTTAACTAAAATCAGAAAATAAATATTTGATTACAAAATTACTGTATTAAAAATTGAAGCACCTTCTAAGTCGTAGGGAGGTAACTCATTTGGAAATGCTTCCAAAATTTTGGTCCGGTGGCTAATGTGGTAAAATCACTTTCATTATTGCATGGAAAATAAGTCAATGCAATTAAACATTATGGAAAATATAAGACATTCAATAATTTTTCCAGAAAAAACCCCGAAATTCGGGTTTTCCGCAGACAGGTTAATTACTAGAATGAGTAAAAATTACAGTTTCTTAACATCTACGCAAATAAGTTCTACCAAGGAGTCACAAAACAATGTTAAAATATCAACAGGAACTGAGAGAAGGTGTTTGATCTGAAATAATTTACATGATCGCATAGAAAGACGAAAACCGAATGTGCCGAAGGAAAATATTAAGCAGGGTTTAGAATTTGCAAAACAATGTCTCCACTGTGACCAAAATTTTTTGAAACTGGTTGTCTGGAGTGGTGAATTTTAGTTTAATGTTCATGGTAATGATGGCAGACCGTACGTAAGATCTCCACAAAACGCACAATTAAATCCCAAATATACAAAAAAAACTACAGAAGCACGGTGGGTCGTCATTGATGGTATCAGGATGCTTTACATCATCTGGAGTTGGTTCGATAGTAAAAATTTACGACTAAATGACAGGTGAAATCCACAGGCGTATCCCAGAAAATATTGTGGATAGTGAATAAGCTGACGATTTGTCACTAGCATGGATATTTCAACAACTTAACGATTTGAAGCATAAGTCTCGGGTCGTTAAGTCTTGGCTGTAGTAGAATTACATTAAGGTTATCGAGTGGCCAGCACAAAGCCCATGAATCCAACAGCGAGTATAAGGGCGATCATAAAACGGGCAGTTACAGCAAGAAACCCTACAATTGTAAAAGATCTGTGGGACATTATTTAAGAAGAGTGGTAAAATATCACCCATGATCAGTGTTGTGAAATTGTCAAAACAATGACAAAGAGATGTGCCGAATAATACGTCATAAAAAATCCCACCAAGTATTAAAAGATACAATGTACCATTAATCAAAATTGTTTTAACTTTAAATAAATAAAAATATATTTATTAAATGACTTAATTATATGTCCACGAAATAGAGTGTATTTATAAAAGTTGAAAAAAGCAGTTAAGTAATAGTGTATTGTTTATGTCAAATGAATAAACCTAAACTTTTTTATGGATAAAAAATGTAATATTTATTCTTGATAGAAATTTCATAAGTACGAATGTCTTAATTGTGTGACCACAACTGTTTGTCAAACAAGAATTCTCGAACCTTATGGTTATTCTGTCATTGCAGTGATTTGTAAAATGAGATATAAAAAATAACCTCCATATAAATTGTATGATGCAAATTTCTTTGTATATCTATCCTTTTATGTGCAATTTTAACATTTTTTTTGCTTATTTTATAGTCGCCATTTGCTTATTTTATAGTCGCCATTTGGTTCAATCAGCTATTTCCTGTATGCGTACTCTGAGGCCGTAGTCATAAAAAAAGCTAAACGTCACTTTTTCGCTACATTTCCAATTGATGCGTAAATAAAATTCCACCGCAATTTAAACATCGTTGTCAGCACAACGATGTCTGCTATCAAACATGCTGCCACATCTACCTACTGATTAGTGGCATTTTTGTAAATAAAAGTAAAGAAAATATAACAAAATAAACAATTTTCTTTTTATTATTTCAAAACAAATTAATGACAAACAAATTTTAAAAAATTTAATTTCGACAAAAAAAAAAAGTGAATTGTCTGACATCACGTATTCTTAAGCTGACCACCAATCAGTCCCGCTTTTGGTGTACATTTTTATTCCGCTTTTTCATATTTTAGATATTTAGATAGCTGTAAAAGTTGTATTTATAATAATTATTTTTTCTTTGCGATCAAACCAATAATTAGTAAATAATTGCAAAAATAAAAATGTGAATGATCATATGTTGACAACCCGAAACTTTTTTTTTAATATGCTAGTATCGTGTAAAATGGTAAAAGTTGGGGTAATAATTTTTCAAGATGATTGAAGTAAGCATAAGTAGAATTCAGATTTGTATCACATGCATTTCAAAACCAATCCAGTTCGGAGATAGAAAAAAATCTTTGAAAATTTTTAGTTTTTCCAACAGAATATTTTGCTGATTTTAGTAGAGTAAATTGTCATTTTCAATTAACGAAAATTTAACTCAAATATAACAAAAAATCTTAGTAACTTTAGCGAAAATTTGAACATACTTATTTCTACTAGTGCATGTAATTGGCACAGACAATGCTTCATTAACCCATTTTATACAACTCATCGATTCTGTGGCAGAAAGATGTACTGAAGCTGACAAAAAAAAGTTGCGTTGTGCAAAATTACCCCAACCTCAAAATGTAATTAAGCCCCTTTTTTTGGGGCAAAAACCTCAAAAAAATAATGGAAAATTATCCCAAACCAGGACCAAAATTCAATTTGGAGCATATTTTCATTTATTAGATTGAGGCTTTTATTCATTATGCAAAATAACCCTAATTTGAAGTAATAAAAAATTACCCCAAAATATGCAAGGCAAAGAAATGTTGTTTAAGCACAGCATTGTACGCATTTATATTGCGTGGACTCAATAACATCCGAATGTACTCCTTATAAACGCTAAAGTTACTTGGGCCAACCTAAATTGAAATATTTTAAATAATTAGAATCAAAAGCAATTTATACAAATATTTTAGTGGATGCGCAACCACTGCCTTTCAAAATAGTTCAAAAAGTAAATTTCTGCTCTCCGTCCATGAGTAAAGTGTAACGTCATGTGTCCTCCCATCCAGTTCTTATTAAATTTGCTGGTAACAATGGAAGAGCCATCAATTTCCGATATGCGGTTTATGCAGCATCCGACAATCTTTTGAAATTTTAAAGCGAATGGTTTTTCATGACTGCGTCTTAGAGTTTGGCAATTTTCAAACCTGTTAAGAATTATATTTGCTCTTAATGTATGGAAAAAAAATGAAAATTTTTTAAGAAATCGCGCGATTTTTGGTAAAAAAAAAATTTGTTTGCCTACTGCGCTAAATTCTACAACTATTACTGGTTGTTGTCAATGCTTGACCAATTCACATTTTCCATTTGGTAACAAATTTATCCTAGCTTTACATGAATTATGCCAGCAAACATATATCACAAGAAATTTATAGCTTGATTTCTTTTTAAAAATTAGTTTTTGAGCCAACAAATATAATAATTTACTATTATATTTTTTGCTACAGAAAAATACACACCATTTCTTCGGCCTATTACAATCACTTTTCCAGACCTTGGTCAACGTATTGCCTCAGAAAGCCAAATGTTTTCTAATAAATAATGTTAAACTTTAACAAAAATGTATTTTCATAATGAAATTCGACCCCATTTAGAAAAATGAATTTTGACCCAAATTCCTGTGGTCTTCTTTTATTTTTATTTTGGGGCCTTTTCCCCTTTTTTCATTTCCAATTTTGGGGCCAAATTTCTTGGGACCTCATTTAATAGCGCCAAAAACACTTATGTTATTATTCAAAAAACGCACTATATTTTGTCAAAATCTCTCGTTCTGCCAACGCTGGTACCACGAGTAAAAGCACTGGGCCTACGCTTTGCCGTTTGTGTTTTTTGGCTGGAAAAATGCTCAAGTTATTTTAGTACATAAATCTAGCACTGATGCCCATAATTTCAAGCAATAGATATCTACCAGTGCTTAGATATCTACGGTCTAGACGAACATAAGCCAATAGGCATCTAAGCACTGGTAGGTATCTAGTGCTTGAAATTACTGTCATAAATGTCACCCTATGTCAATTTTATCATACCTATCCAAAGTTTTTAAAAAAGTTTTATATCAACAAATCAACGAATATTTAAATAAGTATAACTTACTGACTAGAAAACAATCCGGATTTAGACAAAAGCATAGCTGTGTTACAGCTTTTATTGACGTTTCTCCTCGATAATGGCGTTTTAATACTTGTTTACCTAAAAGCGTTTGATTGTGACAACCAAAAGATTTTATGTGTAAAACTGAGCTCTCATAAGTAAGATCTTGGGTACCCCAAGGTTCAATTTTTGGGGCATTACTTTTCTCAATGTTCATTGACGACTTACCTAAACAACTCTACCACTGCAATAACATATTCATGTTTACGCGGATGATATACAAATAAATATGAGTTTTAAAAAAAAAAAATTGTAAGTGTAATGCGGAACTTAATAAGAATCTTGGGAAAGTCTCAGCTTGGTGTTAATATTAACCTCAAAAAATCTAAATGCTTAATAACAGCTAAACGTTTACAAAACCTATCCTAAAATATCTGCCATGGTTTAACTTTTAACAGCACTCTTAAATGGAATGACCTTATAAATTTTGCGTCCGGTAGGGCCTTGGCAATGCTCAGTACCTTATATCGTAGCTTACATCTTACGCTTACCAATATTCGTGTACTTTTGGCTAAAACCTATCTAATGTCTAAGCAATAATAAGGGTGTGACATTTTTGCAGTTTCGACACTGCTAGTAAAAAAATACTGAGTGTTACACAACACGTCTACTAAAAAATCCGTATTAAGACACATAGGTGGCGCCACTGATGAACATTCTTGAATTACCAACCTTCAGATGATGCATGGCAAAATTTAATGAAAATTCGTTCATTAGTGAACAAGTTACAGCTGCTTTAGTGACGCTACTTTTGCGATTTTTAAAACAATGGATTCAAAGCAATTTCATGTGTTGATTTATCATTGCTTTTTCTGCTCCATCGAAACAAATGGTAGAAAAGTGATTTGCTGGCTTTAAACGTGGTCGTACAAACAACAATGACGCCGACGTTTGAATGAAGAGGTGATTGCCGAAACAGAGGTCTATTTTGAGGACAAAGATAAATCATTCTATAAAAAAGATATCGAAATGTAAGAAAGGCGTTGGAGTGATTGTATCGCTCTTGAAGGAGACTTTTGATGAACAAAGTCGAATTTTAACAAAAAAAATGTTGTTTTATTTGTTATCCTACGGACTTTTCATCTGATGTGTTATATTGTTAGATACGTTTATGGGATAAATAGATACCACAGCCGTTATAATCACTTAATCCAACAATATATTTAGGGATTTAGAAAGATCCAAACCGAAGAATGACAGATAAAATTAGATCCAGGAATATATTTAGGTATTAATTAAGATCCAAATTTGTCCGAAGAATGTGAGATCGTATCCGATTAGATCCAAAGATATAATACGAGTATATTCGGAATTTTATTTATTAAAAATTAAATTAAAAAAAGTCAAAATCGCAAAAAAAAACAATGACATCACCACGATTGGAACTCGGTCAGTCAGGGTTGTAATACGTTAAGCAGTCAGCCACACACTGCTATACATAATGGCTGACTTTATTCGACTACATTTTTCGTCTAATTCTGATATATATAATTATATCTTCGGAAACTATATAATATAATTATATATTCGGGAGTTTGGGAAAAATCATGGCAGAATTAATGAGACTAAATTTGTCCTGTACTTATCTGAATTTATATTTTTATATGTATATAACTATATATATTATATATAATTATATACAACCAGATCTGATCGACTAAGAAAAAATGTGGAAAAATAATTTTATTTAAAACAAAAAAATATATATATATATTGTATATAAAGTTTTACTGCTTATAGGACTTTTGGAAACAAAAATCATATATAATTATATATACCTAGATTATTATTAACTAATTATATCTTATATCCTATCAAAAATTTCTGTTCCTGGTTAAAATTTGAAAGTTTTGTAAAAAATATTAATAAGAAAATAAAAATAAATTAAAAAACAAAAAAAATATGTTTCCCTGGGATTCCTCAGAGGGATCCTTCAGATGAATTTCGTACCCAACAATAAGTAATAAGAGTGATATTATAAAAATTTTCAGAAAATCAACTCAGCAAAAGCGCATTTATATTTAAATAGAGGACAGTCAGACCTTTAATTTGAGGTATCACTCATATTTTGGCCACAGTGGCCAAAATCCTTCAGAGGAATTTCATACCCAACAATCAGTAATAAGAGTGAAATTATAAAAATTTTCTGAAAATCAATTCAGGAAAAGCGCTTTTATACTTAAATAGAGGACAGTCAGACCTTTAATTTGAGGTATCACTCATATGTGTACCTTGTCCAGTTTGGCCACAGTGGCCAAAAGCCTTCAGAGAAATTTTTTAGTAATATCGTATTAGCGTAACTATTTAGTTTTTTCTGTATTTTTTAATTTTTTCGAATATAACTTCACACTTAGCGTCAATTTTGTCTTTTCCCCGTATTTTTGAAATTTGTTTTTCAATTAGCATTCATTTTGCCGTTTCCGCATTTTTTTTCTTTTTTTCGAATTTAACTTCACACTTAGCGTCAAAGTTATCGAATTTAACTTTCGATAACATTCGTATGTATCTTCACACACTTTTATATCTTATACCATATCAAATAATATTTCTTATATTGGACCATATCGTCACCTAAAATGCAAAAGGCCGTAACTAACAAAAAATTCAAAATTATTTTTTTTTATTATGATGTAGCTAACCAAAATACAACTACCCACAAAATTTTACACGAATTTTTCAAAAAATGACGATTTTATTAACGAAAAACAAAAGGCCGTAACTGCAACGTCAGTAATTTCATTAACCAAAAAGCCGTAACTACAATTTAATTAAAAAAAATAAAAACACAGTTGCCTTTGATTTTTCGTTCAACGTGTGTTGTTGTTTTTTTTAGTTTAAATTTTTGTAAAACAGTAACACGAAGGTTCTAAATATTTGTGCATAAATAAAAAAATAAAAAATTAATGCTAATAGTGAAAATGATTCCAATAAAAAAGTTAAAAAAAATAATAAAAGATGTGAAAATAAAATAAACCGAATGAAAGGAAAACAATACAATGTTTTCAATGTTTGTGAAAAAGTTAAGAGGACTAAAAGCTGGTTGTACTACAAAATTTTGTGAGAAAAGTGCAGTACGATATAGTTCTATCTTTTCCGAAGAAAATCGTAAGGAAATATTAAATGGGTTCTGGAAGATGTCCTGGGATCAAAAAAAAATGTGTGTAACTAATCTGGTTGAACGCTCAAACAGACAAGGAGTTTCTGTTAACAACTCCATACGATCAATTACAAAACGTTACTACCTAAAACATTATTTTAAACGTGTTCAAGTGTGTTTTCATATGTTTTTATCTACGCTTGGAATAAATGAGGAAATGGTCAGACCATTGTGTATCGCCAGAAGAAAAAAGGCAATTAATATCACAACGTAAAGCAGTAACCAATCAAGGAGTACTATATAAAAAACGTTTAAATTTTTTGAAAAAAATGGTTACACAATATTCCTAAACTTTGAAATTTTGAAGACGTCGAACCTTCACATACCGAAAGAATATAAATATCCAAAAAGAAATGGGAGCACCTTCAGGCACTTAAATGTTTACTTCCTGCAGACTGCCACAGCTTTTATGATAACATTTCATAATCAGCTTAAACATATTTTCATTTCCAATGTTTAGTGAAGTTATATTTTTCTTTTTAATTAATTTTCTCAAATTATAATAATTTTTGTTGAATCTTTTTAAATAATTATATTGAATTTTGCATTTTTTAAAAATACATTCAATAAATACAAGAGTTGACTAAAACCTTGTTTAATTACGTTGGAAAAGCAGTATTTTTATCTTGACCATTTGCTTTATTTTAAGCATAAATTTTTGTATAGCAGTTACGGCCTTTTGGTTTCAGAAAAAACGAGTACAAAAGGCCGTAACTAAATTACTTAAAAACTACTGTTTTCCCATAATTTTTTTTTCATAAATAAATCTATCTTTGTTTTTTATGCTATATTCTCGAATTTGGGTATTAAGTTTTAAGTAGTTTTTATTTTATGATGTTTTTACTTCTCCTGTAAAAAAATAAACATGTTAGTTACGGCCTTTTGCATTTTAAGTGACGATATATTGAATCATATATATCAAATATTAGATATCATAGAAATTTATATATGGTCCTGTATAAGCCATATATAAGTATATATGGTTCTGTATAAGTCACATATAAGTAAATATTGTCCCGTGTAACCCATATGAAATTATATATAGTGTTATACATAATTTGATATGATATAATATACAACATATCTTATCATGTAATTCATATTAAATTTTATAAAGATTAATATATAACAAGATGTGGTTATATATGGCACAATATGAGGTAATTTAAAAAAATATTAATGTAATATATAATTACATATGAAAATGCATATTGACATATGTAAATATATGTAATAATATATTATTAGATAAGGCCACATATGATTATACAAAATCTTTTTTATTCTGGAACTTTCTACTATGATTTTACTTACGATCTTTTTTGTAACCGCCGCACAGTGGGGTGAACGGTATGCAAAGTGGCGATTAATACAGGGAAGTCGTAATTTTAAAATATTTTTATTTTTTATTGATGGATATTCATAAATATATAAGAAAAACAGAATTTAAAAAAAAAATGTGGAACATTTTTTTTTTCAACCTTTTATGTGCTGTTTTTGGATTTTGGAAAAATTTTTCTTATTTTACAATTTTCGCTGTAACTTTGGAATGAAAAACGATAAATTAGTAAATGAAATTGCAAATTATGGCTTACTTAATGTGGTTTTAGAAAAAAATGTGTTTTAAAAAAATAAAAAGAATAAATATTTAATATGTATATATATTTATATTAGTAAAATTTTAAATTAAAATCCGATTTTTTCTCCAAAATTCCATAATTCCAGAAGTTTAACTCAATAAAGTCACATTAGAAAATATTATTATTTTTTATTGATTAATAATCATAAAAAAACAAACAACACTTTCAGAAAAAATATATTTAAAAAAAAATAGAATTGTAAGGCTTCCCAACAAACAATACGTACAGTTTACGTACCGGTTTCGGTCCGTCATAAACGGAATCCAACTCCGTTTACGTACCGTTTTCTTTATCCATAAACGGACCAGAAAACGGATTTTAAGGAACATCGAAACTGATTCGAATCCTTTTAAAATCCGTCAATGACGGTCCGTTTACTGACCGGATATATCGGATGAAAAACGGAGTTGTCCGTTAATAGTCCGTCAGTGACGGATCGCTTACGGATCCGTATTCATTCCGTTTTTTCAATAAAAAACGGATTTGTGTAAATGCATATTATTTTAATTATTAGTAGCAAATTTTTATTTTTTTTTTTCATTAAATTTATTAACAAATATATTTAAATTAAAATAACAAAACTAAATAAACTAAATCCAACAAATACCATATTTATCTCCAGCACAATTACCATCCATCAATCACTGCGATTGTGGCCCATTAAAAATTATGAAATAAATAAAACAAATATTTAATTTTGGTTTAAATTGTGGTACTTACGATATGATGAAGCAAACAATGCAAATTTGCAAATTTTTTCACAAAATTATTTTAAGCTGTCGGGCAATATTTTTATTTGCAAATCAACACAGTTTTGCACACATTATCATAAAACTTGTTTTCAATTTTATCAATATTTACCTGAGGGATATTTAAGTATTAGTTTTTTATTACTAAGCAAATCCAAAAGCAACGGAAGAAAAAATTATGAAAAACAGTGGTCCGTATTTGACGGATACACCAAAACGGAGTAAAAACGTATTGATTTCGAAAATTCAATTATACGGTCCGTTAATGTTCCGTTTACGTACAAGCTTCGACGGATACGTTTTTTCGGACCGTAAACGTACAGTAGAAGCCGGATTCATGAATCCGTACGTATCGGAGAGTCCGTAAAAATGTTTCTTGGGTTTTTTATTTACTTTATTTCATTAACTTAAATAGTATTATTTACTTCATGATCATCATTTACTCCATAATTATCATTAAACTCATTAAAATATTCTTCATTATCATCGTCTCCATTACCATTTTCATTGTGGGGAAGAATAAGTCACTCCAATGCAGACTGTGGTATTTGCTCCATTTTCTTTTTACAACTATTCCTCATTCTTGAAATTAATGGATCATAACTTAAAGAAATCTATTAAAGACGTCTTCTATTGTATTTTCCCGACTGCATTAACGCGAAAAGTGCTCCCTATAACTTTTGAAGTACTTATTTCTAGCTTCCAGGTATTCTTCGGTAAGTTGAGCAATAGGCAATGGTGAAAGCGATATAATTTCTGGCCCGTGAATAAAGTATTTATGTGGAGTAGGAGGCAAATAATACCAAAGCCTGGTTTTGGAAACTCAAACGATGGTAATACTGCAAGGCGTTTTTTTAGGAATGCTGAAGTATCTGCAGAAATTACAAAATTTGATTTACAGTTGATTAAAAATATGCACACAATATTAATAGTTGTTTCTAGTGGTATTGAGGACAATATTGAAAGATTTTCAAATTTCCTCTGCCAGGCTATTTGTTAAAAATTTTCCATGGTATTATTTGCCTCCTACTCTACATAAATACTTTATTCACGGGCCAGAAATTATATCGCTTTCACCATTGCCTATTGCTCAACTAACCGAAGAATACCTGGAAGCTAGAAATAAGTACTTCAAAAGTTATAGGGAGCACTTTTCGCGTTAATGCAGTCGGGAAAATACAATAGAAGACGTCTTTAATAGATTTCTTTAAGTTATGATCCATTAATTTCAAGAATGAGGAATAGTTGTAAAAAGAAAATGGAGCAAATACCACAGTCTGCATTGGAGTGACTTATTCTTCCCCACAATGAAAATGGTAATGGAGACGATGATAATGAAGAATATTTTAATGAGTTTAATGATAATTATGAAGTAAATGATGATCATGAAGTAAATAATACTATTTAAGTTAATGAAATAAAGTAAATAAAAAACCCAAGAAACATTTTTACGGACTCTCCGATACGTACGGATTCATGAATCCGGCTTCTACTGTACGTTTACGGTCCGAAAAAACGTATCCGTCGAAGCTTGTACGTAAACGGAACATTAACGGACCGTATAATTGAATTTTCGAAATCAATACGTTTTTACTCCGTTTTGGTGTATCCGTCAAATACGGACCACTGTTTTTCATAATTTTTTCTTCCGTTGCTTTTGGATTTGCTTAGTAATAAAAAACTAATACTTAAATATCCCTCAGGTAAATATTGATAAAATTGAAAACAAGTTTTATGATAATGTGTGCAAAACTGTGTTGATTTGCAAATAAAAATATTGCCCGACAGCTTAAAATAATTTTGTGAAAAAATTTGCAAATTTGCATTGTTTGCTTCATCATATCGTAAGTACCACAATTTAAACCAAAATTAAATATTTGTTTTATTTATTTCATAATTTTTAATGGGCCACAATCGCAGTGATTGATGGATGGTAATTGTGCTGGAGATAAATATGGTATTTGTTGGATTTAGTTTATTTAGTTTTGTTATTTTAATTTAAATATATTTGTTAATAAATTTAATGAAAAAAAAAAAAATAAAAATTTGCTACTAATAATTAAAATAATATGCATTTACACAAATCCGTTTTTTATTGAAAAAACGGAATGAATACGGATCCGTAAGCGATCCGTCACTGACGGACTATTAACGGACAACTCCGTTTTTCATCCGATATATCCGGTCAGTAAACGGACCGTCATTGACGGATTTTAAACGGATTCGAATCAGTTTCGATGTTCCTTAAAATCCGTTTTCTGGTCCGTTTACGGATAAAGAAAACGGTACGTAAACGGAGTTGGATTCCGTTTATGACGGACCGAAACCGGTACGTAAACTGTACGTATTGTTTGTTGGGAAGCCTTACAATTCTATTTTTTTTTAAATATATTTTTTCTGAAAGTGTTGTTTGTTTTTTTATGATTATTAATCAATAAAAAATAATAATATTTTCTAATGTGACTTTATTGAGTTAAACTTCTGGAATTATGGAATTTTGGAGAAAAAATCGGATTTTAATTTAAAATTTTACTAATATAAATATATATACATATTAAATATTTATTCTTTTTATTTTTTTAAAACACATTTTTTTCTAAAACCACATTAAGTAAGCCATAATTTGCAATTTCATTTACTAATTTATCGTTTTTCATTCCAAAGTTACAGCGAAAATTGTAAAATAAGAAAAATTTTTCCAAAATCCAAAAACAGCACATAAAAGGTTGAAAAAAAAAATGTTCCACATTTTTTTTTTAAATTCTGTTTTTCTTATATATTTATGAATATCCATCAATAAAAAATAAAAATATTTTAAAATTACGACTTCCCTGTATTAATCGCCACTTTGCATACCGTTCACCCCACTGTGCGGCGGTTACAAAAAAGATCGTAAGTAAAATCATAGTAGAAAGTTCCAGAATAAAAAAGATTTTGTATAATCATATGTGGCCTTATCTAATAATATATTATTACATATATTTACATATGTCAATATGCATTTTCATATGTAATTATATATTACATTAATATTTTTTTAAATTACCTCATATTGTGCCATATATAACCACATCTTGTTATATATTAATCTTTATAAAATTTAATATGAATTACATGATAAGATATGTTGTATATTATATCATATCAAATTATGTATAACACTATATATAATTTCATATGGGTTACACGGGACAATATTTACTTATATGTGACTTATACAGAACCATATATACTTATATATGGCTTATACAGGACCATATATAAATTTCTATGATATCTAATATTTGATATATATGATTCAATATATCGTCACTTAAAATGCAAAAGGCCGTAACTAACATGTTTATTTTTTTACAGGAGAAGTAAAAACATCATAAAATAAAAACTACTTAAAACTTAATACCCAAATTCGAGAATATAGCATAAAAAACAAAGATAGATTTATTTATGAAAAAAAAATTATGGGAAAACAGTAGTTTTTAAGTAATTTAGTTACGGCCTTTTGTACTCGTTTTTTCTGAAACCAAAAGGCCGTAACTGCTATACAAAAATTTATGCTTAAAATAAAGCAAATGGTCAAGATAAAAATACTGCTTTTCCAACGTAATTAAACAAGGTTTTAGTCAACTCTTGTATTTATTGAATGTATTTTTAAAAAATGCAAAATTCAATATAATTATTTAAAAAGATTCAACAAAAATTATTATAATTTGAGAAAATTAATTAAAAAGAAAAATATAACTTCACTAAACATTGGAAATGAAAATATGTTTAAGCTGATTATGAAATGTTATCATAAAAGCTGTGGCAGTCTGCAGGAAGTAAACATTTAAGTGCCTGAAGGTGCTCCCATTTCTTTTTGGATATTTATATTCTTTCGGTATGTGAAGGTTCGACGTCTTCAAAATTTCAAAGTTTAGGAATATTGTGTAACCATTTTTTTCAAAAAATTTAAACGTTTTTTATATAGTACTCCTTGATTGGTTACTGCTTTACGTTGTGATATTAATTGCCTTTTTTCTTCTGGCGATACACAATGGTCTGACCATTTCCTCATTTATTCCAAGCGTAGATAAAAACATATGAAAACACACTTGAACACGTTTAAAATAATGTTTTAGGTAGTAACGTTTTGTAATTGATCGTATGGAGTTGTTAACAGAAACTCCTTGTCTGTTTGAGCGTTCAACCAGATTAGTTACACACATTTTTTTTGATCCCAGGACATCTTCCAGAACCCATTTAATATTTCCTTACGATTTTCTTCGGAAAAGATAGAACTATATCGTACTGCACTTTTCTCACAAAATTTTGTAGTACAACCAGCTTTTAGTCCTCTTAACTTTTTCACAAACATTGAAAACATTGTATTGTTTTCCTTTCATTCGGTTTATTTTATTTTCACATCTTTTATTATTTTTTTTAACTTTTTTATTGGAATCATTTTCACTATTAGCATTAATTTTTTATTTTTTTATTTATGCACAAATATTTAGAACCTTCGTGTTACTGTTTTACAAAAATTTAAACTAAAAAAAACAACAACACACGTTGAACGAAAAATCAAAGGCAACTGTGTTTTTATTTTTTTTAATTAAATTGTAGTTACGGCTTTTTGGTTAATGAAATTACTGACGTTGCAGTTACGGCCTTTTGTTTTTCGTTAATAAAATCGTCATTTTTTGAAAAATTCGTGTAAAATTTTGTGGGTAGTTGTATTTTGGTTAGCTACATCATAATAAAAAAAAATAATTTTGAATTTTTTGTTAGTTACGGCCTTTTGCATTTTAGGTGACGATATGGTCCAATATAAGAAATATTATTTGATATGGTATAAGATATAAAAGTGTGTGAAGATACATACGAATGTTATCGAAAGTTAAATTCGATAACTTTGACGCTAAGTGTGAAGTTAAATTCGAAAAAAAGAAAAAAAATGCGGAAACGGCAAAATGAATGCTAATTGAAAAACAAATTTCAAAAATACGGGGAAAAGACAAAATTGACGCTAAGTGTGAAGTTATATTCGAAAAAATTAAAAAATACAGAAAAAACTAAATAGTTACGCTAATACGATATTACTAAAAAATTTCTCTGAAGGCTTTTGGCCACTGTGGCCAAACTGGACAAGGTACACATATGAGTGATACCTCAAATTAAAGGTCTGACTGTCCTCTATTTAAGTATAAAAGCGCTTTTCCTGAATTGATTTTCAGAAAATTTTTATAATTTCACTCTTATTACTGATTGTTGGGTATGAAATTCCTCTGAAGGATTTTGGCCACTGTGGCCAAAATATGAGTGATACCTCAAATTAAAGGTCTGACTGTCCTCTATTTAAATATAAATGCGCTTTTGCTGAGTTGATTTTCTGAAAATTTTTATAATATCACTCTTATTACTTATTGTTGGGTACGAAATTCATCTGAAGGATCCCTCTGAGGAATCCCAGGGAAACATATTTTTTTTGTTTTTTAATTTATTTTTATTTTCTTATTAATATTTTTTACAAAACTTTCAAATTTTAACCAGGAACAACAAGACCCAGAAATTTTTGATAGGATATAAGATATAATTAGTTAATAATAATCTAGGTATATATAATTATATATGATTTTTGTTTCCAAAAGTCCTATAAGCAGTAAAACTTTATATACAATATATATATATTTTTTTTTGTTTTAAATAAAATTATTTTTCCATTACAAAAATTAGCTTCCAGGTATTCTTCGGTTAGTTGAGCAATAGGCAATGGTGAAAGCGATATAATTTCTGGCCCGTGAATAAAGTATTTATGTAGAGTAGGAGGCAAATAATACCATGGAAAATTTTTAACAAATAGCCTGGCAGAGGAAATTTGAAAATCTTTCAATATTGTCCTCAATACCACTAGAAACAACTATTAATATTGTGTGCATATTTTTAATCAACTGTAAATCAAATTTTGTAATTTCTGCAGATACTTCAGCATTCCTAAAAAAACGCCTTGCAGTATTACCATCGTTTGAGTTTCCAAAGCCTGGTTTTGGTTGGTCAACAATTTTTCTATTTTTTTTTTATCATCACATTTAGTTTGCCGTTTTTTAATCGGAAGTTTATATGACAAGTGAATAGGCACTCTAAAAATCTTATCCATGGTATGTACATTTACATCTCTTGCAATCATTTTATCAATATTGTTGAACTCTTTGCTTGTGGCGCCACATATATAGTACTTTTGTGTGGACTTTGTGTCTATAATAGCATTACAGACTTTACCGTCCAAAACTTCTAATCGTTGTGAATAAACCAGAATTATTTTTTTCCGTGAGTGCACATCTCTTATAAACACCACTCATTGCTACAATAACAAATACTATACGGAATATACAGACAAAACATAATAAAAACATCTTGATTTTTTGTTTGTTTTTATTTTTCACATAGATTTTTAGCAAGTGGAGTTCTTTCACAAAAACTTAAATAAGTCAAAAACCGCAAAAAGATATTTTGGGATTTATTAGCTAAAATGTTATATTTTAAGAGGCTGTAATCGATTATTCACAGTTTCACCAACAAAGTTGTTGGAACTCTATACATATATCGAAAATACCCCATTTTTAGAGCAATTTAATATTTTTTTTTTTAAATATTTCCAAAATATTTATTCAAACAAAAAATAGTTAATCACATGCTCAAATATCTGAAGTAGACGGTTCCATTATAAAACTTTTACTTTTCGAAGTCTAAATAAAAAACATAATCACTGGAAATATCAAAATTTACATTTTCAACCAATGCGCGCAAAAATAATAATTATTGAACTTTCAATACACACTGCAAATGATGAATTTCATGTTATAATCGAGATGCATTGAACCCGACCCCCTCAGATATCGATGAAATTTTGTTCATAGCTAAATTTGATCAATACAAACAAACTCTCATTTTTATAAATGACTTTTTTGCGATTTTTTGGGCGTGGCACAGTGGGAAAGTTTTCGAAAAAACGCGAAAATGGTCGAAAAGAGCTCCATTTAAACTACAATAAATCAGAATCGGCTGAACCGATATTTTAACAGGCTTTAGGTTAAAACATATTCACAATTTTCCTGGGACAATGTTATTTATTTTACCTGTAAATATAAAATATAAGGGCAATTACTAGAAGTGACACTACTTAATAAATTATATATAAAAAACTAAAAAAGAACCCATTTTTATTTTTTGATATGGTATAGGTGAAGGATAAACCTTTCTAAAAAAATAATACACTGTAAAAAAACCATTGATCTTTTTGGATTTTTCGTTAGTTAAAATTTTCTTTTTGTTATAAATTTTTTACAGTGTCATAAAGCCTGTTAAAATATCTTTTTAATGATACCAAGATCATGTAAATCGGTTCAGCCGATTCTGAGTTATTGTAGTTTAAATGGAGCTCTTTTCGACTATTTTCGCGTTTTTTCGAACTTTCCCACTGTGCCACGCCCAAAAATTGCAAAACAGTAATTTCTAAAAATGAGAGTTTGTTTGTATTGATCAAATTTAGCTATAAACAAAATTTCATCGATATCTGAGGTGGTCGGGTTCAAAATTTCAGTTTTATCTCGATTTTTAAATGAAATTCATCAAATAAAGTAAACAACTTAGAAACTTTTTTTTGCAACTAGTACTGTAGAATTTTATCTACTTTCACCCGATACCAAATACGGTTGTGAAAGTTAAAGTTCAACTTTAGAGTTAATCGCCACTTTTGATAGATAGTGCGCCGTTTATAAAAGTACTGAGTAAAAAACGAAATAGTTCATTATTAGTTAATTGCAAATTTAATTAGACGTAATTATAACATGTAATTGTGTAATTGCACATGTAATTAACTGCAAACTGTAATGATTAACTCCCAGGTCTGATACAAATAATGCTATAGACTATTTTACCAATTTATTCAATGCCTTTTTTTTGGCGAGTATGCGTTATCGCATTTAATATAAATAAAACAACTTGATGATTAGTGCCTATTATTTATTGTACCTAACCTTAAAATTCTTTGTTTTCGTTTATTAAATTTTTTACAAAAAAAAAAAAAAAAAATAAAAAATACAACCCAAAAACAAAATACATATAATAAAAAATTCAGAAATAAACCTATAAAAGAAAAAACGTATCGTATTCAATAGGGTATACCTACAGTTTCCAAGAAAATGAGTTTTTGTTAGCAAATACTTCAGATTTACAACTGGTGTAGATTTTGTACCGAACAATTAATTCTAGAACAATTTTTTTTTCTTATTTTAAATATTTTGTTATCTACGAAACAATTTTTATGAATGTAATATGTGGTATCTACTTAAATATCATTTCTTTAATACATAAAAGAAAATAATGAAGCTATGTAATAATGTAGCACCGCATCTCTTGCTTTTGATTCCAGTTTGCAAGTTGGTGTAGATTTCAGCTCACTGAATTTAAATTCATTTTACTTTAAGTCTTTCTATCACGTCCCACAGTGGTCAATTTCGCGAGATAGCGGTCAAAACTCTATAACTTCTGACCGGATTGGTATTTTTTTACGCAATTTTGTTCAATAGGAGGGACTTTAAGCTTCAATTTGCGTGTTCAAACGTAAAAATCGACTGATAGGAACGTAAGTATTGTGGAGTTAAAAATGCATTTTAATTTTTTGTTGAGTTTCCATGTAAAAGTTGAATATTTTGACATTTTAAATAGGTATTTTTTTTATAATTTCTTATTTTCTTCAATCGTATTTTACAACCAATACTTATTTATTATTCCTAAACTTAATTTTGGTCAGAAAATGCCAACATTTGGCCCCTGACATTTATTTAGTCTCAATATTCACAGGGGCCAAAGGTTGTTTTTTTTGGAAGAAAGCTAATTCTTGTGGGGATTAAACTGAAAAATAACACTGAAATTCCCAACAATCAATACCATTTGGATATATTATATACAGAACACAACATCGAAAAATTTTAAGTAAACTTTTACTATTGATTTAAAGTGCACATATATTTTATTTAAATGTATTAATTAAAATTTATACTAAAATTAGAAACAAATTATAATCTTTAAACTAGTATTAATTAAACAATATTAGTAAAAATTTCTTCCAAATAGCTTTGATTTTCATTTTGCAGTAGTTGTTTAGCTTCTTCATCTAACTCTAATGAGGTTGATTTCCATTTCTGTCGAATACTGGACATATATGGGTCTGATGTGCACAACAAAATATTAATAAGATCTTCATTAGTACAATATCTGGAAATTTTTCTTGTATTGTGCTCGCGAAAGAATCTGTAGTCTTTGTTCCTTTTTTCTTGCGCTTCTTCTTTCTTAAAGTATTTAAATAGTTTTTTATTTTTAAGTTATGAATTTTAATTTCTTGTTTGTCGCATATTTTGAAGAATGGATTATTCAGTATATGTAAAATAATGTCGTTTTCATCTTTCCTTTCAAAATATATATCAGATAGAACACTATAACTGAATTTAGCCATTGTTTAAACAATAATGAAGAAAAAAAATGAATGCATGGATTAATATACTATTGCTCGAAGTTTCAACATGATCTTTTTTACCTCTTTGAAACATAATATAACAGGTACTTGGTTTTACCAGTTATTTACATTGGTTTTAAATTTATTTACAATTTTCAGGTATTTAAGTTGTGTAATATTAGATGGCAATAAAATCTTTTTTACCTTTTCCAAATGAATTGCTAGATACCACATAATTTGAGAGTTAACATGTACTGGTAATAATATAACAGGTACTTGGTTTTACCAGTTATTTACATTGGTTTTAAATTTATTTGCAATTTTCAGGTATTTAAGTTATGTAATATTAGATGGCAATAAAATCATTTTTTACCTTTTCCAAATGAATTGCCAGATACCACATAATTTGAGAGTTCTATTGTCATTTTTGTCAAAATTTTGATAATTTTGGGTCAATAAGAACTCTTGTACAAAATTTCATCAAAATATATGCATAATAGCCACTTTCACATACAAATAACTTCTCAAAAAATATGACGTGCATTTGTACCGAATATCTTACCTTGGGTCAGAAAAATTGCTGTAGCTCAAAAAGTGCAGTCCCGATGCATGGACATGTATATATAGGAATGTAGGGGAGAGTTAGGACTACAAAATAGTAAATTTGTGTTTTGACTCAGCTTGACTCACAGGAGTTGTGCTCTATGAAGTAGGAAATTTCCGAGAAATTTTACCTTTTTTAAAAAAAATATTTAAATTGTTCTGAAAACAGTAGAGCTTTAATTTTTTACCAGTAATAGGAAATAAGTTAAGTTACAACACAATATTTATTTCGTCCAAAAATCTTGAAAAACAAAAAAGTTATGATCATTTAAACTTTAAAAATTAACTAAAAATATCATAAATTTACTAAATTCTGAAAAATCCCATTTTGGACCACCCTGTTCAGTGAAATAGTTGAAATAGAGTTCTAATTTTTTGGCTCCCGAGGTTTACTACTGTCTACTTTCATATGAGTCTAATAACTTTAAAATCGGAGAACAAAAACCAAAAGGAGTTTTGGCCGCTATCTCAAAATATTGACCACAGTGCGTCCCAATTTTCAGAAAATTGCGATTGGCATTCGAATTTTTATCATTCTTGAAATCTCCTGTTACCTCACAAAATACATTTTAATGCATTTAAGACATACGACATTTTATTATACGTAAAAATAACATTGATTTTTGTTTTTATAATAGGGGGAAATATTTTGGAATTGTTCTACCTTTATACATGAAAATTTAGTTTTAAATTAGCAATTTTTTAAAAATTCGCAAATAATTTGAAAAATTATTTAGATGCCATAAATTACCGAATTTCCAAACATGATAACGCAGAAAAATGTGTATGGTGACAATAAATTGTAAAGTATTTGTTTTTTTTTTTTTTGTTTGTTTTTAAAATCGGAGTACTTTTTCTTCTTCGTAAACGCGAGTTAAAAAAAAACATATTATTGCTCGCAACAACTAATCTTCTAAAGTTTGATATGAGATATGAGTACCCCAGAAAAGAGCACTGGTTCTGGATTGCAATTATTTAAAAATGTCGGTTAAAAACAGCACAACAATAGCGGAATGCGAAAAAACGACTTATGGTGTAACAAATTAAACTTAGAGAAGAATTTTATTTGCACAAATTTTCGAACTATTTTGAAAATTTTAGAAGATCAGTTTGGTAAAACATTCATAATACGGGAACTAAACGCTTTTTTGGCTTTCCTAAACAATTGTGTATTCATAGATAGCTCATATTGAATATAAGCTATTAAATATATAAAAACATATTTAATAAACAAAAGAAATATGTACAAAAAGATAATGCATTTGTTTGTGTTGAAAAAAAAAAATAAATACACTTTTATTTTCTAAACTTTACATTTTTCAATCTTAAGTGTTTGCATTTTGGCATACAAAATTAAAAATTTGACAAGGCTTGCTTTCGGCCTTTAAAGTCGCTAACAGAGCAGATGTCTGTAAATAACAATACTAAAACTAAATAAATAACATTACTAAAACTAAATAACAAAAGTTCTGTTACATAAATTGACAAAACATATTCATATTACAGTTCATGTAAAATTTAGTATATACGTATATCATCTTCAGCCCCTATGATTGCCGGAGGCTGGGCTCATCGAATGAGGGAAGGTCCAGAGGAGCTGAATCGTCATCAATACGTCCATTGATTATACCGACAGGAGAAAGATATGTAGATCCAGCCCAGACGGTGTTTTTCTCGCTTTCGTTTATTTGGCTGACAAGCATATTATCGTGTAGCCCAAGTTTCTCAACAAATCTGGCTTGCAACGACATGGCGTAACTACAGAAGGGTAGAACATCGGCATTTTCATAGACATAACTATTTGAAAATCGTTTTATGAAATTTTCATAATTTTTTCCGATGCATTTTCTTAGGATTTTCCGTTCAAATATCTCCAATTCTTTGGCTACTATAGGAGATATAGTAAACCAGATTGGGAATCCATAAGACAGAACCGATCTTATGGCGACCTTGTAGAGTAAAGGTTTGGTGTTCTTAGGTAAGTATGTGTTGTTCATTGGCGATGGCAACATTCCAGAAATCTTTTTCGCCTTTCCCAAGAGACTTCTAGCGTGGGCGTTAAATTTCAATAATTTATCAAAATGTATTCCGAGATATTTTATTGAATTTTTAAATGAAATATTTTCGCCGTCTAGTATAAGTTGAAGGGATTTACTTTCGGGCACCACATCTATCTAGAACATTTACCCGAAGGGTTCCTAATATTGGTGATATATTGTGTGCATAAATAAGGCAATCATCAGCGTATAAAATAGCCTTTGAATTTCTAGATTGGTGAGGAAAATCATGCAGGAAAATGTTAAATAAGAAGGCAGCCAAGACACTTTCCTGAGGTACCCCACTTTTCACATGTCCTAGTTCTGAGGTAATGTTGTTGATTTGGACGCCAAAGTAGCTGCAAAATATTTTTACCAGAAATGGGTCAACGCCAAGATGTATCAGTTTGTAGAGGATTCCATTATGATAAACCGAATCAAACGCTTTTTCTATATCCAATGATATTGCCACCGTGCATATTTTATCCCTTAAGTTGCAAGTTACATCATTGTGAAACTTCAACAATGCATGTTGTGTTGAGTGAGATCTTCTAAATCCAAATTGAAATTCTGATATTGGTTCCACAATGAACTCATTTTTTAGTTTTTCCTTAAAAATAATTTGCCAATGTTGGATAAAAGGAATATTGGGCGAAAATCCTCAGGCTTTCTACTGTCCTTCTTTTTTTTAATTGGAAGTATTTTTGCGCTTTCCCAAGTCGATGGAAAATAGCCGTTATTAATGCAATTGTTAAAAATACCAGCTAATAATTTTAGTGTTGTATCAGGAAATTTTTTAATTATAAAATTAGAAACGCCATCAAAGCCAAAAGACTTTTTGCTATTAATGTTGTTAATGTGCATTCTGATATTATTCACGTTTGTAAAATGGTAATTATCAAGATTCCCATCGGCCAGAAAAGTGTCATCAAATGTATAGATATGTTGCGGTAGTCTATCAACACATGATGAGATTTGATTCTCTATATTGTTAACCGGTCTTTCAGGATTTACCTCTTGAAAAACAGCAGTATAATGTGTTCTAAATATCTCTGAAATTTTAAAACTAAAAGGAGACTTCTTTTTACCAACGAACCGAAATACGTCTTTAAAGGCAGTAGGACCTGGTGTTATTTTTGGGAGTCAATGTCTCAAATTTTTAGCATCTTCAAGATTTATAAGCTCACTTATACTTGTTCTTAGTAGTTGTATCTGTTTACTGAGAATTTTATACTCGCTGCTAATTCTATTTCCAGTTCTGTGATATGTTTTCTTTAGGTTCTTCTGCCATGCATACTTAACTTTAAAAAATTTCTTAATGTTATCAGGATACTGACGTTTTTGGTAATTTATCTCTAGTTTGTTGGAGTGGCTTTCATGTATTGAGGTAAGTGTATTATTAAAAGTATTTATAAGCACATCTAATTCATCATTACTTAAATTGCAGTTGTTGGGAGGTAAAATGGCGTCTGAAGCTGCATCTAAATCTCTACTGAATGCGTTCCAATTAGTGTTCTTGTATGACGTTATTACAAGGGGACTTCTTAATGTTAAACAGGCTGCATCACTTTCTAGTTTCAGTACTAATGGGAAATGATCCGAGAAAGTTGATAAGCTTTCGATCTGATAATTAGGTTGGATACTGTTGATTATGCTGGGACTTAATAGAAAGTGGTTTAGAAAAGAAGACCCGTTAGGAAACGATGGAGATATATCGCAAACGCGTGTTACATCTAAACAGTTGTTTTGTAGCCAGCTATGTAGAACTTTTCCATTAGCGTTATCTGCAGTGTCGCCCCAATTTAAACTTTTCGCATTTAGGTCACCACCGAATATAAACCCTTCATAATTGTTGCTCAGTTGGAGAGTCTGGTTTGAGCTGTTGTTTTACTCATGTGAGTCATATACACAAGGAATATACAAAGACCCTAATAAATATTTTTTACTGATGCTGTTTGAAACCATTTCTATTTCAATAAAAACGTTATTATATTGTGTTTTATTGCAAATTATTCTATTATAATCTACAGTGTTTTTAATTGCAATTGCTACTCCTAAAGCTGAATTGTCGTAAACGAAATTATATCCATTAAGATTTACTTTTCTATTTCCGCGAAGATGACATTCTTGTATGAATCCTACATCAATTTGGTTATGATGAAGGATATTTGACAGTTCAATTTGGCGACTGATGCTAACAAGAGAGCGGACGTTAAATGTCATAAATTTGAGAGATCTATGGGCCATATTTGTTATTCACACTCTTAAAAGTGTGCAGGAACTGCTTTAGCTTTATTTTTGGCATGTTTTTAAAATCCTTAAGGAAGTTTGTAATTTGCTGTTCCAGCGACAATTCCTCAGGTAAAAGGAACATATTGGCAAGTTTCAAGAATTCCTCAATTACTGATGGTTTATGTGTTCGAGCCTGGGTAGCATTTACCTGAAAAAGACTGGCAAATGATCTGCCTGGTGAACGAATAGATTAGTTTACTATATTGTTAACTTTATCTTTGGCAACAAGCATTTATTCACTAGCCTTTTTTATGCGTTCCCTTCGTACGGCAAGGTATTTTCTATAGGCTGGGCAACCTCTCCAGTTTGCAGGATGACCACTTACTCCACAGTTCACGCAATGGGGTGCTGACGTCTCAGAATTTATGCGCTGGCATTCATGCGGGGGGTGCTTTTTATCGCATTTCACACATTGGAATTAAGAATTGCAATTTTTAGCAATGTGACCCCAACGTTGGCATCTGTGGCATTGTACCTCTTGTTCCTTCCTTTTAGGTTTCTCCTAAAGAATAGTTTGCCTCAAAAGATATTTAATGTGCGAAATATCTGATAGTGAATTCCCTGCGTTTAGCGTAACGTGTAATTTTGGACACAACGTTTGGAGCCGATTTGTCAAGGGCAGACTTAACCTCCTCAACACTAGTACTGTGATAAAGACCTCTTAATATAAAAGAAGTCTGTCTAAGCTCTTTAGGTGTGTATGAGTAAGAGTGAATATTCTTCTCCCTCAGAATGGCCATCATTTCAGAATGCACTGTAGCATCTGAAAGGTATAACTTACTTTTACGTTTATTAACGTTTCTTATTTTAAACGTTATTTTAGGAGTTTTTGTCTCCAATTGATCAACCAAACGTTTAATGTTGACGTCAAATAAAAAAATTGGAGGGCAAAAGGATTTGCCGGCATTTTCCTTTTTGGCTCTAGCAGTTTTCTCTGCCTTTCTCAGTATGGTGGTGTCCTCTGTATTTTCAATCTCCAATCCATCAAGTAAAGCAAATCTATTTTCACCCAAATGAGTCACGTCAATATTTGCAGGTGATAATAATACATCTGCTTTTCTTCGCTTCCAATGTTTGCTCTTTATAAATGAGTGCTGATCATCGTTGCTCAATTCCATGCTTGCACCACGTTGCAACTATATGCACACGTGGTAGCCAAATTCAGTATCTTTTCAGATATATATATATATATATATATATATATATATATATATATATATATATATATATATATATATATATATATATATATATATATATATATATATTTTATAAATACAGCAATATTTATATTTTCCAGTTTTTATAAAAACTTTTTGCAGTTTCAATAGTCTATTTCACTTTCTCCGTTAAATATCCCAACAAACAATACGTACAGTTTACGTACCGGTTTCGGTCCGTCATAAACGGAATCCAACTCCGTTTACGTACCGTTTTCTTTATCCGTAAACGGACCAGAAAAAGGATTTTAAGGAACATCGAAACTGATTCGAATCCGTTTAAAAACCGTCAATGACGGACCGTTTATGGACCGGATATATCGGATGAAAAACGGAGTTATCCGGTAAAAGTCCGTCAATGACGGACCGTTTACGGGCCGGATATATCGGATGAAAAACGGAGTTGTCCGTTAATAGCCCGTCAGTGACGGTTAGTTTACGGATCCGTATTCGATTCGCATTCGTACCGTTTTTTCAACAAAAAAACGGATTTGTGTAAAGGCATATTATTTTAATTATTAATAGCAATTTTTTATTTTTTTTCTTTAAATTTATTAACAAATATATTTAAATTAAAATAACAAAACTTATAAACTAAATCCAACAAATACCAAACAAATACCATATTTATCTCCAGCACAATTGCCATCCATCAATCACTGCCCATTGGAAATCACAAAAAAAAAAAAAACAAATATTTAATTTTGGTTTTAAATTGTGGTACTTACGATATGATGAAGCAATGCAAATTTGCAAATTTTTTCACAAAATTATTTTAAGCTGTCGGACAATATTTTTAATTGCAAATCAACATAATTTTGCACACATCATCGTAAAACTTGTTTTTAATTTCATAAATATTCACCTGAGGGATATTTAAGTATTCGTTTTTTATTACTAAGAAAAGCTGATGAAAAACAGTGGTCCGTATTTGACTGTACAGAAACGGATACACCAAAACGGAGTAAAAACGTATTGTGTTCGAAAATTCAATTATACGGTCCGTTAATGTTCCGTTTACGTACAAGCATTGACGGATACGTATTTTTGGACCGTAAACGTACAGTAGAAGCCGGATTCATGCATGCTTACATATCGGAGAGTCCGTAAAAATGTTTCTTGGGATATTTATATTTTAATAAATTTTTTACACTCCGTTATTTTCAGTGCGTCTGTATAGTTTAAGATCAGAATCAAGCCACCAATCGTATTGTTGCTATAAATTTAAATTTCACGCGGATTTGAATTCGCACTAATCCCAATACATGCCCGTGTGAATCTTTATAATCACACGTTAGAAATTTATTTATTTTTTTTTAATTACAAAATTTAATCATAACAATTCTAGTTTTACTTTAGCTAAAAACGTCCAGCTAAATAAAAATGCATTTATGCAGAGGATGATTTAAAAACACCCCAAAGATCGACTGGCATTTCGCATTTGTAAAAATTAGCTGCCACATTGAAATTTTTGTAACAAGGTGGTTACCGGGAATTTCACAATCATCAATTTCCTCTAATAATCTTTGCCACAAATCCTTGGACTTGCTTTTCAAAATAAAATGAATTTGTAAGTCACAACTCTGAATATGCATTATTTTAATTTTTTTAACTTTATTTCACACTTTTTAAATGTTTTTTTTTTTTTTTTTTAATACTTACATTGTTTATTCTTTACGAAAGAAATGATTTTCGCATAAAGAAAGGGAAATCATTTATATGTATTAGTGATGGGATATGTGGGACAATTGTACAATTTTTGACACAATCGGAGGTAAAATGGTACACTGGCACAATTAATACTTTCTTGGCAGTTTTTTAACAATAAATTCAGATTTTGAGAATGTATTGAAATTTTGGAAAATTGTAATTTGATATGCTCAATCAGACCTACAACATTAAAAAGTATACATATTCCATTTTTCTATCTTGTGACACTGTGTAATTAAAATTGGAAGAAAAGTTCTCAAATATAACTTTTTTCTAAACTTTCTGCTTTTAAATATGTATTTATATTAAAAATACTCTTCCAAGGAAGAAACCCCAAATATGACTTCTATAACACAGATTTTGCTAAAACAAATTTAGAAAAATTAAGAATTACAATTTCTCTAATCTGTTTCTATACCGTTTTCCTATATGTGCAACACTTTCGAAGTTAAAAATGAATGGATGAAGGGAAAAGTATTTTTTGCCTAAAAATTTAAATATATTTTTTTTAAATTCATAAAAAATCCAAAATGGAAAAAAGTGCCAAAACTAATTACTTTCGCGTAAAGTCACATAACTCATGAGCAAAAAAAGGCATAGATCATGAAAATCGATGCACGCGTTTCTCATTTATTCACAATTAGATAAATGTATGAATTTCAAAAATTTGCTCCAGATATGCACAACATTATTTCCGGTGCCAAAAGCTTCTATCCCAGATATTTTCTCTTCTACGACTGCTCCGACATATCATGCACGTGATGATCCCCCATATGAGCCAGCAGTATCCAATGAGCCAATTTTAATAAATCAAAATAAGCTTGATTCAATTGTTGCCAAGTTGGAATTAACACAGCATAAATCGGAAGAGCTGGCTTCCATTTTGAAATCAAACAATTTGTTGGCACCCGGTGTGAAAGTCACAGCTTATCGAAGTCGTCAGGCAACACTCCAAAGTTTATTCCTTGTGAATGATGAAAAAACTTCTGCATATTGCCCGGATGTAGGAAAATTGATGGACGCAATGGAAATAAAATATGAAGCAGATGACTGGAGATTATTTATTGACAGTTCAAAACTCAGCTTGAAGGCGGTTTTACTGCATAAGACCAATAAAAAACCTTCAGTTCCAATCGCCTATAGTACAGAAACGAAAGAAACATATGATGCACTGGAAAATATTTTAAAAATGGTTTACTACGCCAAACATATGTGGCGCATATGCTGCGATTTAAAAGTTGTAGCAATGCTTTGCGGTCTTCAAAGCGGCTATATAAAATATATGTGCTTTTTGTGCGATTGGGACACACGATTTTCCGGTGACCAATATGCATGCCACGGATGGAAACTCAGAGAGCACAGCAGGTTACAAACGGCCAATATTATTCGTGAGCCTCTAGTGCCGAAGGAGAAGATATTGCTGCCTCCACTGCATATTAAACTTGGAATTGTTAAGAATTTTATCAAAACTGTCGCCAAAAGAGATAAAGTTTTCTTGTGTTTGAAACTAATTTACCCGAGACTCAGCGAAAGTAAAATTAAAGAAGGTAAGTTATAATATCACATTCATTTCCCATGATTTTCCATCTTAACAAATTAATTTTTTCCAATCAGGCGTAGTAAATGGTCCAGATATACGAAAGCTGATTAAAAGTGACGCATTCAACAATATTTTGATTGACGCTGAATTGAATGCATGGCAGGAAAACAAAGAAGTAATAGAAGGCTTGTTGGGAAAGCATCGTTCTAACAACTACGATGTTTCTGTCGCAAGGATGTTAAGAGCATTCTCGGAAATTGGTGTCCACATGTCCTTGAAAATCCATTATTTACATCATCATCTGGACTACTTCAGCAAACAATTGGCTACCGAATCTGATGAACAAGGTGAACGCTATCATCAAGTTGCTATGCCATTTGAAATGAGGTAATACTGATTTTTTATTTTTTCAAACTCATTTTAATAAAACAAAAACTTACAGATATAGAGGCAAAAAGTCGCCGAGTGCAATAATTGCGGAAATTTGCTGGTGGAGTAAGCTTGTGTGGCAAGACAAGGATGATCTTGATGATAAAGAATTTTCAGGAGATGCAGAAGGGCCAACAGTGGAGTCACACATTGACATTATGTGTGGTTCAGAAACTGATGATAGCGATGCCACTAGTCCCGAACAACCACCATCGAAAAAGTCTAGGCAATATTTATTAAAATAAATAAAAATAAATAAATAAAATAAAAATAAAAAATTATAAAAATGTTTACTTAATTTTTTAGTAGTTTATGGCCAGAAGTCTGGAGTTATTGGGGAAAATTTATAAAAAAGGCGATAAATGACACTTTTTTGAATAAAAACAAATATCAATATTCTGGTCAAAATGGGATACCTTCACTTAATTGTAGATAAAAGCAGAAAGCGTTAATCGATTTCTATGATCTATGTCGCATTTTGTTTAAAGGTCATGTGACTTTACATGAAATTAATAACACTTTATCCTTTTTTCCGTTTTGGATTTTTTATGAATTTAAAAAAAAAAATTTTAATTTTTAGGCAAAAAAATATTTTTTTTTCTCCACAAATTTATTTTTACCGGCAAAACTGTTGATTATAAAGAAAAACGTTATATGAACGGATTAAAGAAATTGTAATTCTAAATTTTTTGAGTTTGTTTTAGCAAAATCGGACAAGTGGTTCTCGAGTTATGTTAAACTACGTTTTTGCCAAAATGTTACAACTAAGCGAAAAAACATCAAGATAAGGAAAAAATTTAAAAGGTCATAAAAAAACTGACACATACGAACGCCAAACCCTTTGAGGGTTTTACTATACTGACCTAGTACCATCACCCTGACTTGGAATTTCTCACCCCCCAGACAATAATCCCAAAAATTTTCCATAGTGTAATATAAAAGGAGTTCACAAGGTGTACTAAGTGTTGTATTGTTGTATCGTCGTATTAAAAAAACAGAGTTATTAAAATTTTTATTTAACTATAACGACGATTTTCCGTTGAGTTTTCTTTTTGTTAACTCTTTCCGGGGCACTATAAGATATCAGTGAAAATTAAACAAAATTTTAATTTTCTTTCACTTATTATCGAGTTTCATTGAAAAATATGTATTAAAAAATGTTTATTCTTGTAGGATTCTGAGCAAGGCCATATACCACCTCGCATAAAATTAATGATTTATGTATGAAAATCACTAAAGCATGATTTAGTTTTGCTTGGACAAAGAGGCACATTACAAGTCGATGTCGATTATTGTAGTAGGTCCCTGTTTCGACTCAGAAAATGATGTTATCTGACCTATAGAATTTTGCTTATTTTGGCACTTCCCGACGTTCATCTTTGTACTTAAATAAATCCCATATATATTCCTTTTTCGCACTTGAAATATTTTTTTTAAAATATAAGCTTTAGATTACATGTTAAAACGGTATTTGTACCATACCAATGCGCACAGAATTTATAAAAAATATTTAGAATAGTGGTATGACTGTTATACCACCGGCCGGAAAGAGTTAACACACTTAAACATAGTGCAGCAAACATAGGTACAAAGATTGTATCGTACTATCTTCTATTGGTGTAATTTTGATATATTTTTTGCCACTGTTCACATTAAGCAATTTTTGTTGCAGCAATTCTGAGTTTACACGTACTTATACTCGTACTAATATGTAAAGTTGGCAAATAAAGTCTACACACACTTAAGAAAAATTCGTTAATTCAAGGAAACTACTCTTTAGACTGTTTAAATTGGTTTCATTATATTTCGTTATATATAAAAGCTTTAATACATTAGCCATCAACATTAGACATCAATGCCAAAAAAACTCAAAAAAGTCTACATACAGTTCAATATACATTTTGCACTGAAAATAACGTTTTTTCAGTAATCGAAATCGTAATTTTGTATGGAGTTTTTCGAACTCAATTCTTACTGTCATATTTGCTATGGCTATGAATGGACTTTTCCTAGGCATTCGGCTATGAAAATTGTTTGCACTCAAAACGTTGCGAACGGTTTCAGGATGAATACTGACTTCTTTCGATTTTTTGAGGTATTTCGCTAATCAACTGCGCTGGTTTGTACTTATTAACGGATATACAAGTTAATAATGTCGATTTCGACAACAGATGACATAACTATCACATATGGTTTGTGCCAATAATAACAAATATGGTATTTTGGAGGGTAAACATCTGTCATTATTAGTTTTCGATAGAAGCCAAAGTGTAAACACACATTTTTTTCAATCGCTATAATAATGTCGAATTTTGTGCATAAAAAAGATGTTTTGCGGGGAAGTCTGATAACCTTCTTTTATTTGAAGAAAACGGCCACTGAAAGTTAATGATTGTTGGTAGAAGCTTACGGTCAACATGCACCAACTCAAAAAAGTTGTGAATAATGGTTTGCGCGATTCAAAAGTGGTGATTTCGACACAGAAGATAAGGAGAGGCCTGGTCAGCCGAAAAAGTTTGAAGATGAGGAATTGGAAGCATTACTCGAAGAAGATTGTTGTCAAACGCAAGAAGAACTTGCATTATCATTGGGAGTCACACAACAAGCAATTTCCAATTTGGGATTCATTCAAAAGCAAGGAAATTAGGTCCCATATAAATTGAAGCCGAAAGCATGCCAGAAATGCTGCTTGAACGCTAAAGAAATATGTAATTTTTGCATCGTATTGCTAGTGATGAAAAATGAATACATTACGATAACCCCAATCGCAAAAAGTCATATGTAAAGCCCGGCCAACTAGCCAAATCAACGCCGAAGCCGAATATCCATGGCTCCAAGGTAATGCTCTGTATTTGGTAGTATCAGAAGGGTGTTTTGTATTATGAGCTGTTGAAATCGGGTCGGACGATCACAGGGGACCTGTACCGAACACAATTGATTCGTTTGAAGAGAGCAATCAACGAAAAACGACCAGACACGAGGCCATAATCTTCCATCATGACATCAATCGGCCACATGTTGCAAAACCAGTCATAAACTATTTGGAAGGAAGTGGATGGGAAGTTTTGGCTCACCCGCCTTATAGCCCAGACCTTGCCCCATATGACTACCATTTGTTTCAATCGATGCAGAACGCCCTTACTGGAATACGCTTCACTTCAGAATAGGGTATCAGAAATTGGCTTGATTCATTCCTTACTTCAAAACCGGTGCAGTTCTTTTGGCGCGGAATCCATATGCTTCCAGAAAGATGGGATAAAGTAGTAGCTAACGATGGACAATACTTTGAATAATGTATCAATTCATTTTGTTATTATAATAAATGCATTTTCAAGCAAAAAATTTACATTATTAACTTGTATACCCAATATAATTTTTTATAACAGTTTGTATAGAAGAACTACATTTTTAAACCATTTTTGAAATTCCTCAGTACGACATACTACCTTTTCGTGAACTTATAATCAATTTTGTAACATCTTGTTTTGGTGAGTTTATTGACATTGTTATGAAAAAAACCAAGAATTTTACAACATAATACCGTTAATTAGGAACAGATTTACACTTTTTTTGGGTACGAAAAAACAAGAATTTTACAACATAATACCGTTAATTAGGAAGGGATTTACACTTTTTTGGGTACCAAATCCAACATTTTACCAAATTTAAGTATAAGACTTTGCTATGTGTTTCTAATATTTATCGAAATACTATAAACTATATAGATAAGAACTTTTTAAACTGTTTTAGTTTCATTAATAATGCATTTTATATCATTGTATGTAGACTTTATTGAGCAAATGTATATGAAAAAGAAACTAAAATTGCAAAAAGAGACTATCGCTGTGTGGACACAAATGCAAGTTCAAAAGAGAATTTAAGAACAATGCTGCAAGAAAAATTGCTTTGTGTAGGTAAAAATTTAATTTTGCCACAATGAATGTCCGTTTGGAATATTTTATTCTTCGATTTGGCACCAAACGAAAATTTACAAATCTCATCACTGGTACATATGTATGAGTACTTGCCGTCGCACAGAGGGTTGAAATGTACCAAAAGTGAGGATTAATTCAGAAGCTGAACTTTAACCTACATATTCGTGTGTGGTACTGGGTGAAAGGTAATTAAATTCTACATCACTATTTGCCAAAAACTTTTGTTTTGAGTAAATTACTCTATCGACTGTGAGCTGTCAAAGTCAAATAATTTTTCAAAATTTTTCGTGCCGTGCCTAAAACTGAAAATTGAGATATTTTGGGTGCTGATAATTCTTATTAAGCGTTCTAAAAGTAATTTTATTAAAATGGAACCATCAACTTCAGGCATTTGGCTACATAATTGCATTAATGTTTTTTAGATAAATGTTTTGCAAATATTTTTAATATTTTTTAAAAAGTGCTCCATATTTGGGGTTTTTTCGATATATACACAAAGTTTCAACAAATTTATTGTTGCAATCCAGCAAATTTTATTAAGTGATATTTTACTATAGTATTTTAGCTTATATATTCCACACCAAACTTTTGCAGAGGCACCGCGTTTTTTTACTTATTAAAATTTTTGTGAAAGAACTCCAGTTGCTAAATACTTAATCTGAAAAAACAAACAACAAATCAACTTGTTTGTTTTTAACTCTCTTTTGTCTTTATTTTCGGTATTAAAGTTATTGTTATAAATGAGTTTGGTTACTATCAGAGATGGTTGCGTGAGTTAATTTTGACTCACGCTCACTTACAAAAAATAATTTCTGTTTTATTTACACTGAATTCTAATTTTTGCATACGTTTGTTCTTTTATTAAATTTAAAATTAACTCTCGAGCTCGAAATGATCACGAAAACACTTAATGTTCGAACAAAACTAAAGCTTAAATACTAATATGTATATTAAATGCAAAAAAAATCTAAAAAATAAGCTAACGTACAAATTCAGCAATAACTTACGTTATTATAAATAAATTTCTTGATAAAATTATATGTAACTCACGAACACTGCATTTAAAGATTATCGTGTCACGCTTCCATCTCTTTTAATTGTTATAGTTCATTGTACCCTACATAAAAAAATTGGGCACAAGTATGTGAACATAGAATTATGGTTTTCATTTGCACTTTAATAGAACAAGTAAAGATTCCTTCTATAAATTGGGTAAATCTCAACATATTCTAAATAATTTCTAACATAAGCTAAGTAAATTTTAAGAAATTTCATGTAAAATTACAGAGTTTGTTGAAATTTACCTAATTTATAGTGGGTAATTTTTTTAAAATTTAATTAGAGTGTGTTTAATTTTTATGTGAAAGCTGTTGATAATTAATGTATTGTGGTATATTAATATTTTGAAGTAAAAAATAAATTTAAATATTTAATTAAACTTCCTCCGTATAGGAGGGTATTTAAAATTCGGCACTGCCATATTGATTTGTATTTTGTATTGATTGTGTCTGTTTACTGTGATGTTATTTATTTGAAGTGTTATGTAATTGTACATTACTCGTTATTTGGTACAAGGGAAAACGAATAACATTTTGCAAATTATAAACAATTTACATCTTACTATTTTAGGAACGAGTCCCAAAACAATTTTTATTTCTCGTCGGGAATCACATAATTTTATGAAAAATTCAGAACCTCAATTACTAAAAGATAAATTTAAGCTTCTGAGGTGGGATGTAATCAAACGTGTCAACACTTCAGATATGGTCGATTTTATAAAATAATATATTCTGTTCAGAATATAAGACTCGGTGGGAAAAATGTGTTAGAAAGGAGGAAGCTTTTTTAAAAAATTATAATAATTGGCTTGATGCTTCTATCTGTTTTGTTCCACCACCACCACCAACAAAACAAGGACGCAAGGATGTCTCATTTGAGGAGTGTAAAGAAAACACAAAAGCAAAGAAATGTAAGGAGGTAAGAGACAATATTTCTTTACCTGTTTTGGCTCACGCCACACAAATGAGCTTGAGAGCTTCTGGAAAAACTGATGCTTTAAAAATAGTTAAGGAAATAATATCATCTCCAACAAGAGCGACAAAATATAGAAAAAGTTTAGAAAACGTACAAGCACAGCAATTAAGTGCGAAGGAATCACTTTCCGTTTTAGTTGAAGCGAAGTTAACTCGACACCAATATAATGTCATTAGAAAAGCTGCGCCTGATAAATTTCCTTCATATACAAAAGTCCAAGAAGCTAAGAAAAAATGTTATCCAGAACAAGAACATATGAATATTTCTGAAACATCAGCGCAAGTAAGTCTGCAAGGACTGTTAGATCATACCACTGAGCGTCTAGTTATGGTACAGAATTCTGTACTGGATTCATTAAACAACGAGGAAATATCGCAAATGACTTTGTACTCTAAGTCGGGCTTTGACGGAAGTTCAGGCCATAGCTCTTATAAACAAGCATTTCACAGATCTGAAGCTAGTGATTCTGCGGTATTTATAACATCTATTGTACCATTAAAAATTGTTTGTTTGAATAAAACAATTTGGCAAAATCCTCGACCTTCTTCTACTAGATTTTGTAGACCCATAAAAATTGAATTTTTGAAATAAACCGTAAGTACTTCACAACTTGAAAAAGAAAGAGTAGAAAATGAAATAAAAACTCTGAAGGATTCCGTGGTTTTAGTAGGTGATAAATCAATAAAAATAAATCACAAACTTATGTTAGTGATGATTCATGGCAAAGTGTGTAATGCTATAACCGAAACAACATCCACACAAAAATGTTACGTTTGTGGTGCTACGAGCAAAGATTTCAACTGTATTGATGAAATGATTGCCAGAAGTGTGAACAAGGATACATTTCAGTTCGGTTTATCTATTCTCCATGGCTGGATTAGGTTTTTTGAGTGTCTTCTTCATGTGGCATATAAATTACCACTTAAAAAGTGGCAAGCTAGGTCAGATCATGACAAACAAGTTGTTAAAGACACAAAAACAAGAATTCAAAAAGAGTTCAAAGAAAAAACTGAATTGATCATTGACCAACCAAAACCAGGCTTTGGCAACACAAATGAAGGCAATACCGCGAGGTTTTTTAAGAATGCAGAAGTTTCCTCAGAAATAACAAAAATTGATCTAGATTTAATAAACAGAATGCATATAATACTTATTGTCGTGCCATGTGGCCACGAGGTCAATAGTGAAAAGTTAAGTGACTTTGCACACAATACTGCAAAACATTTTGTTAAAATATATCCATGGTAGAAAATGTTACCTACCCTTCATACATTTTTTATACACGGACCGGAAATAATATCCAATGCCCTTTTGCCAATTGGTGAGCTATCAGAGAAAGCGCAAGAGGCTAGAAACAAAGACTTTAAAAACTATAGGGAATGCTTTGCGCGTAAATGCAGCCGGGAAAAAACGAATGAAGACATATTTAATGGATTTCTGCTTACTTCAGATCCATATATTTCCAGTATGAGTAAAACTAATATAAAAAAAATACACACAAAATACCGCAGGTATTTATTAATTAATTAATTATTAATTCTTCCCGAAGAAGGCGACAATGAAGATGAGGATTCTGATCATGATAATGATGATTATGATCATGATGATAATGATCATTATAATGATGATTATGGTGATGATGTTGAAGATATCTAAAGCTATTATCACAATAATACCCAAAATGGATTTAAATGCATATATATGTACATATAATTTTTCTCTTCTTTTTTAAATAAAAAAATATTTTCTATCAGTTTTTTTTCAAAAACCTTATTTTTTCACTAAATAATGTACAGTTATTCCAAAAAAAATTTTATATCAACAATAATTGGCTTCCCTGAATTAATCCTCAGTTTACCTATGTTTCAACCCACTGTGCGTCGTCTTATAAAATGCTGATTCTCCTATTATTTATATAGTTTTATTTGTGTTGATGTTATTTTTGTTATATTAAATATCGAAAACAAAAATTGTAAATTCTTGTTTTACGGATATATTAAACGAATTATTTCAAATAAAACACTTCACTTTTCATAATAAGTATAACCCACAACGGTAGATATTTGTAAATACTAAAAAAAACAAACTCATCGACAAAAACATTACAGACTATATACTCGTACTCATTCATTAAAATTACCGATATGGTAGACACTACGTCTGGTGACAACGATAACAAGAGACATACAACAACTACTATTTATTTATGTAGTACAAGTGACACTGGCTATTGTTGTCATCGTATTTATTTTTACAGCATATTGTGGCATGCATGCAGACACAGACTAAGTCTATAGAATGAGGTTTATGGATGAAAATTAGGGTAATCACAATCAATTAATCGTTATTCAATTAATCGAACAAATACACTCGAAAAATTTGAAATGCAACTAATCACAATTGGCAAAAAGGTATAAAAATCATATGAGATGATCTTCGTTCGGTTCAATGGAAAATTTGCTTTCTAAATGAACTCACCTGTCAGCTGAGTTGGTCATAAATGATTAATGGAGATCACTAAACATAGATAGAGTTCGTAAGTAAATTTCAGCTTTCATTAGCTTTTCAAAATGCACCCGGCAGGTACACTGTAACCAGTGGTGTTTGGCATTTTTCTGAATTAGTGCTTATACAAAGATATTCGAATTTGAAATTCTGGTTAAAAGGATGTCAAATTAGTCTTGTTTTATAATTTTTATCCACTAGATTGTTTGTTATTTTCCAAGCAGCTTTGAGTTAAAAGTGATAATCGATGTAGCGGTTTAAAAGTTGTGATTGAAACAGTGAGGAAACCTTTTAAAATCTTCATAAAAAAATTTATATTTTAACAAGCAATAAAAAAAACTATTTTGTATAGAAATATTGAGGCGTCCTCACTTTTTTACTCAGAGCTTTTGAACCGCTACACTTATTTTGATAAAGAAAATTTTTGGAAGGGAAAATTTTCATGATCAGCGATGCTTGGGAAAATTAAACAAAAAACAAAAAATTAAAAAATTAATGATTAAAAAATTATAAAAAGTTTTTTGGGGTTCTTGGAACTTTAATTTTCAAATTCAAGTATCTTTTGTGTCCGCTTGAGAATTAAAGGATGACAATAAAATATTTTTCTGTGAGCACTTTATTTTACATTAACTTTTTGTTCCCTTATTTTACATTATTTTTTTAATATATGTATGTGATTAATTAAAAAAAAAATAATTAAATAATTGAATACCATAATTAATACGCCGTATTGCAAATCAGTTGACTAAATAACACCGCAAGACGATGAGTTTAAAAATTGAGAGAGATAGAGACACAAAGGAAAATAAGCAAATACAGTCGAAGCCCGTTATAACGAATACAAAAAAATCTCATATTTGGTATTTTCATGTTGTTCGTATTCTATAATTAAATCTTCTTCACATTTTTTATTATTTTTTTTTTAAACACCTTTCCAATTCAAAAGTCAAAAAGTTAAAAAAAAACAAAACAAATGTGTGCAAAGAGAAATATCAAAAACATGCCAACAAGACATGCAAGCAACCCCGTTCGTCCACAAGACATGAACGTTGTGTGCCTTTTGTAGCCAGATATGAGCAGATCTGATACATTTAGGTTTAATCAGATCCGAACTTTTTTTACTCGGACACTTTAAAATATTTAATATTTGCTTCTAAACATTATTGGCTAAAAAGAAAATAAAATTCCTTGTAGAAGAAAACTTTTTTATAAAACGTTGAAAAGGAAGTGAAAAATCAAACTTTTCAAAGTTAAACCATTTTAAGAAAGAAACAGGATTGGCTTAAGTGATCGGTATGAAACGAAAATACAAATTTTTTTAAAATTAAAATTATTTACTTCAAAAACTTCGTTTCACAATAAAACAATGATTATGATGCCGCAAAGAGTAACTTTTCGTGCATGCATTGCCACCTGGTGAACCTCGTGTGGGTTGGCGTAGTCACATAAAGGGTGGTCCAACCATAATGCACGATGTTAATTGGGAGTCACACCTTAACGTCGTTTTTCACCCAACTTAATTTGACATTTCATTGTTTCAGTGTTTGACAAATTCAACCATGGAGAGGTACACAATTGAACAGCGCGTTAAGATTGTTGAAGCCTTTTACGAAAATGGGCTTTCAAATCAAAATGTACTTAATTTTTTTGTTTAGCGTAATCGACCAAATGTGTCCACAATCGGGAGAATCGTGCGCAAATTTCAGCAAACCGGGTCTGTAGGAAATGTGAAAACACTCGTCGTTGGTGTTCGCTATCTCGAGATAATAACGGACCTCTTGTGGCCAGAAAAAGTTATTTAGACACAAGCCGAATGGAATGCATTTTCTGGTCAGCTACGACCTCCATCATTTCGTCTAAACTCATTAAAAAAATCAACTGTTTGTTAGCATAAATTGCTTTTTCCTTTGATTTCTGAGTTAAATAGACATACTTGCAATTAGCACTTTCAAGGGCACGAATAATGTTGATGGAGGTGGTAGCTGACCACAAAAACAAATTTCAAACTATATCTAGTTCTATTGGCAAATGATCCCATAACATAAATAATAGAAAAAATGCAAGTAACTAGAAAAAATCACAAAAATAAAAGTTAAGATATAAAAATATTTAATAGTGAAGTTTTTTTAATAGTCGATCTTTTTATAACTTATATGTATGAAATGTATTTTTAGTCTGGTTGTAAATCATAGAAAATTTTTACAAATTAATTTTTTTTATTTATTTGGTAATCATGGAGAATACAGAGAAAAAGTTATTTAGACACTAACCGAATGGAATGCAGTCAGCTACGACCTTCATCAACATTTTTTGTGGCCTTGAAAGTGCTAAGCGTAAATATTTCTTATTAACTAACAACTCAAAAGAATAAGGCATTTTATGCTAACAACCAGTTGATTTTATTAAAAGGCACAAATAATGTTGATGAAGGTCGTAGCTGACTAAAAAATGCATTTCATTCGGCTAGTGTCTAAATAACTTTTTTCAATGTATTCTCCATGATTGTAAATAAAAATTGTTTTCATTTGAAAAAATTTTCCATGATCTTGAACCAGACTAAAAATACATTTCATACATAAAAATATTTTTAATTTAAAAAAAATATGTAAAAAACTATTATTGGTTAAGGAATGACAGGGCTTTAAAAAAAGTGATGAAGGATTTCTCTCTACACATGACCTAAAATTAAAAAAATTGGGAAAATTTGAGCAAAATCGAATAACACTAAGCCGTGCACATTTAAGAACAAAATTTCGGAACTTTGGAACAAATAAAAAAATATGTAATTAATTTTATGGGCAGTGCTATATTGACCGCAGTATTAATGGATCGCGATCTATAACGCCGAATACCCTAATATTCTGAAATCTAGATCGTGAATCACGTGACAAATTTTGAACGTGTGATCCGAATGTGCCACCTACAGCATGTGTCAGAGATTGTTCTTTAGCCATAATAAAGATTCCGACATAATAAAGATTCTTACTATAGCGGTATTTACTATTTTTGCAAAGCATGAACATATTTTTGTGTATATTGTAAATTAATGAATCAGCTGATTTTTGTTTTTCATCAATTTGAAAACTTAAAATATCAAAAAGAATTTTAAGTTAAGAAAAATGCCCAAATTTATTTTATTTTATTTATTCAATTAGATAATCTAGCATAACAAGATTAAAATTGTTATAAATTATAGTGCTAGTAAATATATAAAAAAGTATACATATTAACAAAAGAAAACAAAGTTACGGAAAAAGATAAAATTATAAATTTTTTAGTGGAAAATGCAATTAACCAAATAGAACTTGCAGTGATTCGGGAGTTTGAAGATATTTGAAGAGTTTGAAGGTATTACTATAAAAACAATGCCAAAATAGAACTACTCTCTCTTGCAGATACATGTGAACTTGAACTTGGCGTACCGCCGCGGAACTTGGAATTCTGTTCCAAAATCAATAAAGTGGTCACTTGATATCTTCACCAATTAGATGACAATAGATTTTTGCAAACGCTTAGGGTTAGTCGAATTGAATTCAAATTTTTTTGTTTGATTTAACCACAGCGTAGTAAATATTATGCATGGTTTTCACTGTCATTTTTAATGTCAATTTGTCCAAATTGTTGGCAATTGTATGAAAACGGGTTGTCATATGGTGTCATCTGAGTTTGCAGTCAGTTATGCACACTAACTGCCGTCTAAAATGACAGGCAAGTGAAATCGTCAAATTTCAGTTTGTCAGCAGATATGGCAGCATTTTTTATCTAAAATAAAATTGACAAGTTGTAAATTTTTTTTGTTTGGCAAGTTTTATTTTTTTTTTGTTTGCTGGAAAAATAAATTTCAATGCTTCCTTTTATTTTTCCAAGCCCTTTAGTGTTTTAATAACTCAAAGCGCCGCACTAGCGACAGCGATTTGTCTCTTTTTTTTATTTTTTTTTTAAATTCTTTCCACTTTTTATTTAACTCAAATTTATATTTTCTAATCAGCTGTTCGCTCGCCAAAAGTTTACGCATCACATTTGACCTTTGTAATGAAAACGGCGTGTCAGTCAACTCACACCAACATAAGACATGTCTTTAACACGCTCTGCTTAATCGATATATTGTCAGTTTTTAAGATGTAACGAAAACGCATTTGACACAAAATGACGAGAATTCATTTGAGTCAGTTTTTGTTGTCAGTTCATATGACATAATGAAAACCCGGCATTAGTTTTATATTTTTTTTGCTGTTTTAAATAGTAGTACTTTAATAGTAGTACTTTGTTCGTTTTGCTCTATACGAGCTTAGTTTTGGAGATATTCACCATTTTGTGTTCAAGACCCCAGAAAGGTGCATTTTTGTATAAGAGAAATTTTCCATTATTTTGCTCTACTTCTCCTAGTTTTTGAAATATTAGTTGTTTTCAAAAATTCGGTAGAGGACTAAAAAAATGTAATATTTTAAAAAAAAAATTCGGTAAAATTAAATTAATTTACAAATAAATGCTCAAAATTAATTAAATCACTGTAGATTTTTAGTATTATGTTTAATCAGTGTTTCAACAAAAACTTTTATAAAAACTAGTCTAATCGATTTAAAAAACGCTTTACAGTTTTTTTACAGATGTTATATTTAAAGTCTATATAATCGTATAAACAAAGAACAACAATTCGTTAAATTTAAATAGTCAAAATGGATGTAAGAATAATGGTTCAAAATCCTAAAAAGTATCAATCGTGCCTTTATTGAGACAAGTCGCTAACTATGTCAACGGAAAAAAATATTTGTTCAAAATGTTTTAAAAACATTCAAGTTAACTGTGAAATTGCATGTGAGATTTGTCAATGCAAATTTCATAAAATCTGTGCCAAAGTTGAAAGTGAAGATGCTATTAATGCTCTTTTAAATTATGACAATATTGTTTTTAATTGTGATAACTGTTTGTTGTCATCTCGCGATTTGATAAAAAAAATTAGTTTAATGTCTTTTGAAATTGAGCAATTAAAAAACTTATTCACTCAATTTTTAAATAATAATAAAGATAATAACATTACAATTTCCAATAACAAAAAACATCATAGTTTGCCTGCGCTCAAAACCAGTTTAAGCTTTTTACAGATGTTATATTTAAAGTGTATATAATCGTATAAACAAAGAACAACAATTCGTTAAATTTAAATAGTCAAAATGGATGTAAGAATAATGGTTCAAAATCCTAAAAAGTATCAATCGTGCCTTTATTGAGACAAGTCGCTAACTATGTCAACGGAAAAAATATTTGTTCAAAATGTTTTAAAAACATTCAAGTTAACTGTGAAATTGCATGTGAGATTTGTCAATGCAAATTTCATAAAATCTGTGCCAAAGTTGAAAGTGAAGATGCTATTAATGCTCTTTTAAATTATGACAATATTGTTTTTAATTGTGATAACTGTTTGTTGTCATCTCGCGATTTGATAAAAAAAATTAGTTTAATGTCTTTTGAAATTGAGCAATTAAAAAACTTATTCACTCAATTTTTGAATAATAATAAAGATAATAACATTACAATTTCCAATAACAAAAAACATCATAGTTTGCCTGCGCTCAAAACCAGTTTAAGCTTTTTACAGATGTTATATTTAAAGTGTATATAATCGTATAAACAAAGAACAACAATTCGTTAAATTTAAATAGTCAAAATGGATGTAAGAATAATGGTTCAAAATCCTAAAAAGTATCAATCGTGCCTTTATTGAGACAAGTCGCTAACTATGTCAACGGAAAAAATATTTGTTCAAAATGTTTTAAAAACATTCAAGTTAACTGTGAAATTGCATGTGAGATTTGTCAATGCAAATTTCATAAAATCTGTGCCAAAGTTGAAAGTGAAGATGCTATTAATGCTCTTTTAAATTATGACAATATTGTTTTTAATTGTGATAACTGTTTGTTGTCATCTCGCGATTTGATAAAAAAAATTAGTTTAATGTCTTTTGAAATTGAGCAATTAAAAAACTTATTCACTCAATTTTTGAATAATAATAAAGATAATAACATTACAATTTCCAATAACAAAAAACATCATAGTTTGCCTGCGCTCAAAACCAGTTTAAGCTCTGGTTTGCCTATTGCTGCTGCTTCACAAACAAATTCAACATTTTGTTTTGATGCTAATGATAGCAATAACAATGTAAACATTGTTAATCGTTCTGCTGCTAATAATGCTAATAAAGCCACAACTGTTAAACATACTGATGTCGTCAATGCATCTGTTAACTCTGTTAATTCAGCTGGGTCTGTTAACCATTCAATCAGTAATGCTAATTTTGAGGTTTTAAATCCGAATAACGTAATTGATGCTAATAGTTCTTCAAATTGGATTAATGTTACAAATAGAAAGAAAAAGCCTAAAAAACATAATTTCATTATTGGTGGTAGTGATAATTTTGAATTGGATGTGGTTCTTAAAATGAAGTGGGTTCATTTATCGTCATTTAAGCCAACAGTTACTGAAGAAAATATATTATCGTACGTTGCTAAACATCTTAATGCTGATAAATCACGCATGGCTTGTTATAAACTTGTGAAAAAAGATGCTTCGTTGGCTGAGTTAAAATTTGTTAATTTTAAACTTGGAATTTCTGCTGATTTGTATGATAAGCTTTTTAAGCCTGAACTGTGGACTTCTGCTGTAAGAGTCCGTCCTTTTAATTTTTTTCCGAAAGCGCCGTTAGTTCAACATCAAGAGTAACGTCATGCATCAATTCCATAAAAATTTATTACCAAAATGTCTCCGGCATGAGGACTAAGTCGTCAATATTTACTTCTTTTACTTCACAATGTGAATATGATATTTTTGTGATCACGGAAACCTGGCTGAATTCAGATTTCTATAGTGAGGAGTTCTTTAATCCTAATTTGTATGTTGTCTATCGAAGTGATAGAGATGCGGTTAAAACTGGTCATAATAGGGGTGGTGGAGTTCTTATAGCGGTTTATAAATCTCTCATCTCGAAACTTGTTCATCTGCCTAATATGGATTCTTTATTGGATCAATTATGTATCTCTGTAAAAGCTGTTAATTATGATTTATATATTTATACTTCCTACATTCCGCCTGATAAATCTGAAAGCCTGTATGCTGCTCATGCTTATAATATTGCTCATCTTTCCGATTTCATCCGTGATGGTGATAGATTATGTGTATTAGGTGATTTTAATTTATCTGATATCGTTTGGTCCATGGTACCTAACTCCGGTATGTTTCTTCCTCATAATGTTAATAAATGTTATGAAATTAGTATATTAGATGCAGCTTTTAGTCTTGATCTTATGCAAATTAACACTGTATTTAATAACTTTCATAATATTCTTGATCTGGTATTTATAAGTTCTGATTTAAAGTTTGCCTTAAGTGTATCTGATTTTCCAATTTCACCTTTTACTTCTCATCATTGTGCTTTGGAAATTCAGATCGAATTTTATGAATATGCCTTTCTTAATGTAATTGATAATGCTCGTTATAACTATTATGCGTGTAACTTTTATGCCTTAAATACCTTTCTTTATAATTTAAATTGGTATGATTTATTAAATAATGATATTATTTCAATTTGTTATGAAGTTTTTTTATCTAATGTTTTAAGAGTTATTAAAGATAATGTACCTTTACGTAATCCTAAAGTGTATAAACTTCCCTGGTACACTAAGGGATTGAAGAAATTGAAAAATCTTAGAAATAAGTATCATAATAAATTTAAAGCCACTAATAATGACTGTGATAAGCAAAAATTTTTACAGTATGAACGCGAATTTAATTTTCTTAATAAATATTTATACAATCAGTATCTTTTGAGTTTTAATGACTCAATTAAGTATAACCCTAAGTGCTTCTGGAGTTTTATAAAATCTAAGAAAACTAATTCCACTATTCCTTTAAGGATGTCTTTTAATGATTTATCTTCGAGCAACCTTTCGGACTCTCTTAATCTTTTTTCTATTTATTTTCAATCAAATTTTAATGACAACTCTTTCCCTCTAGATGGGTTTGATTTAAATAATATTAGTACTGTGCTTGATTTTGGGCCTATGGAAATTTCTGATGAAGATATTGCAACAGGTATTGGTAAACTATCCAATTCATTTAAATGTGATAATGATGGTCTATCCGCTTTTCTGTTAAAAAAATGTTTTTCTGCTTTTATTTTACCACTGAGAATTATATTTAATAAATCTTTAAGTGGTGGTTATTTTATTCAGAAATGGAAATATACAACTATTTTTCCTATTCATAAATCTGGTGACAAAAGTAATATTACTAACTATAGACCGATTTCTAAATTGACAAACGTTGCCAAAATTTTTGAACATATTGTCTATGATAAACTTTTTTTCTCTTTAAAACGTCATATTACTGTATACCAGCATGGATTTATGGCTGGTAGGTCTACTACTACTAATTTGGCAACTTTTACTAATTATTGTATATCTTGCTTTGAAAAAGGTATTCAAATTGATGCAATTTATACTGATTTTGCAAAGGCATTTGACCGTGTGCCTCATGATCTTCTATTACTTAAACTTTCTAAGATTGGGTTTCATTCCAATTTGCTTAGTTGGTTTCGTTTTTACTTAATTGGCAGACATGCAGTTGTCTCTGTTGATGGAGTCTGCTCTACTTCTTTTACTCCTTCTTCAGGTATTCCACAGGGTAGTATCTTGGGTCCATTGCTGTTTATTTTGTTTGTTAATGACATCTTTCATTGCTTTAAGAACTCACAGTTCTTAATGTATGCGGACGATCTTAAGATTTTTAAGCCTATATATACCCAAAAAGACATTTCTGATCTTCAGGATGACTTAGATAGGGTAATTTTGTGGACGGAGCGTAATGGTTTACCTTTCAATATTGGTAAATGTTTCTGTATGACGTTCCATAGATGTCGTCACATTTTATTTTCTGAGTACAGAATGAAAACCAATGTTTTATCCTCAGTAGATGAAATGTTGGATTTAGGAGTGGTTTTCGATCCTAAACTTTTTTTTTGTAATCATTTGAATTTTATTATACCTAAGGCTTATTCGCTATCTGCTTTCATACGTCGGAATTCCGGCAAACATTTCGACCATTTCACTAAAAAAGTTTTATTTTCCTCCTTTGTTAGATCAAGATTGGAATATGCCTCCTTTATCTGGAACCCCAATGCTAATATTCATATTAGTCGCGTTGAGAGAATACAAAAGAAATTTATTAAGTTCGCTCTTCCTTTTTTAAATGTCTCATATACTAGTAATTTTTCTAACATTCCTACATTTTCTCGTCCAACTTATGAAGATAAATGTAAATACATTTTTTTGAAAACTTTAGAAGCTCGAAGAAATATTTTTTCTTTACTTTTCTTACACGGCATTATTTGTGGGGAAATAGATTCTCCTGAATTATTAAAATTAATTTCTATTTATGTACCTCCAAGAGTTTTTAGAACTAATGATAAGTTCTTTTATATTGATTTGCATAGAACTGAATATTCTTTAAATGAACCTCTTACCAAATCTATGAGGTTATTTAATAATTATTGTAATCAATTAGATATAAGTCTTCCTTCTTCGAATTTTAAATCTCTCTTGAATAATTTACTTTAATTTATGTAATAGTTTTAAGATGCTAGTCTGTAAGGATAATATTGTATCCATAGACTTAAATAAATAAACAAATAAATAAATAAATAAATAAATAAAAAGGCTGATAAAATTTGCCCGAAATGTATAACCCTAACAAAAGATGCTACAACTTTTGCAAATGACTGTAACTGTCAGTTCTGTTTTTATATTTGTGAAGTAAACAGATACAGAATGCAACTCGGCAAACCTTGGAACGCTATACTCCCCAAAAACGCGAAATACTCGAGACAATTTTGCATTTGACGATTTTCAGACCAAATTTGGCATGAGCGACGAAGCCATTTTCATATGAACAAACAAAATTTACGCTTCTGGAGCACTGAAAATCACGAAGGTAAACGACTTACGCTGGAGATGTCATCAGGATTCATTTTTTTGAGGACGCCGTGGGTAACACAGAACCATGATCAACTGGTTGTTATTGTCGCAAATTGAGGAGGACATGTGGTTCTAACAGGACGACGCAACTGCACACACAGCTCCCGCGGCAATAGAATTTTGGAATGAGGTGTTCCAGGTCGCCTTATGTCTCGTTTTGGCGATTTCCAGCGGCCAGCAAGATCGTCGGTTTTAACCGTTACAAACTTTTTTCTTTGGGATTGTTTGAATTCACCGGTCAATGTGAACAAGCCACAGACTCTGAAAGCTCTCAAACAGAATATCCGACGAGAGTGAGAAAACGTATCCCGTTCTCTCCAGAACGATGGTAAATGTGGTAAAAAGAGCCCAAAAAATCATCAGCAATGGCGGCACCCACTTGACCGATATAATCTTCAAAAATTAATGGATAAAAAGTAAAGGTCCACATAAACATTTAAAAAAAATGTTTAATGTGAATATTTTTGAGCCACTATGTATTCACTTTGTTTTTGTTTTTACTTTTTTTGTAATTTATATTTAAATTTGTAAAACAAATTTCGTTCACTATGGAATGTTGATGGTTTCAATTTTCACACTCAGTAACATTATGTTGAATATCGTAAATAAAATCATATACAGTGCTGCCAGTATAGGGGATTTATCTCCAAATTGGGTTTTTTTTCGTAAATGAAGATACAAGACCTATTTAGGATATTCGGGAACTTCTTGGATATGATGACAAAATTTTAGATGAATTTTTGTATGATATTTTTTAATAATAATGATGGAAAAATTTCAAAAATTATTTGGCAAAATTTTGATCAAACAAAACAAACATATTATTATTGTAGGGACAAATGCTACAAGTAGAGAATCTCAATTACTTCATTGTGAATAATTTGCGCTTCATAGAGATGAGTTTGCTCTATCTCTAGCGCTGATCCTAACAATTTTTTCCATTTAATAAAAAAATTAGTGTTTACTATTCGTTAATATCATTAAAAAATTATGATCTTGAGCCTGATAAAATTAAAAATATATAATTAAAACAGATAGATCAAATAATATTCAAAAATTTACATACAAAAACATAGGGCACGATGTACTTTATAAACTAATATAATAAACAACACTCAAATATGTTGTGAAAGAAAAAATATTAGTATGCCAGATTCCCAATTGGTTCCCAGAATTGGAAACATTGACATTTGGAATGGCAGGGTTGCCATTCCAAATGTCAATGTTTCAATTTGTGCTTCGAAAATCGAAGATGGATGCCAAAGGGTATTTCTATAAATAGATGGAAAAAGCTCATTTGTACGGGTATTCACTAACTGAAAAATGTAATTTCACATAGTCATTTTCCTTAAAGTGTGTGATATAAATGCCGGTTCATAACCATGAGTTATTTGTGTTGGTTCAGAAGGAGGCTGAAGATGACCTGGTCGCTCGTGTCGAAAGTGTGCACTCCCTCTACCGCTGATCCTAACAATTTTTTCCATTTAATAAAAAAATTAGTGTTTACTATTCGTTAGTATCATTAAAACATTATGATCTTGAGCCTGATAAAATTAAAAATATATTATTAAAACAGATAGATTAAATAATATTCAAAAATTTACATATTATTTTTTTTTTTAATTTTTGTATAGAAACATATCTGAAATTTACGAAATTCAGATTTATTTGAGCAAAGTACTGAATAACTCGAAAATCTTAAAGTTTTGTTACAAATATTACTTATGTCGTGGACCTAGAGTAGCCATTTATCTAAAATTGTATTTGAAATATAGCTGAAAAAAATCTTTGGGAAGAGTCGCCCAAAAGTCGGATGATAACGAATATTGTAGTTAAAATAACCATTATTATACGTAAATTTTAAAACAAACAATCAACAATTTCCTATACAAATGGTCGAAAAAATAATAATTAAATAACAAAAAAAATTATGCTCGGATGTGCTTTACATGCCGGTGCGTCTACTAAAAACTTTTCATTTCATATCAAAATTGTCTTGATTTTCTTTGAAATAAAACGAAAAAATCCAAAAAATTAGGGACAATTTTGACCCCATTTTTAACCACCAAAAATGGGATTGGGCAGCTAAAAAAATTCAAATACCTTATTTTGTTTCATTGCAATCGGTGAGAACACACCAACCATGCTTCCTTGTAAGGTAAAGCTTGTAGAAAAAATGTATTTAATATGTAAAATAATTATTTTATTATGCTAAATTTTTGCCAATCTTTTCAAATTAAATTATTTTTTAAAGAATGTGACAAGTTTTGTACGAAAATCATCTGGCAGCACTAAATGGAAGAGATATCACCAATGTTTGTTGCGGTTGCTTGTAATTTACTTATTTAGGCATTAAATTTTTAGTGGCTATAACATGAAAACATTACTACATTGTCTAATAAACAAATGTGTATTTGTGTAGATTAGAAAATATTACGACTGATTGAATTTTTTTCAGTTGTATGAAGTTTGCTTTTACCATTACAGCGTATGTCCATTTTTCTCGATTTTAAGTTATTGATGCCAAATTGCTCAACACATATTCTCCTGAATTGTACAATGTGTTTGTATCTTATATGCTTTACTATTCATACCCCAAAAACACAAAACTAAAGTTGAATATGTATTGTTAAAACAAAAATAAAAAAATCAAAGAATAAAAGAAATATTTGTTAAAAGCAACTTTAATTTATTAAATGTATAGAAAATTATCAATATCCCCCCCCCCCCCCCCCCACAAAAAAAAAAAAAAATATAAAAAACATTAATTCATTAACAACACCCACATTATTTCATTAGAAAGCGATAAAGTAAGTAAGATAAGTAAGCGATAAGTAAGTGAAATATTCGATAGATCATCGTATATAAGAAATCTTTTGGCGGGTAACTTACAAATGTGAACTGATTCCTAAACATGCTCCGGAGGAATGTACGTTATATGACAAAGACAAAGCATGCTTACAGTGATGGGTTATCTCCTTTACTTAAAAAGTTATTCAACTTTAAGATTTTGTTTTTCTTTTTTGTGATGATTTTGTTTGGTAGATAAAAAACAAAATAAATAACTTTAGTTTATCTACCAAAAAAATTTAGTATGTAACGGATTTTAGAAAATCAAATTGATAGCAAACCTGTTTTAATTAGATTTAATTATTGTTTTAGATTTAATAACTTAGTTGCAAAGTTAAAAATTTAAAAAGTTTAAAGTTTTCTTTCAGCTGTGTTGCACGTTGGATTTAGAACTTTTTTATTTTTACATTATAAAATCAAATATTTTAAATATCTGGTACAAAGAACATTATATTTAAATTGACCCAGGAATACATTTGGTGGAGACAACTAAATAATTTGGTTGCTGCAACCAAACCATTCTGTTGGCAAGGGATTCGGTTGTCACAATGAATCTGTTTTTTCTGTGTATGAGTATTAAATCAAAAAACTTAACTGATTTTTTTGTTGTTACTTTGTTTTGCATTTTAAGTGCCGATATTGAACGTTAAAACGTGTAAATAAATGAACGTAAAATACCTCGAACTAAAATTTCAGTATGTTAGTACTTTTATATGGGCATGCTATGTACAGGGTGGTACAAATATAAGTACCTTTGGTGGGTTGAAGATTTGGTTGGTTGGTTGGTTCTATCTCACGAATGGCTCAGACGACATTAGCCTTAAGGGTTACGATCGTTGCTGGATTATTCACATATCATCGGTCTTTAATGGCACACTACAAGAAAAAGTCTAAAGGGGTCAAATCGCAGCTCCAAACCCAATTAACATCGCCAAGACGACTTATAACATGATTACCAAAATTAGTTTTTTTTTTTTTTCATTATTTATTTATTGAATCTTCATATATAAATATGAGCTAACAATAATTAATCAAATCTTATCCTAATACTTTATTTTATGCCCTGCCAGTGCCAGGCAAAAAATTTCTTCATCACGGGTTCTGTTAATAAATAAGTGTTTATCGCTCATCTTAATGGGTAAGTGCTGCAGTGTCTCTTCTCCTTAAGCGAGTGTGGCCGCTATCATTTAAAATATTTCGAGCTAGTGGATTTGGGTGCAACTCTAGCCTTTTTAAATATTTTACCACATACTTCGTAATAATAGTCCTTACCAGTGGCACATTGAGATCCTTGTGGATATTTGAGGTTTTAACATACCAAGGGACAGCTGTGATTATTCGTAGAAGTTTATTTTGGCGCCTTTGTATTTTTTCGATATTTGAGGCCGAGGCAGTGCCCCATAGTTGAATACCGTAGCACCATATTGGCTTTAAAATAGAGTTGTAAAGTAGTAGTTTGCAATCGAGACTAAGAACAGAATTTCTTCCAATAAGCCAGTTAATTTGAATTGCTTTTAGTTTCATTTGGGTTAATTTTGCTTCTATATGACATTTCCAAGTTAAACGCCGATCTAGATGAATACCAAGATATTTGACATGCGATTGTTGAGGCACTAGTTGATTATTAATTTTAATAGGGGGGCATGTTTCCCGACGCAAGGTGAATGTAATATGTACGCATTTTTGCTCATTGACCTTTATTCTCCATTGTTTTAACCACAGTTCTAGTTGAAATATATGATCGAGGTATCGAGATGCTTCACGACTGTTCTCGTGTACGCTTAGAAAAGCAGTATCATCGGCAAAAGTTAAGGTAAGAGTGTAATTGTTTGTTGGCATGTCCGAGGTATATATAAGGTAAAAAAGTGGGCCCAGGATTCTTCCCTGAGGGACTCCAGCTTCAATTGGCTGAGGAGAACTTAAAAAATCACCTTCTTTAATAATAAATTTTCGACCGACCAAGTAGCTTTCTAACAGCTTGTGTGTGTTAACCGGTAGGTTTAGTTTCAATTTATGTAACAAGCCTACGTGCCAGACTTTATCAAAAGCTTGAGAAACATCGATGAAGAGAGCGGAGCAATATTTTCTTTCTTCAAAGGCTTTTCTAATGGCGTTCACTATCCGATGGGTTTGTTCAATTGTGCTATGTTCTCTTCTGAAACCGAATTGATGGTTAGGTATACACCCATTGTCATTTAAAATTGGGGTTAATTTTGATGCTAAGAGCTTCTCAAACAGCTTTGACATATTAGATAATAAACTAATAGGCCTATATGACTCAACTTTTGTGTAATCTTTCCCTGGCTTTGGTATCATCGTTACTAAGGAGACCTTCCATTCTTGAGGGTAGTATTCAAGGCGTAAAATAGCATTAAAAATATAAAGAATAATTTTCTTTGCTATGCGAGGTAGCTCCAAAAGCATTTTGTTACTGATCTTATCAATACCAGTTTTTAATTTACAAATAGTCTTTTCTATTCCTCTTATATCAAATCTTAGGGGGATAGCTGCTCTAACATTAACAGGCGGTAACTCGTCCGCTATATCGTCAGATATATTTGGGGTAAATACATTTTTTAAATGATTTACAAACAGATTTCCTTTTTTATTATCATTTCTTGCCCAACTTCCATTCAGGTTTCTTAATGGTGGTTTCGAGATAACTGGCCTTTTGAGATTTCTAGCTGCACGCCATAATGAGTAGTCTGATAGTGGAGTTGCATCCAGGTCCTTAAGATATTTTTCCACGGAAGCCGTCTTCTGAGACTGCAGTAATTTTCTTAGCCTTTTTGTACACTCTTTTAATTGTTTCTTAAGTTGCGGAGATCTGTGCAATTGCCACTCTCTTCGCACTCTCCTTTTTTCATTCAAGATGCGCTCGACATCTGTGGAATATATTTTGTTATTATTGGATTTTTTGAGGGTTTTGCTGGAATGTTGAACAGCTAGTTTAATATAACAGTCAAAATTTACAATGGAGCGATCCACATTCTCTGGTGTACTAAGCGGAATGTTTTCAGTGCAATGGGTACTGAGATATTTTTTATATTTTAACCAATTTATTTGTGTGGCTGACGTCGCTAAGTAACCAGGCGGAGATACAATTCGATTAGGGTTCATTATAGTAACTATTGTAGGTGTGTGATCGGAAGATAATTCTAAGGAAGCTTCAACATGAATCGTTTCTGTGCGGATGTTTTTAACCACGCCAAAATCGATGACATCTGGAATTTTTTGCTGATCAGTAGGCCAGTATGTTGGTTGTTCGCTCACGACCACATTCAAACCCATTTTGGAGATTGAATTAAATAAAGCACGACCCTTTGGTGTTATTAGTCGTGACCCCCAGAAAGTGTGTTTAGCGTTATAATCACCAGCGGCCAGGAAACAGGGTTTATAATATTTATAATATTGGTCTTCAGATATAGAAAATCTAGGTGGGGAGTATAAAGATAAAATAACTAGGTTGCGATTAAGCTCTTCAATGAAAATATTCGTTGCTTGCAGATAATCTTCACAATGATCACACATTAGGTAGTGTTTGATTCGGTTTTTTATTAAAATGGCAGAACCTCCAAAAGCTCTTTCTCGAGGGTCCTTGGTATCATATAGTATGTAACCATTGATTTTAAACGTGTTTCTTGAGGTCAAATGAGTTTCAGAAACCATCATGATATCAATTTGTTTATTTTTAAGAAAGTATTCTAATTCATTTTTATGTTGGCGGATGCCGTTTGCGTTCCAGAAACAAATTTTTAAACAGTTTATGTCTTGTTAAGTATAGCTTGCAATAACATCGATTGCATTCTTAGCATTTCTTGCATCATATTACCCATTGTATTCGTAAAATTGTTTACTGTTTGCACTAAAGTTTCCATTGTTTTTTCTAATCGACTAAAATTAGTAACGGGAGTTTCATCATTATTTGGTAAAGGACCTTGTATTGGCATTTGGTTTGATTTTAGGACGTTAGCGTAAGAGGTTCTGTTATTATTAGGCTGCGGAGCCTGAATGTCATTAGTAGTTAAGACATTGAACGGGACCATTTCTTTTGTGCGGCTCCTCAATAGTTATTCTTCTGTAGAGAATATATTTTAAATTATAAATAGGATGCGTTTCATTTTTTTAAGCTTAACGTCGCCAGGTTCTAACTCCACTCGAAATAATGGCTGGGGATTTTTTTCCTTATTTTTAATATTTGTAACGTTTTTTATTTTAAAGCCCTTCTTTTCCAAAAAAGTTTTAATTTCCTCTGGATCCACGCATGAGTCTATGCCCTTGATCACTACCTGAAGACTTTTGCTGCTCTTCAGTTGGTATGTGTAAAATCTTTTTTAAGGGCTTCGAATTTGTTAATTATTTCACGAAAATCATTCTCATGATTAACCTGTATTTTTGTCTCGTTTATATTACCACGTTTGATTGCAGTTACGTAAAACGAATTTTCACCTATTACTGAGATCACGCTCTTTGTTAACTCACTTGAGTTTTGCTCCCTAAGATATATAGGGGATGGCTTAGACGATTTTATGATGTTTGGTGCTTCAGAGGATTCATCCTCCAGAATTGCAAAACGATTTTGAGAGTTTATTTTATCAAAAGATGGTACTTTTGAGGCCGAAGCAACTGCTGCAGAGGTAGGGCTGCGACCCCGTTTAAGCACCGTTATGTACCTGTCCATACCAACTTGTACTTGAGGTTTTTGACAACTTTTTACTACAGATGTTTCCATTGCATCTGTATTTGAGTTTGTTGCTAAGATTGTTTTTGCCGCTGTGGCAACACTTGCAAGTGAGAGATTAATATTTTTTAACGTATCACCATCAACCGTCTTTGTAAAAACCGAGCGCGAAAGGGAACGTGTACGAACGATTGGTTTAGCCGTTAGGTAGTTACTATTGTTTTCTTTTGTTTTATTTATTACAGCATTGCCTTCGTTAGCATGCACTGTCACATAAACATTTCTGTCATTTAGTTTTATTGTTGTTTCATTGTTTTTACTCATGCAGTAAATTTTTTTTGTTTCTCACCGTTTTACTGTGTTTTTAATATTTTAATTATTTATTGTATTTATAATAACAAATTAGTTTTATCGTTGTTTCACCGTTTTTACTCATACAACAAGTTGTCTCCGTTTTTATTATTTGTTACAATAACACCAAAAATAAAAGAACTTCAACTAAAATGTTTTTGCTCAGTAACAGTATATGAATACGTATGTAAGTATGTACAAACATACATATGTATATATTTTTTCTTTTTCTTTTAGTTTTCTCTTTGATAATAGTTCACTTTTGTGTCAAATAATTTAAATAAAAAAAAATTTATTTATGTTTTGCGTCCATTCGCTTGTATATTTATTTAGCAATATCAATTTATTTATTCAATAATTAAAACCGTATGCGGGGTTAAAAAAAACACGTCTGCTCGCAACAAAGTTTACGCTCGTTTTTAGTGCGCAAAAGATCTATTGATTGATGAGTTGTGTGGCATGGTGCGCCATCGTGCTGAAACCAACTATTATTCAAGTTTATATCTTCCATTCCAGCCCATAAAAAGTGCGTAATCGTTTGCTTTCAATTGCTTAGTCAATTGGACCTTGAAAGCGAATAATCTAAGATCTTTGTGCAAGATTCTGATCATGCTGATTCGTGAAAAGTCGAGATGTTGAGATCGATGGCGAGTCGATGTTCTTGGATTGCACACTTTCGGCCACAGCAGCCACATTCTCATCGTTACGGAGCGTACGTGTTGTCCACCAGTCTCACGAACTTTTGCACAAACTTTTGTGCAGCACGAGCGATGGAAATAAGTTTGCCATATTTTCCAACGTTTTTCAAGCATAAAGCGACTCATTTTAGCCCGTGGAGGTATGATACTGACTGATAGTCAATATTTAAAAAACTGTCAGTGTCAAAATAACACAAAAGGTACCTGCATTGGGAACACCCTGCTTGTACAAATGAGTATTTTTTTCCTTTTTGTTGGTTTTAATTTACAAATATATTTATTAAAATAGTAATATGTTTTATATCGAAAAAAATATGTACAAATATTTATTTTTACTTTAGTATGTCATTCCCATAGAAAATTTGACATAAGTAACGTTAAGAGTTAACACTAAACGTTGGCTTATGTCAAATTTATATGGGAATGGTATAATCCAACGCTGATAGCCTGCCGCACAAATACAGCTATAAATATGTAATATTTATTAGCTAGGTTGCCACATTTTTTTTTAATTACATCAAAGTCAAAAACTCAGAAATTAAGTTTAATGAAAAAATAATTAAGCACAAACCAGATAGTGAAAATGCAAGAAAATAGTGCCACTATTCTGATTGATTTTTTTTTTAATTTTAATTTTAATTTCTTTTTGAATTATTTTTGAAGACAGTTCTTGTTTATTTAGAAATTGGTTTAATTTCTAGACAGTGACATATAAAGAATACAAAAAAATCTGCTTTAGAATAGAGGTGGCACAAGACACGATTTTTCGTGAACCAAGTAAAAAAATTTCGTACGATTTTCTGTCGTGATTTTTCGTGATTATTCCTTTAATTTGTTTTTCATTTTGCGTGAGCAAAAATTTAAATTACGTGAGCACGAGTAGAAAAAAATCTTCGTGCGTGATTATAATTTTTGGGTCGTGATCGTGCGTGAGCGTATAAGCACAATGCAAAAGGAAATGGAATCCTAAATCACTTTTCCTATTTTCATTTTTTATTTACATTTTTTTTTTTAAATTCACAATACAAATTCCAAAACATATTTTTTCGTTTAGAAAATTGCAATGCGTGTACGATTTTGGAAAAAAACATGACAGTGTGTTCTAGGCAAATTATACCACTACGGTAAAACATTGTTGATAAGAATTTAAAATGCCTTACTCGAATTTTGTATCATTCTGATGTTTTTTTGACTAATAGAAGGAGTCCTCATTAGAGTATTCAAAAAACCGGCCTTACGAAAAAACCGGTTTCGGTTTTCTTCGAAAAATCGAATTTTAAAAAACCGTTTTCGGTTTCGGTTTTTGCAAAAAAAACCGGTCGACCGGTTTCTTCGGTTTTTTTTTTTAATTTGAAAAAAAAGCTTATATAATTTGTTGTTTTTATTACAAACAAAAAAAAAAAGAAATTTAATATATAAAGTAATAAAAATAAAAAATACATTCTTTGAAAAAAGAAATATATATATATAATCATTTAAATTTAATTTTTTTATTGTATTTCATTTCAAAATTTTATTTATTGGTTTTAATATTTTTAATATAATATCTTAAAAATTAATATAATAAAACTATATTCATATCAAATTAATAGAGATCATTAAGTTTGTAAATTAGGAACGTTAGTAATTTGAACGTTTAAAACCTTTGGCATTAAAAAGTTTTTTTAATATTACATTTTAAATATGTAAAAAGAAAATCCATTTTTCACTTCTAAAATAATATTTTAGAAATAATATGCAATTTAAATGTTTCGTTTTAAGACGATTTTTTTGTTTGTTTTTGATAAAGCTAGAAGTGGAAAATACTCTTTCACTAATAGTAGATGTTGGACAAATAGTCAAAAGACAATTATATAAATTTTCCAACTATTCAGTTCTTTTGTCGCATTTATCAAGTGAAATCATCATATTATGATGAATGATTTTGTACAGTGTCTTTTTTAGGATTTTGAATACTGTTTATTGCGTTATTTAGATCAGAAATTAAACTATTTGAATTTGGAATATCCAAAGTTAAGTCTTCATCGGGATCTATCAGACTTACATCTAAATCTTCATAACCAAACAAACGATTATAAAAGTGTTCGGAATAAATTAAAGAGACCAAGTAACCCAGTTGGTGATGTAATTAAAAAAACCGGTTAACCGAACAAAAAAAACCGGTTTTCTTCGAATTTACAAAAATTCGAAACCGATCGGTTTTTAAAAATAAAGAAACCAGTTGACCGGTTTTCGGTTTCGGTTTTTGAATACTCTAGTCCTCATATGGGGAAAGTGAGCGTAATAAGTCAAAATGGCGACGAAAATTGGTACGGCCAAAGACTTGTGCCTAAAAAAGATTTTTATGAAATTTATATTATCCTACCACGCCCTCTAGGGGACATATTTGTTATCAAAATCGAAACGTGGACTGACTGAAATTCTTCAATGTATCCAGATTTTTACAAGATTAATTTTTTAATTTATTTTCTAAATTATAAAATCCGTGATAACCAAGAATTTTTCAAAACAAATTTAAAACTCAGTTTTAAAGATTTGTTTATGTTTATTATGTCATTTTTTAAGCTGAAATCAATTTGCGGCAACCCTGGAATGTAGCCAAACTTGTATACTATTTTTTGCTATTTACAGCGCTGTTATATCAATTTCCGATCCAAATATGTATGTATATCGCCTCTTGAAGTTGTGTCGTTATCAGAGAACTGCAAAATCAAATTTTCAAATCACAGAAAAGATAAAGTTGCAGTTATCAGAATCAGTGAATTCCAAATTCTAGTTATCCTCACATTAAAGGATCATTCGTAAATGGATGAAGTTAAACGATGAAAAACCATTTGAGGGTTTCTACTCTATCTTGTGAAATTAAATTTCTCAACAATGTACCTAGGACAATTCGCCTTAGTCACCTCGTGAAACAGTAACAAAATTCTTAATTTTATTAAATTTTCAAAAGAAATACCAACAATATCCAATACAAAAGGAGTGGCGCTTTCCCTTATTCTCAATCTATAAACATATCTTAAGATGAAGGCGTCTAAGTAAAAAACTGTTAGTACCCGTGTTTACCTCTAAGGCGTATAATAATTGTGACATAAGAAGTCCACTGGCTACACGTTTCCTCAGATGTAGAGGCAAACATATGTAAGTACAGAGACCACAATCGCCTTAAGGTAGCATTCACACGAGCACACACGTAATTGATCATCCACAAAAACACCCAAACACTTTATTTCAGTGACGAAATTAATCCTCACACCTCCCAATGATATATTCAAATCACACAGGAGTCAAAACCAAAAAACATTGCCTTTGTTTTGCCAGGATTATTTAATTAATCACTCAAAACTCAGTGTTGAATATAATCAACATCATGTTGTTGAACGCGTTGTTCGGATCAGTTCGAGTCGTCTGTCGAACATATTTTATTCACATTTAATCACAAAACAAAACTTAGCATCCCAGCAACTACTTACCCGCCTATTTACTCGCTTAATTACTTTTGTCCAATGTCCAAAAAGTAGTGGGTACTCATTATTTTTTGGCAGTTCACAAGCGAGAGGGTAATGACCACCCTTTACTTTGTGCTTTTTGTAAGTGAGAAGGTAATGACCACTCATTACTTTTGGGACATTGCGAACAAAATTAATTAAGCGAGTAAATAGGATATTTAGTAGTTGAAACCCTGTTTTTGCTGGGATCATATTGTTGAACCAAAAAGTATATATGTTGATTCTGTATACTTGTATACTTTTTGTTGCAGTTCTCTGGTCGCTATATGACGTCGCTAGAATAATAAAGGTTACCATCGGCTCGGTACTTCTTTCTAAATAAAATTTTCTTTTTTCGAAGTAAATTTTATAAGCCGAATTATATTGTTTTTCACTTATTTAATCGTTCTAAAATAAGAATTTGTGTACTTGGTACTGACTGTAATACAGGTCCTTAGATTAGAAACAATAGGTCTGTACGAGGTAATTTTGGGTAGTCTGGTAAAATGGGAGTAAGCAAAAAATTCTCTCACAAAACCATAAAAATACCCAAAATACTGCGAACGCACAAAACCAAATTTCATGCCCAAAAACAAACGTCAAATTTATTTATATTAAAAAATAGCTTAATAAATATATTTGAAAATGGCAAATATCTATTTACATTTTCAAATGTATTTTTCATAATTAAGAAGGAAAAGTTGTTTATAGTAAACTTTTATTTAACTTTAATTTTTTTTTCAAAAATGCAAACAGTTAATTTATTAGCAGCAGCTGATGATTTGACAATTTTACCAAACAAAAAGTACGGGTAAGTTCTGGTAAAAAGAGAAACACAATTACTCTCTCATGAACGCTCTCATTTACCCAATTTTTGTTACAAGAAACGCTTTCTGGTAAGATTGGGTTCCCGCGGGTGCCGGCGGTAACGTACGTCGAACACACCTAATATTAAAAACCACTGCAATCTGAAAATTATTTCACAATGAATATCTTCAAAATATGAGCAATCTAGGAGAAATTTTTAAATTTCTCCATTGAAAAGCTTTAAGATTCCGTTTACAAACAAATTTACAAAATTCTGTTTGTATTATTTAACATCTCTGACACACAATTTTTATAAATACAAACAAAAAAAATTTGTAAATATGAACAATCACTATATACAAACTAATAAAAAAAAACTTAAATTGGAACGAAAGTGTAAACGGAGTAATTCAAATATATTTTTTAAACTCAAATTAGAATTTCTAACAATTATTTTATTTCAAATGTTTGTTTGTTATTTTTCATACAGAAAAAAACTTTTAAAAAATTTTCAAATTTCATTGTTGGTGCCTACTTTAAATTTTGTTTGTATTTGCAAAAAAAAAAGGTATGTGAAAGGTGTTTGTTTAATAATAAAATCAGAATTTTGTAAATTTTTGCTGTGTAATAAACTCTATTTTTAAAAATGTAGCGTAATGAAATGCCCGTTTCTTATCTACGTATTTTGTACGGAAAAAAAGCAATCGACAATATAGAAAAAAGCAATCAACAATAAATTGGCAAATAACAAAATAAAATTTTTAACAAACAAAAGAAGAATATAAATATAAACCAAAATTAAATATGTGAGAAAAAATAGATGCTAAGTGAAAACAACAAAACTCATAAATAAATGACGATGCAATTTTGATGCTGCTTTTATAATATCTGTAGACCAGAGAACTGCATTTGCTGATTGTAAAACGTTCATACGCAATCAACACAAAAATAAATTGTGTTTGCGTTCAAACGCTGAATATACTCCAACACACATATTTGTTGATGATTTTAAATCAATCAAACGATGTGCAAATTGTTTTGTCACTGGTTTATAATCATCGGTCGTTGTTAAACCATTGTTTTATTCTGTTCATTCGAGCCAACAATAATTATTTTGATGTAGAATAAATCAGAAAAACAACAAACAACGTGTATGAGTGTAATCATAATTAAAACAAAATAGTTTCTTATCTATAAAAAGGGGGTGGTTTTGTAAAAAAAACATATTTTAAACGTTATATGTATATTAGGGTGGGTCTAAAATACGTTTTTTTTAGAATTTTTATTAGGAATACCAAAAATATTGTTCTTTGTGAATATTTTTTTTTTTTAATTTAGGTCGACATCTCAGGCTCGCTCAATCCGGTTAAAGTTAAATATTGCCTAATTTTCCAATCAAAATAGATTAAAAAAAATGTAGACAATATTTAAATTTTTCCGGATTAGGCAAGCCTGAGATATCAACCTAAATTTTTTTTCCAAAAAAATATTTATATTTCACAGAGAAGAATATTTTTATTACTAATACAAATTCTAAAAAAGCGGATTTAAGTCCCACCCTTTTAAATGTAACTAATGCTTTAATTTATACACGAAATGCATATATGTATATAAAACAATTTCATATTATTCAACGCCAACGTACGGTTTCAACGGTTGTTTTCATACCATTCATTGTATTCTTGTTCGTTCGGGTCAACAATAATTATTTAGAATAAATTAAAAAACAAAACAACGTGTGTGTGTATTCATAATTAAAACAAAATAGTTTCTTATCTATAAAAAGGGGATGATTTTGTGGAAACTACATATATATTATATGTATATTAGGGTGGGTCTCAAATCCGCTTTTTTAGAATTTTTATTAGTAATACCAAAAATATTGTTCTTTGTGAAATTTATTTTTTTTTTTAATTTAGGTCGATATCTCAGGCTCTCCCAATCCGGTTAAAGTTAAATATTGCCTAATTTTCCAATCAAAATAGATGAAAAAAATTTAGACAATATTTGAATTTTTCCGGATTAGGCAAGTCTGAGATATCGACCTAAATTTTTTTTCAAACAAAATACTTTTATTTCACAAAGAAGAATATTTTTAGTATTGTATTACTAATAAAAATTCTAAAAAAGCGGGTTTAAGTCCCACCCTTATGTGTGTTTCTATTTTGTTGTAATTATGAATAAACTCATATGCGTTGTTTGTTGTTTTTTCTGATTTATTCAACGCTGACTTTTTGTTGAGTGATTACATTTAAATAAAACATAATCGACAGATAATTCACACTGATCCCAATTACGCGTTCAGTAACATGATGCTGATTTTATTCTACAGTGAATTTTGTTGAATTATTAAATGTGAACAAGAATTTTTGTGTATGATTAAATCAAGAAAAAAGTTGATTTTGCAGTTCTCTGCTGTAGACGTACAAACGAACGAACAACAGACCAACAAAAAATAGCAAAAATTCTCTATGCACATATTTATTAAGAAAAAATTATTGATTGGAAATACAAAGAATTTTTACAATTTAGTAGCAACATGTTTACAATAATATTTGCTTAATAATATTGAAATATTATCACTTGGATTTTTAAATTTCATTTGGAGGTTTCATTTGCAAATTTTATAATATCGTGTAGTAAATAAATACAACTGGAAATTGAAATATAAAAAGACCAAAGGTAAATGTATGTTAATCATTTGCCTGTGGCTATAGTTTTAATACAATTACATTTAATTTTTTTTTGGAAATTTTTTTGTTCTTAATACATACAGTAAGCGAATTTTAAATACACACATTTAAACCAGGTATTAAAATGCTGTGATTCGTTAAGAAGTTTTTTTTTTAAATATAACTTCCAATAATTTAAATAGCACTAGTCATTAAATAACTTTTAGTTTTTCAAAAACAGCCAGTCATTGTTTTACGAAGTTTTTGTTTTCTTTATATGCTTTAACTTAAACCACACAAATAAACATGGTGCTGCCTAAACAATTTAAGCATCAAGTAAATTGTTCTGCTTTATCAATAGAAGAGCTTTTTAATTATCTGCTGGTAGCTTGAAAAACAATAACTGGCAGCCTAAAAAACAATAACTGCCAGATAACAACAAAAAAACGATTATTAGCTGTGTATGTTCTATTTCAGTCCTGTTCAAAAATAAATATGTCGTTGTGTTAGTGAGAAAATGAGAATTGCACTGCAAGAAATGTTCAATGGGTTAATAGCAGTGTTAGTATATGTATGAATTTATTTTTTATTGAAAATATGAAACAGTTATGTTTTGTGTAAAGCAGTTTTAAAGAAATATGAATTAAACAAAAAGAAAATTTTTGAAAGGAAGATAATAAATACATATATACATTGGCGTGCCTTTTTGTTCATTTTATAAAAAACAAAAAGTTGTAAATTTTTTCCATCAATATTAATGATTAATGAATATTTACATATTAATAAAATATCTATAATATGTATGGATTTATTATGATATTCTATTAAAAAAATGCTATTTTTGGAAGGAAAAAAAAATATACAATACATTCGATCGGACTCCAATTTTTAAAAACATTTCAACTTTTATATTAAAAAAATGCGTTTTTTATTAGGTTTATTAAAGATTTTTATAGATCTTGTATTATCATAAAATATTTTTCTTACATTGCTATTAATTTTTCTCAGTGCATTAAAGAAAAATCAGCATACATCCGCCACACGTGTTCATTCGTCGCTGTTTCAGTGACGACTAAAGGCAAGAGCGTAAGAATACATGTGAGTTGAGCAGGGGACAATTGTCCCATGCAATGAACATAACTGTTCTATTTTTTTTTGTTGCAAACAGTTAATCACCCTTATTCTAGTTGTCGTTATCAATGTCGTCTCTCTCTGCTGTCCCGCCCTCTCTCTGCTGTCCCGCTCTCTCTCTGCTGTCCCGCTCTCTCTCTGCTGTCCCGCTCTCTCTGCTGTCCCGCTCTCTCTCTGCTGTCCCGCTCTCTCTCCGCTCTCTCTGTCCCGCTCTCTCTCTGCTGTCCCGTTGATAGTAACAGTCAAAAAGGATAGACGTGTTATTTATTCGGTCCGTGAATTTATTAAAATACACAGTACAACAGCCAATCTGGGGGGGTGAGAAATTCCAAGTCAGGGTGATGGTACTAGGTCAGTATAGTAAAACCCTCAAAGGGTTTGGCGTTCGTATGTGTCAGTTTTTTTTTATGACCTTTTAAATTTTTTCCTTATCTTGATGTTTTTTCGCTTAGTTGTAACATTTTGGCAAAAACGTAGTTTAACATAACTCGAGAACCACTTGTCCGATTTTGATGAAACAAATTTAGAAAAATTAAGAATTACAATTTCTCTAATCTGTTTCTATACCGTTTTCCTATATGTGCAACACTTTCGAAGTTAACAATGAATGTATGAAGGGAAAAAAGTATTTTTTGCCTAAAAATTTAAATATATTTTTTTTTTAAATTCATAAAAAATCCAAAATGGAAAAAAGTGCCAAAACTAATTACTTTCGCGTAAAGTCACATAACTCATGAACACAAAAAGGCATAGATCATGAAAATCGATGCACGCGTTTCTCATTTATTCACAATTAGGTAAATGTATGAATTTAAAAAATTTGCTCCAGATATGCACAACATTATTTGGAGAAAAGATTGACACTCACAAGCCGAACTCTCTCATATTTTTCTACTGTACTAAAAGAGAAATATTGATGTGGCAACACAGGTTCTGTAATGTTCACATAAAACATGCATTGTCATTATACTTCTTCTCTTTCTCACACTTGTTCTGTGATTTTTGTCATTCAACAAGTGCCGACGAACGCGAACAGTAAAAGTGATTTTTCTCCAGTTTTTTTAAAGTGAACAAAACTGAACAGAATATGGAACTGTGCAAGCCAGATATAAATAGCTTTTGCTACTGCTGTGGTCAATATGTCTCAACACATAAAAAAAGGGGAAATTTCAGTACTGATTTTGTTCAAACATACGAGATGTACTTCAACCAAAATGTTATAGTGAACGAAAATTGGGTACCAAATATAGTGTGTAAAAGCTGCTACAACCGTCTAATGGATTGGAAAAATAAAAGACGTGAAAGTATGCCATTCGGTATCCCAATGACTTGGACTAATCCTGGCGAAGGTCACAATCCATTGAATTGCTATGCATGTGCGAATAAAGGAGCCGGAAAAAGGATAAGAAAATCGTATAATTACGTTGGTGTTGCAAGTGCCGCAACACCATTGCCTCATTCGGACCACATTCCTGTGCCAAAAGCTTCTAGCCCAGATATTTTCTCTTCTACGACTGCTCCGACATATCATGCACGTGATGATCCGCCATATGAGCCAGCAGTATCCAATGAGCCAATTTTAATAAATCAAAATAAGCTTGATTCAATTGTTGCCAAGTTGGAATTAACACAGCATAAATCGGAAGAGCTGGCTTCCATTTTGAAATCAAACAATTTGTTGGAAATAAAATATGAAGCAGATGACTGGAGATTATTTATTGACAGTTCAAAACTCAGCTTGAAGGCGGTTTTACTGCATAAGACCAATAAAAAACCTTCAGTTCCAATCGCCTATAGTACAGAAACGAAAGAAACATATGATGCACTGGAAAATATTTTAAAAATGGTTAACTACGCCAAACATATGTGGCGCATATGCTGCGATTTAAAAGTTGTAGCAATGCTTTGCGGTCTTCAAAGCGGCTATATAAAATATATGTGCTTTTTGTGCGATTGGGACACACGATTTTCCGGTGACCAATATGCATGCCACGGATGGAAACTCAGAGAGCACAGCAGGTTACAAACGGCCAATATTATTCGTGAGCCTCTAGTGCCGAAGGAGAAGATATTGCTGCCTCCACTGCATATTAAACTTGGAATTGTTAAGAATTTTATCAAAACTGTCGCCAAAAGAGATGAAGTTTTCTTGTGTTTGAAACTAATTTACACGAGACTCAGCGAAAGTAAAATTAAAGAAGGTAAGTTATAATATCAAATTCATTTCCCATGATTTTCCATCTTAACAAATTAATTTTTTCCAATCAGGCGTAGTAAATGGTCCAGATATACGAAAGCTGATTAAAAGTGACGCATTCAACAATATTTTGATTGACGCTGAATTGAATGCATGGCAGGAAAACAAAGAAGTAATAGAAGGTTTGTTGGGAAAGCATCGTTCTAACAACTACGATGTTTCTGTCGCAAGGATGTTAAGAGCATTCTCGGAAATTGGTGTCCACATGTCCTTGAAAATCCATTATTTACATCATCATCTGGACTACTTCAGCAAACAATTGGCTACCGAATCTGATGAACAAGGTGAACGCTATCATCAAGTTGCTATGCCATTTGAAATGAGGTAATACTGATTTTTTATTTTTTCAAACTCATTTTAATAAAATAAAAACTTACAGATATAGAGGCAAAAAGTCGCCGAGTGCAATAATTGCGGAAATTTGCTGGTGGAGTAAGCTTGTGTGGCAAGACAAGGATGATCTTGATGATAAAGAATTTTCAGGAGATGCAGAAGGGCCAACAGTGGAGTCACACATTGACATTATGTGTGGTTCAGAAACTGATGATAACGATGAATGCGAGGCCACTAGTCCCGAACAACCACCATCGAAAAAGTCTAGGCAATATTTATTAAAATAAATAAAAATAAAAAATTATAAAAATGTTTACTTAATTTTTTTAGTAGTTTATGGCCAGAAGTCTGGAGTTATTGGGGAAAATTTATAAAAAAGGCGATAAATGGCACTTTTTTGAATAAAAACAAATATCAATATTCTTGTCAAAATGGGATACCTTCACTTAATTGTAAATAAAAGCAGAACGCGTTAATCGATTTCTATGATCTATGTCTCATTTTGTTTATAGGTTATGTGACTTTACATGAAATTAATAACACTTGATCCTTTTTTCCGTTTTGGATTTTTTATGAATTAAAAAAAAAAAATTTAATTTTTAGGCAAAAAAATATTTTTTTTTCTCCACAAATTTATTTTTACCGGCAAAACTGTTGATTATAAAGAAAAACGTTATATGAAAGGATTAAAGAAATTGTAATTCGAAATTTTTTTGAGTTTGTTTTAGCAAAATCGGACAAGTGGTTCTCGAGTTATGTTAAACTACGTTTTTGCCAAAATGTTACAACTAAACGAAAAAACATCAAGATAAGGAAAAAATTTAAAAGGTCATAAAAAAAAACTGACACATACGAACGCCAAACCCTTTGAGGGTTTTACTATACTGTAGTACTAGTACCATCACCCTGACTCGGAATTTCTCACCCCCCAGACAATAATCCCAAAAATGTTCCATAGTGATATCGGCTTATTAGTGTTTAAAAAAATATATATAAAAACAACAGCGCTTGGACGCTTAAAAAATAATATATTTATTACAAAAAACAAATAAACCGTGTTCAATTTAAAATTTAAATAAAAAAAAAACATTTATAAAAAACCCTTAACAAACAGGGATTTGTCTTGTTTGTTTTGTTTATTTTTTTCTTTTCTTTCTTATAAAGAAAAGAGCATATGAGCTCTATAATTCAAGAGGAGAGAAGGCTCAGTGCAAATGGCAGAAATGCCTACGTTTTTCTAAAGGGAGATAACATCAATGTTCATAAAAACATTAGTGATCCCAATTCCAACAAGAATTATTTAACTGCAAAAACAATTGAGAGATCCCGTTCATGTTCTCCTTTACTCTCATGTGAAAAAATTAAAACCAATAACACAAAGGAACATGAAAATATAAAAGTACCAACAAATACAGTGCCTAGTTTAACAACAACACACAAAACGCTGTCTGCTTGGACTTCACCAAAACCTACAGCTACAATATCAACAAATAGTGAGATTATTAAAACACCAACAACATCTTCTGCTACGTTAAACAGTGATATCAATATTATGGCTCAACCTAATAACTTAAAACAGTCCCAAAGTATGCTTCACTTTCCGTCAGTAAGAAGTTTAACTATTAACCCCTCAACTGGCGCAACACCCAATGTTGACCAGCCAGTCATCATTACCGCCAAACCATTGGTACAGACTGGATTAGACAGGTATGTTAAAATAGTTAAGAGGAAAAGAAGCCCAAAATCGGCTAAAACAGCTCCCTAAATGTCACTCAATCCCAAAACCGTTTTGCCATACTGGAAAGCGAAGATAATGATGCCCCGGTGATACCTAAACCACAAAGACCTCCCCCTATCTATCTAAGAGAGCAAAATTCAAATGAATTTGTTAAAACCCTAGTCAGCCTTATTGGGGAAAACTCTTTTTATAGTTTTGTGCCAATAAAAAATGGCAAAATTGTTGAAACTAAGATTCAAGTTCAATGTGAATCCAATTTCAGAAAATTAGTATCATTTCTTGAATCCAGAAAAAAATTTTTTATACTTACCAGTTGAAGAGCAGCAAAAGTCTTCAGATAGTGATTAAGGGTATTGAATCATACAATGACCCACTTGAAGTAAAGAAGGCACTCGAAATCAACGGCTTTAAAGTTAAGTCCGTTGTTAATATTAGAAACCGGGATAAGCTCCCCCAACCCCTTTTCGGAGTTGAATTAGAGCCTGGCGATATTAAGTTGAAGAAAAATGAAACACACCCTATTTATCAACTTAGGTACTTGCTACACTATAGTTACAGTTGAAGCACCACATAAGCGACGAGAACCTGCTCAGTGTACGAACTGCCAGGAGTATGGTCACACTAGGTCTTATTGTAGACTACATGCTGTTTGCGTAGTTTGCGGTAAGCTGCATAGCACAGCTGACTGCACCAAACCAAAGACAGTAAATACTGAAAAGAAATGTAGCAATTGCGGTAACCCCCATACTGCTAATTACTGAGGTTGTGAGGTATATTTAAAATTAAAAAACTCAAATTTGAACAGAACCCGAAACCCCCGAATGAAATCACAGTTAGAACCGGAATTTTATATTCCACAATACCCACAAATTATCACCAACAGTGCTTCATACTCTGAAGTTCTAAGAGGACAACCACAGCCCCCAAAAACTCCACAAGCCGCACAAGTCAATCCAAATGCTCCACTTTCTCAATCTGAACCCCAGATACAAAATTTCAGCAGACTTGAAGCATCCATTGAATCCCTGGTTCAAACTGTTACTAACTTTACAAACTCAATGAGTAATATGATGCAAGAGATGATGAGAAATCAGTCTATTTTGATGCAAGCTTTATTAACTAAACCATGAACAGTTTGAAAATATGTTACTGGAATGCTAACGGCATATGCCAACATAAAGAAGAGCTCGAGTATTTTCTCAGAAATCAGCAAATTGACGTAATGCTTATTTCTGAGACCCATTTAACCCTGAGAAGTTCATTTTCAATTATGTGTGATCTTTGCGAAAATTATCTTCAGGCCACTACTATATGTTTTGAAGAATTCGATAAGGACTTAGTGATTTCGTCAATTTATTCTCCCCCCAGATTCTCCATAACGGAGGATCAGTACACAGGCTTTTTCGAATCATTAGGACCGCGTTTTCTGGCAGCTGGAGACTATAATGCCAAGCATACATTCTGGGGGTCACGGCTTGTTACCCCTAAGGGCCGTGTTTTGTTTAATACAATTTCTAAGCTGGGTATGGATGTGATCTCTAGTGGAGAACCCACCTACTGGCCAACGGATCGTCGGAAAATACCCGATCTGATAGACTTTGGAATAACAATGTCTATTGCAAGAGAATTGGTCCATGTAGAACCATTATTGGATCTCTTATCTGATCACACACCTACAGTTGTTACTATTTTAAACCCCCGAGGAATTGTACCCCCCTCTGGTGACTTAGCACTGACAGGCAAAACAACAGATTGGTTGAAGTATAAAAAATTTATCAGTACACATTGCTCGGAAAACATACCGCTAAGAACACCGGAAGATATCGACCTCTCGATTCAAAATTTTGAACTAAATCTCAAACTTGCTGCTCAACTTGCTACCAAACCCCCCCGACACAACAGACAAAATATTATTTTGTCTGCCGATGTCGAACGACTCTTAAATGAAAAAAGAAGAGCTCGAAGAGAGTGGCAACAGCACAGATCTCCTCAACTTAAGGAACGGTTGAAAGAATGCACTAAAAAATTAAGAAAGCTACTTGAACATAAGAGAACTGCTTCATTAAACAGATATCTTGAAAATTTAGATCCAACATCAAGAACTGATTACTCATTATGGCGTGCAACGAAAAATTTAAAAAGACCTGTCTTATGTAAGCCTCCTTTGAGAAAATCAGACGGAGGTTGGGCTAGAAATGATACTGAAAAAGGAGATCTGTTTGTAGAACATTTAAGAAAAGTATTCACGCCAAATATAACAAGTTCTGTAACAGAGTTGCCACCGATTTTACCCCAGCACCGAGCAGCTACCCGATTAACGTTTGAGATGAGAGAGGCCGAAAAGGCTATTTTTGAACTAAACCCCAAAAAAGCTGCTGGTATCGATGGAATCGGTAACAAGATGCTCTTGGAGTTACCCCGTATAGCATTAAAGATAATTCTCTTTATTTTTAATGCTATTATACGCCTTGAATACTATCCCCCAGAATGGAAAGTTTCACTCGTTAAAATGATACCCAAGCCAGGCAAAGATCACACAAAAGTGGAATCGTATAGGCCTATAAGCCTATTATCCAATTTGTCAAAGCTGTTCGAGAAAATCCTAATGGAAAAGATAACTGTTTATGTGGAACAAAACAACTGTATTCCATCAATTTGGCTTCAGGAGAAAACACAGCACCATTGAGCAAGCCCACAGGCTAGTTACTGTTGTCAGAAAAACGTTCGAAGAGAAAAAATACTGCTCTGCCCTTTTTATCGATGTTTCACAGACTTTCGATAAGGTTTGGCATGAAGGTCTACTGTTTAAAATAAAACTTTTGTTACCAACAAATACTCACAAGCTACTCAAAAGCTATATAAATCGAAAATTTGCTCTTGCTGAAAAAAGTTTTGTCAGCTCTCCTCAATATATACAAGCCGGAGTTCCACAAGGTAGCATTTTGGGTCCTCTGTTATATATCATTTATACTTCAGACATGCCATTAGATATTAATACCCACACATCGACTTTCGCTGACGATACTGCTATCTTAAGCGTCCACGATGACTCAAAAATAGCGTCTAGAATGTTACAGACTCACATTTTACAATGGGAATGTACCCCTAGTCAAAGATGAAATTATTAGACACTGTCAACGCTATTTAACAAAACTGGAAACACACCCCAACGTACTAGCCCGTAACTTAACTAATAATCACAACCACCAGCGTCTTAGGAGGAGGGACACTGCGGATCTGGTCCGCTAATAATAAGGGGAAATAATGGTCCCAGTTGAACCACATAACATCAGTCTGGCACTGGCTGTACTTAACAATTAATATTTAGTTTTAAGATTTGGATAATTATTGTTAGTTCACAGTTTTTAAAAGTGAAGATTCAATAAATAATATGAAATATGGAAAAAAAATCAATGTCGTCGTCGTTTTTGAGTCAACATCACTTTGATTCGACGTCGATATCACTTCGACACCAAATTGGTATTCTAAAACAGTGTTGTAACGACGTTGACAGTTTATCGATTTAAACAAAAACACATCTCTAAAAATTGAGTCGGCAGATTTATTTTGTTTATTATTTTTGCGAAAAAATATTTTTTATGTGTAATTTAAATTCTGATACCAGTGATGAAGAAAATAAAGAAAATCTAGTATTGGAAAGAAGACTTCTCATACAGAAATCCAATATCTTTAATCTGACGGATAACAAGTGAGTAGCAAAATCAAAGTCTGTAACTTTAAAGAATGTTAATCTTCTAATTTTTTAAAAAGGTTTGAAAGTTACTTTCGGCTGAATAAAACAGCCTTCAAAGATGTGCTGGAAACAATAGCACCTAATTTGAAAACCGAAATCAAGTCCACATTTATTTCCAAAACAATAAAGTTGGCAGCAACATTAAGATTTTTAGCCCAGGGCTCGTACCAGCTCAGTGTTGGAAACGACTTTAACTTAGGGTTCAGCTGTTTCTGAAACTGTAAAAGATTTGCGACAGCTTCCTCCAGCGGTCTCAATATAAATTGCTTGAATCTTCTGCCACCTGTAGCATTACACTCGGCTTTGTTGGCTACGATTTTCGTTTTAACTTTAAATTTTAAGTCTCGCCAAACCTATAAATAAATTTTGTTATATTTTTATAATGCACTTTATATGATCATGCTTTCTATACCTTATGCCATCCATCTCACATTATTCTCGGTGGGCCAAGTGCATTTAATAAATTTGATATTTCTTCCCATTTTTTCCGTTTTTTTTCAGTCATTACTTTTCCTCAAGTCACAGAGTTGGCTCGTTTTGAAGTTTAATGGACAATACAAGATGCAATCAACAAAATTTATTCTCTCCTCAACGACGAACAAATAGTGTTTCGTACAGTAATACTTTTTCGGTGGTATGCCATGGTTTCAGGAGGTCGGTCCTAGATTATAACTCGCGAATAGAATTCTTCCCTATCACACTTTTTGCAATGAAACCCTGTCTAAAATGAAATTGTTCTGCCAAATCTATGTGATAATTGTGGTGTTATCGAGGATGCTTCCCATGTAATCTTTAAATGTAACTACTATACCGTTACTGGATACAATATTTTTTAATTTTTGGATGGCGAAGGTATGGATCAGCTTGGAATTGCAGTTCGATTCGTGACGTCTACTGGGGTTCGCCTATAACTGATACGCATTACTTTTTTGTATTGACATTTTTGTTTTGAATTAACCATTGAGCTAACTCCAAAAGGGGACGTAATTGATCATGGCGTTTTCAACGGCCGAACAACTACAAGAAGTCGGCTATTGGTAGAGCAACTTATATTATACTCCTTCTTCAGATATTGAAAATCTTTCGTTATAAATAATATATGCCAGTGTAAATTTATTTTTGGCGATTTTTTTAAATATTTTTTCTATACCAAGTTTTTTGAAATTTACGAAGTTTTAACAGAAAAAAGTTTAAATGCTAAAAAATTAGTAAATTATAAGTTTTCTATCAATATCAACTGATAGTTTTGACAGAAAACAATAATTTAACCATAAACTACTTAATATCTGTAATAATATTGGGCATTAGAGGGTTAACAAGAGTTTGGAATGTCAAATTTGTATGAAGTTAACAATGGTTAGGACTAAGCTTTGATTATGTTTCAGATAATTTACCCACCCTTAACTAATAAAACTAGTTTATATAAATAATTTCTTTAATGATCTGCGCAATGTATCATATAAATGGAGCCTATGGAAACAAGATTTGTCTCTCAGGATAGCTTAAAAATGCCAAAGAACAAGACTTTCGATTATCGATGGCAACCGAACCTTAGTGGCGTTGCCAGTTGCGAAAATGATGTTACGTATGGCAACTGGCAACTGATAGCTGTCAATTTCAGTTGCCAAATAGGGATTGTATTGGCAACCACAAAGTTTTGGTTGCTGTAGGTTTTTAAAGCAAAAGAAAAAAGGCGGGAACATTAAAATGCAAGTTTATTTATTTATTGTTATAAATATTTCAAAATCTGCAGCAACCTCTTGCTTTAATGGGCTCTTGTTGCATATGAAGGCATCATGAGTAGATCCAGGATGCCTAGCATCAACATACCTTATTTTCATTTCGTAATCGCACAACTACAAAGAAATCATCTTGATCAAAAGAAAGAAAAATTGTTAAATAACTTACCAGCAAAACATTCAAACTAAAATATCCTTTCCTGTTTATATATAAGGGACGAATGCCCTCCTTCGGTCCCATTATATGTACGTGTGTTCCATCTATACATCCAACAATCCCTAGAAACTTCGTTTTCGAATAAAAAAGGTTTTAATTTTTTGTTTTTCTTCTTCCGACATTTTTGAAACTATACACAAGCTTTTGTTCTATTAATTGTACGACTTCTTTTAATACCACCGACAACGTTGGTTAAACCATTCCTAAATTGAAGTCATTGCCGTGAGATTTTTTGAAACTTCCTTCAGCAAAATTCTTAAAGCTGCGCAAATTTTTAATAGAGGAGGTATTGCCGTTGAACGACGACTTTGTTTAAGGCTTCCACTAAATATACCACTGCTACTTTTGGAATACGAAAATAAGCTTTGAAACTATAAGAAGCAACTTTTTATTGAAAATTATTTAAAACATCAAGATATACTCACAGTACAGACGGTAATTCTAATGGATTGAAGTTGCCTTCAAGTTCTGTCTAATAGATGACACGTTTGAAGCCTTTTCATCGTCATCAAAAAACAGTTCCACTGAACTGGCATATTTAAAATAATTCTTTACACAATTTCTCTTTATAATTTGTCTTTTTAATGAATTCACTTTTATTAACTTTTTTTATTTGCCAATCTTTTTATTTGTTTATATTTATTTCCAGTTGCTAATCTGTCAAAATTACATTATCGATAACTTTTTGGCAACTGGGCAAAGTTGTTTTATATAATACCAATTATAATTTCAGTTGAGTTGCCAGTTGACAACGCAAGATTTTTGATTTGAGAGCTAGGCGGTGATACACGTGTTTTTATTCACAATCGAAGAAATTATAAATTTTGTGCTAAAAACGCTGTTAATAGTATTTATCTTAAAATCTTTTTTGATATTCCTGTTTTATCAACATAGCATAACAAACGGAATATATTGTTTCTCTTCAAATATTCGTATTATATTCATAGAATATAATTAACAGAATATACATTTTGTTTGTACGTTTAGCCCATGAGTGGGGCTCCCGAAAATAATTCGGTTAATGTTCCTTATAATAAGCATACAACATCTGCAAACTCTCAAATAATTGAGACTTTGGAAGAAAATAAGAGACTAGATAATTTCATTGCAATGGATACATTCACTGATGGTTCCCTTACGCCTTCTGCTGAGACAGCTGGTTTGCAGACAACTTTGGATGAAATACCAACATTTACTTGTAATGCAGCGACAACTACAAATTGCACTACACCAACAACATCATTTGCAGCAAAGCAATTACTGGCAATACGAAATGGAGCTGATGGTAACCTTGATGGTTTTTCACCTGTGCTTAATCCTAAACGGGCGAAGCGAAGTGTTCAAGGTCAGGTAAAAGCTTTTGACGTATCATCTTTGGGTAAAAACAGAATTGAGAAAAATCGTGGAGATAGTAATCGTTACTCCATTCTGAGTGACTTGAATATTGAAAGTACTCAGGAAAACAATGTTTCCACAAATGGTGATGAGTGTATTGTGGGCAGTTCAAATTCTGACTCGGGATTCTGCCCACCTATATTTTTATACAATGTTAACGTGAAGAGTTTAGTTGAACAATTAGATAAGAGAGAACATAAGATTGAATTTAAGATCATAAAAGTAAATTGTATTTGAAAGATCCCATGGTACATGAGGAGATGATGGCTCTGCTAAAGGAGAAGGGTATAGGGGCTTATTCGTTCACTCCGAAACAGTTTAGGTCTGTGAATTTAGTATTGAGGGGTCTACATTTCTTGACTGAAGTGGCGGATGTTAGAGCGGAGCTTGATGCAAAGGTTCCGGGCACTGTCTCCGAGATTTCGAAGTTCAGTACTCCAAGGTCTAAAAGGGAGAATTACGATACAGGTTTATTTTTAGTTAAGCTTATACCTGGCAGGGTTGCGGGTGATGTTACTGGCATAAGATTTCTTATGTATCAATCAGTTGTGTGGGAAAGACCTAAAGAGTTTAGGAAGGAGGTACAGTGCAAGCGTTGCCAGCTGTGGGGGCATATGGCTAGAAACTGTGCAAGAAAATATACCTGTGTGAAGTGTAATAGTGCTCATGGCCCTGGGGAATGTATTTTGCCGAAGGATAAGGAGACTAAACCGTACTGTATTAACTGTAAGGAATTCGGTCACCCTGCGAGCTGGAGAGGTTGCTCTGCATTTAGGGAATATGTGAATAGGAAAAAGGTCTTAATTGATGCAGCGGTAGGAAGGAAAGCGGCTGCAAGGGGCAATGTGGGAAACGTCTTGAATTGGACCGCTGTAGTTGAAGAGGGCAGATCCTTTTCTAGTCTGTTTAACACTGTTGATACTTCTGTTTCTGCCACGGAAATTCCTTTATATATAAGGGAATTTATGAGTATTGCTAAGGATATTTTGAAGCCAGAGAAGCCGTCTCTGGAGTCTAGGATTCGGGATTTTTTGCGGAATTTTAAAAGTTTGTCCATTGAACAAATGAGAGGAGAGAGTGTAACTTTGTTACAGGAAGTACGAATTAAATATGGCCCATAGTGGCATAAGATTTTTAACGTTTAATGTTAGATCATTAAAAGAGAATAGTAGAAAATTTGAGCTTGGTAGTTTATTAGGTTCAAGATCAATTGATTTAGCTTTCATTCAGGAAACACACCTTCCACGATCGCATAGGTGTGTTGTTAAGGGTTATACATTTGTAAGAGATTACACCAATCTGGGTGTTGCCATAATTTTGAGGGATATTTATTGTTATGAGAAAGTGTATATAAAGGATATTCCGTTTCCTAGTGTGTTTGTGGTTCTTACTGTATTTGATCGTGGTATTGAGAAAAAGTTTTTAGTTGGATCGGCTTACGTACCCTGTAATTTCACGGTTAATCAAATTTATAATGGACTCTGTAGAATTTCCTCTAAGGCCTCTGAGTATGACGGTGTTATTATAGGCGGGGATTTTAATTCCAGGCATTCTTCTTGGGGAGATACGTTTGACAACAGCAATGGGATTACTTTTAATAGGTGGTTAACAGATTTCTCTTCTTTCCCTTTGAGTTCATCCTACTTAGATCATTTTTTGATTTCTACAAATATTGTGGATTTATTTAATCCTGTTTACAAAACTTTTACTTTGCCATCGTTTTCGGACCATTTTCCGATATGTCTTATACTACCTCTAGGTGGGTATTCTTTAAGAACGGTGCAGCCCAGATTTTTCCAGAGTTTTAAGGATACCGATTGGAAGGCCTTTGACAGAGATTTAACAGGAGCTCTTCTGCATAAACTTCCGCCTAGTGAGCGTAATTTAGATAATGATGAAATAGATGGTTTTATTGAGGGTTTGTCAGGAGAAATCGTTTCTGTTGCTGGTTTACATTCAAGTAACGTCGAGCTAGGTAGGGAGAGTCATCTAAACCTTCCTGCACCAATTAAGAACCTGTTTTCTATTAAGTATAGATGGCAGAGGAACTTAAAGAAATTGTTTCATCGGGATTGTAACAGGATTTCCCCTGAATATAGGGCGCTTTCCGCACAATTGGCACTTTTGAAAATAATCATTAAGGAACAAGTTGAGATTTTTAGGTCTGAAATGTTTGGTTTACGGCTTAGTAAGATTAGACCCGGCCCCCATGCCTTTAAGGATGTTTACAACATTATTGGTCATAGGAAGAGTAGAATGTGCGACAAATTAGTTCACGAGGGTATTGATATCACGGATGATGGCCGTAAAGTCGAAATTATCAAACGTCACTATGAAACTGTTTATGCATAGAATATCCCTAATGGACCACACACCACCGAAGTTACGGCAAGTATTCATTGTGTGTTATCGGCCTGCCCCCCTAGGATATTAAGTTTTAGTGAATCGTTTAATTCCCTCAGTAATAATGATGCCGTTCATTTTATCAACACTTGCGATGTTAAGGAGATGGTTTCTTCAGTTAATGGAAAAAAGTCTTCCGGTCATGATGGTATTTCAAATTTTATAATTAAGAGATTACCTTTTATTGCAATTGAATTTCTCACTATTATTTTTAATAATTGTATCAATAACGGATATTTTCCACGTTCATGGAAGGTAGCTAAAATTTTACCTGAGACCGATTTCTCTTTTGCCTAATCTTGGCAAGATATTTGAGAAGATTGTTAATCTGAAAATGAGCGAGGATATTACTGTGCGTTGTATTCCGGACCTTCAGTTTGGGTTTAAACCGGCACATAGTACGGTACATGCGCTATTAAAGTTTCAGAATGACGTAATATTGAACTTACGTGAGCAACGGTGTACCGTTGCCATATCTTTGGACGTCCAAAAGGCATTTGATAGAGCCTACCATAATGGTATTGTTTTCAAGTTGATTGAAATGGGGTACGATCCGTTAATTGTAAGGTTATTGGCAAATTTTTTGCAGGATAGGGAATTCTTTGTCGAAATAGGGCTGGCTTGTTCGGAGCGTGGTTCAGTTAAAAGTGGAGTACCTCAGGATGCGGTACTTGCACCGTATCTATATAATGTTCTTGTGTATGATTTTCCTCATCGGCATGGGGGATCGACTGGTATTTTATATGCTGATGATTTGTTGGCATACGCTCACGCACGTTCACCTTGTGTCGCGTTAATTTTGGTTAGATCACATATACGATTGATACAGGAATTTTATGTTAAATGGGGAATAACTATAAATGTTTCTAAATCTGGTGCCATATGTATTCGTAATCCTTCCGGTAAGGGACCTTCTGGAGCCGTTCCTGAAAGCAGGACTCTGAGGCTGACTTTGGATCGTGTTGAGATTCCCTTTGGGGATAGAATCAAGTATTTAGGCGTTACTTTTTATAAATTACTTAAATTCAATGCTCATGTAAATTTGATTATGGCAAAGGGCGAGAGGATCTTTATGATATTTTTGAACATTCTGAGAAACTCCAGGTTACCGAGGGAGACGAAATTCTTATTATTCAAAGTCAGCATTAGACCGGCTATGCTTTATGCCTTTCCCATTTGGTTTTGGTTTTCGCCAACCTACGCTCTTAGATTGGAGATATTCGAGGGAAAGATATTACGTCTGTGTATAGGAAGGAGTTTCAAAACGGAAAATAGAAGGTTTTCAAATTCATACATTTATAGAAATGCTGATGTAAGCCCACTCTGTAGGTACGCTATAGGGTTGCTTAGGAAATTTGTCGATCGCCTGCAGCATCATGAGAATGAATATTTAATGGAGGTGTATAACACACAGAGACAGTTTAGCTGGTCAAATGTAAACTATCTATCTCCAGTGGGTGTGATAAATGAGAGCATTGATACCGATTCTATTGGATATTCATTGCCAGATTTTTATTGTAAGCGAATCCCTGGTATTCACCGGGGATAGAAATTAATCATTTAGCACGCCATGGATATGGAAAGTATGGTTTTGTATATATTGTAAATTTTTTGAATAATAATGTAAATAGTAGATTTTTAGTTGTATATATTATATTTAATGTTGTAAATAGTAATATATGAGTTTAATTTAGAATTTTAGCATTCAGGTTTATATAATTTGACACACGTCCATTGAAATTTTGTATAGCACCGGGAGCAAGTGTTGAAATACCACTTATATTGGTCTAAAATTAGAATTTTTAGCGAGTCACAGTACCATGGTAGGTTAATATCTCACTGCAACACTATTAGAATAAAACTTTTATAGTTCTAAGTTTTCTTAATTTGTAATTGCATTAATCTTAAGTACTTCTGTAAAAATATTTGGAGACTCAATAAATATAATAATAATAATTGACAACGCAACTAAAGTTCGTTTGCCATCGATAATAGACCCTGTGTCGATTATCGATGGCAACCGAACCTTAGTGGCGTTGCCAGTTGCGAAAATGATATTACGTATGGCAACTGGCAACTGATAGCTGTCAATTTCAGTTGCCAAATAGGGATTGTATTGGCAACCACAAAGTTTTGGTTGCTGTAGGTTTTTAAAGCAAAAGAAAAAACGCGGGAACATTAAAATGTAAGTATATTTATTTATTGTTATAAATATTTCAAAATCTGCAGCAACCTCTTGCTTTAATGGGCTCTTGTTCCATATGAAGGCATCATGAGTAGATCCAGGATGCCTAGCATCAACATACCTTATTTTCATTTCGTAATCGCACAACTACAAAGAAATCATCTTGATCAAAAGAAAGAAAAATTGTTAAATAACTTAACAGCAAAACATTCAAACTAAAATATCCTTTCCTGTTTATATATAAGGGACGAATGTCTTCCTTCGGTCCCATTATATGTACGTGTGTTCCATCTATACATCCAACAATCCCTGGAAACTTCGTTTTCGAATAAAAAAAGGTTTTAATTTTTTTTGTTTTTTCTTCTTTCGACATTTTTGAAACTATACACAAGCCTTTGTTCTATTAATTGTACGACTTCTTTTAATACCACCGACAACGTTGGTTAAACCATTCCTAAATTGAAGTCATTGCCGTGAGATTTTTGGAAACTTCCTTCAGCAAAAAATCTTAAAGCTGCGCAAACTTTTAATAGAGGAGGTATTGCCGTTGAACGAGGACTTTGTTTAAGGCTTCCACTGCGTCTTTTGGAATACGAAAATAAGCTTTGAAACTATAAGAAAAAACTTTTTATTGAAAATTATTTTAAACATCAAGATATACTTACAGTACAGACGTTAATTCTAATGGATTGAAGTTGTCCCTCAAGTTCCGACTAATAGATGGCACGTTTGAAGCCTATTCATCGTCATCAAAAAACAGTTCCACTGAACTGGCATATTTAAAATAATTGTTTACACAATTTCTTTTTATAATTTGTTTTTTTTTTTTAATGAATTCACTTTTATTAACTTTTTTTCTTTGTCAATCTTTTTATTTGTTTACATTTATTTCCAGTTGCTAATCTGTCAAAATTACATTATCGATAACTTTTTGGCAACTGGGGAAAGTTGTTTTATATAATACCAATTATAATTTCAGTGGAGTTGCCAGTTGACAACGCAACTAAAGTTCGGTAGCCATCGATAATAGACCCATAAAGCGGCTTTTCGAAAAAAAGCTAAAGATACACTAAAGCTGTCAAACATATATTAAAAAATTTTATATTTTGTCAATTGCTTTTACAAACAAAACCGGCAAAACAGGTACAAAGTCCAAAGTTATAATAATTGTAACCATTTGCAGACATATTTTGACACTTGGAAGGACAAATCATCAAAACAAATTTGTATGTAAAATAAATTTGAAAATATGTTGATGATATACATACATATGTATATATTATACATGACTTTCAATAAGAAAAATAGATGATAACAGTTGTGGAACTTACCTAATAATTGATATTTATTGACGGTGTCTAGATGTTAAGATTACAAATTAATCTGGAATTGTGAAAAGAAAATGATATTTAATCAAACTGTAAATAAAGTTTCCAAATCAATCATTTTTAATATGAGGTCACAACTGATAAGACAGTTTTAGTTTACCAATTGATGCTGTAATTAATTAACTTTGTAATAAAAACAACATTTTAATTAACAATTTGATTTATTTTATCTACCTACAAATGAATCGAAATTTTGTTTTTAGCTTGTTTAAAAAATGTATTACTTTTTTGTAATTGTTATTTAATGTATTTTTAACTTTTATCTCTTTTTCCCAGACGACCTTAAACGCAGTTGTTCTTTCTTTCAGTTTTTGTCGTTATTAGGGTGACCGAATTCATTCAATTTTGATATGACCGTACATTTTTTTTTTATTTTGTATTAATACAAAGTAAATAGCATTTTATTAATTTTCATTTTTTTTATTTTGTTATATGTTTTGAATTGTTAGGCACTTACATCTTGTTTTAATTTCCGTCTTCTTTTAAATATACTTTGTTTTGTTCTTTATATTCTTTGTTTTAAAAAGTTTTATTTTCACTTCACACTAATATTTTTCGTTTTTCTTTGTTCATTTGCCAGCTCAATATTTTTTCACTCGTTTTATTTGTCCTCGCAAAGAAATAAAGGTTTTTATAAAAACTATACAATATTGGAGGTTTAAAGATCGAATTTTGTAGCTTTTCTTTAGTTTTATTAGTTTATATTTCACAAAAAATTTACCAACAAGAATCGTACTCGATATCAGAGTTCCAAGCCGACCACCGCAAAACTGTAATACAATCGCCGCCAAATTTTTTTTAATTTTTCGCAGCCACAGTTTAACACGATAATAAAGCCTATTTGACACCAGAGGGTCAATTCTCGTTCTGTGATAATGTGAAGTGAAAAAAAACTTTTCATTTTCGTTTTCATAAGCACTTTTCACTCGAACTTTTCACAAATACATAAATTGCGATTCTCGTATGTATTATGAAAAAAATGTTTCATTCGCACTGTACCCATGAAAATTTTGTAACTGTGTTATCCAAAATTTAAAGCAAATGTCAAAATAGAGAAAAACGTAAACAAAAGTGAATTAAGTTCGTAAAATTTATTTTAAATAATTATATAAAAATATCTGGATTAATTGTATTATTGGATATTACTCAAAGAATTCCGGATGAACAAAGGTAAGACAATGATGTTACAAGCATTTCATTGCAGTAAATAATTTAATAATTTATAGAAATTTCTTGAGAGTGCTGAGACGCATACTTCGTGCTGACCACAATCCATACGAGATGACAGCCGACAAGCACTCTTCATGGATTTATATCGGCTTTAAGTGAACTATATTTGGTGCGCGTATGAAGTCTAATATTACTTAAAGAAAAAAAAATTTCATAAAGATTACAAATAAACTATAAATAAATATGCAATACTTTTGCCATTTTTCACTGTCCTTTTGGGTCCCACTAAAACTGTTAAGGCTCGCCGCTAATTCTTTAAACTTTTCGTCTCTAAATTTGGCACCTCTGCAGTTACAAATCTGTAAATATGGGATTAATAAAAGTGTGATTATGGTTATTAAGCTACTTACTTATGGTTTGCAATGTCCACATGCTTTTTTTAATAATTAATTAAATACTCCTTTTCGCTTTCGCTGGCACGCTTTCCTCTTACAATCTTCACCATGTTTATTTCACTTATAAATAGTCTGTGTAAACAATTTTTTCATATGAAAATATTTTGACAGTTGTTTGCACTGTTACACAAAACAAGAATCGCCAGTGCTGTGCAATCGTAAAAAAATCTTGTTTCGTTCCACTTTTTTTTCATATGAAAACGTTTTGATATTTCTTTACATTTTTTCACAGAACGCGAATCAAAAGTACTATGAAAACGTGAAAAAACTTTTCATTTCACCGTTTCACAGAACGAGAATTGACCCTCAGACCTTTAAAAACATATTTCATTTAATCAATTTTAAAAACTGATTTAAATTTTGACAAATTAAATCGCGAATTCATTTTTCTCATTACCTTATTTACCATGATTCAATCTTTATCTTATTAGAAGAATCAATTTGATATAAATAATTCTTTTTATGAATCAAACGAAATAATTCAATTTTAAATGAAAGAATCAAATCAATTTTGATTTGATTCGCGAATTAAAAAAATAATTATTTTGATTCTCGAATATGAATTGATTCGCAAATAATTTTTTTTTTTTTTAAATCGCGATTAAGTTATATATTTTTTTTTTTTAATCCTTCAACATTTTGTAATTTCAAAGCCCAGAGGCCAATTAATAAATTACAATATTCCACTCACTTAAGGTTACCTTAAAATTTAGAAATTAAAACCCTGATAACTATTTGTTTGATACAGTATAAATATAATATATAAAACATTTTGCTATCCCAAATTGAAACGAGAAAAAGAATTATGTTGTAAAAAATATTACCAAAAAGAAAAGAAAATTGTTGTAATTATTGAAAGTTATTTAAAAGTTTTCTTTTATAAACATGAACGCTATAATTGAATTGCCTTTAAGATGCTGGCAGCGCATTAAATAATAAAACCACACGCCTATGAAAAGACCGACTTACCCAAGGAGTAATAAAAGGTGCAATTAGACTATGAGATCTAGTAGATCTAGTAAATCTAAAAAAATTGATATAAACAAAGGACTATTTATACTAAAAACTCGATAGAAATATAATAGGAGACGTATTTGAATAAAATCACGAAACGATGTTCCAAGAAAACGAATAACATGTTCTGTAATATGTTCCCGAATTCGTACTGAATATATAGGGCGATCAATTCGAGATACTTTTTTCAATAGCATTTTTTTGACAGATCACGTGTGAGTCGTGTCATGCTGTCATGTTATTTTTGTTTAGTATTGTTTGGCATTTCATAATGGAAAGACTTATGCCTGAACAACGTTTACAAATCGTTCAACTTTATTACGAAAATTTACGTTCTGTGAGGAATGTGTTTCGTGCACTTCGCTCAACTTATGGTCAACATAATCGGCCTAGTGAGCGTACTATTCGCAACACCATCACCCATTTTGAGACCCAGCATTCATTATTGGATAATATTCGACCGAATAGACCACGTCCAGCACGCTGTGAAGAAAATATAGCGGCCGTAGCTGAGTGTACACGAAAACCGTGGAGAGTCGGTTCGGCGCTATCGTGCCATAATAACCGACTATTTGATGCCTGAAATTGAAGCTCGTGATCTCGGCGACATTTTTATTGAGAGAACACTTCAGTGAGCACATAATTTCAAGTTTCGAGCCGGTCGATTGGCCACCAAGATCGTGTGATATCACACCGTTAGACTTTTTCCTGTGGGGATATGTAAAGTCTAAAGTTTATGCGGACAAACCCGCTTCGATTCAGGCATTGGAGAAAAGCATCACGCGTGTCATTCGCCAACATTTGATAGACATAATCTTCAAAAAATAAATGCCAAAGAATTTTCTTTCAAATGATAATAAACATTCCCCATTAAATTTGAATTTTATATGTTTTGTTCTTTAAAAAAGTAGGGAACCTCGAAATGGATCACCCATTACATATCTTATAACTCTGTTAAATAGCAACTGATTGTCCCTAATGTTATAACCCCAAGTACCAAATACCTCCAAACAATACCCCCAAATACCTCCAAACAATATAGAAAAAGAGCCATTATAGTACTGTGAACAATTATTTCCTTGACTTAACAGGAATAATAAGATTTGTATTATATAATCTCCTCAAAATAAAAAAACACCCTTGACGTAAGATATCTAATATGATATTTAAATGTCAAATTGCAGTCAATAACTACACCTAAGATAGATAAATGGTGTACAAATTTAATATTAGTTCCATTAATAGATAAGTAAACATTGTATTAATTGATAAGTAATTATCATGGTTGGTAAGGAATACCTTTTCATTATAACGGTAGTTGTCTGCCACGCTCTGATCGATACCGATTCGAATATTTTAACACTGCGATTCCAATAGTGGCATGTGTCTTCTAAAATTAGGGGTCTTATTTTATAATAATACCTGTTATATTTTGTTATATCTGCAAAATACCGTTATAAATCGGTGTTTCGGTAGTTTAGCGATATTTTAAAGGTAGTTTAAGATATTTCAAAATTAAACCTGTAAAATAGCGCAATAAATCCGGTTATACAAAAAGACACATGCCATTAATGGAATCGCCGTAATAAAGTTTTCATATCAGTCTTAAAGTGGCTGTGGTAGCCAACTACCGTTATTATGAAAAGGTATTGAATGCCAACCATGGAAATTATTAATCATCCAATTTGAAATACAGTTTGTAGAATAATTTAACACAGACTGAAGTACATCTAAATTATCCTTTCCACCACAATATCGGTAACCAAACTTGTGATTTTTTCATTTTTGAGTAATGCTAATGCCAAAAAATTGCATAACCATTTAATGGTAATAAAATTGCCCAAAAAAGCATTAGGTTACAAAAACAGTGAATGTTTTAACTTGCTTTACATGGCCTGTTTTCCCTATCACGCTTTTAAAAAATGGACATTTTCTAAAATGGCGAATATCTCAGAAATTACGCGAGATTGCGCAGAACGGACAAAATTTTTCTAAGCATAATTTTTTTATTTGCAAGTCAATTTCAATGTTTATTTTAATTCACATATCGACTCAATCTTTTTAATTCGCGAATTTAAAACAGAATTATGTTTGAAATGACTTGATTCAATTGAATCAAAAAAGATTCAAATGAAATTGATTAATCAATTATGATTTTAAATCTGATTTCATAAATTAATTTATAAAATATTGATTAACCTCGCTAAATTACAAAACAAATTTTTATTTTCGCGAATTTATTCAATAAAGTTTTATCTTTTCCAATGTCTGTCTAATACATCCTTAACATTCTACCAGAACAATTTTTTGGATAAACGAATAAATTTAATTAATTAAAACAGATGTTGTGGTATAATAGCTTTCTGGCAACAATACAAATCATAAATAAATAAAATAATAAGTCCGTTCCCGTACGTTACCGCGGGTTCCCCAACTTACCCAAAAGCGTTCCCGTACTCGAAAATTGGGTACATGAGAGCGTTTATGAGAGTGTATTAGTGTTTCTCTTTTTACCGAAAGTTACCCAAACTTTTTCTTTGGGTAAATTGGGTAAACTGTCAAAAGAACAGTTGATAAACAAAAACAGCTGTTTTATAATTGTAAAAAATAAAGCTAAGGAACTTCAGCGATGCTAATTTAGCCCTTTTCGTGTTACAATAAGCGGGTTTTTACTTTCTAAAAACTGCAAATATTTTCTGTTAATAAAAAAGGGACAGATCGGCACCTTTTAATTTTTCTTACCGCTTTTTTTGAAAATTGTAACCCCCTCTTTTACATTGGCACGAAATCACGAGATTTTTATATACACCACTTTGAAAAAACAATGAAAAAAGCTCATAAACATTAAATTATGAGAACAATATATTTATTAGAAATAACTATGTGTGTTTTTTCAAAGAGGAAAATATCAAAATCTCGAAATTTCCTGCCACTGTAAACGGCGGGCAATTTTAATATATTTTGTTTGAGTCTTATTTCAATTTTCGCATTTCTCCATTAGCGCGTTTTCACTTGTCGTGTTACACTAATTGCACCTAAAAATTTGGCATCACTGATGCATTTTGACATTTTTTTGTGGGCTAGAAAAGTGGTTTTTTGCGTTCCCGTACTTTTGGGTAATTTTGTCATTTTATGAGAGTATTTTGTGCTTACTCTCATTTTACCGAACTTTACCGAGAAAGTAAGGGAACAGAGCTATTGTGGCAATTAATTTTGAAGTTATTTAGATAACAAATTTGGAAATGTTGCGTTTTGGTCCGTAACATAGTATGTTGCGTTTTAAACAAGGTTTGGAATTATGGATTTTTGCTTCGAATAAAATTGTAATTAATCGTTTTGATTTGAATTGTACAAGTTTTATAAGAAAATGACAAAACACACTTTCATTCTTTGGCTTAAAATAGATGTGAGCCACTTCCACTTCTATTCTCTTTAGGAATATTGCAATGGAAAATAGTTTTTGCAATACTATTGATTTGTTCTTGTGTTTCAGAAAATTAATGTGAAATAATTTTTTTCTATTCTGGTATAGACTTCTGACATATGGAACTATCAACCGTGTAAGATATTGATTCTGATTAATTTTTGATCTGTTTTTATATATCAGCACACGATTGCAAACAATCAAATAGGTATTGAACTTCCCACATTTGTAACCACTCTTGTGGCTGTACGGTTTATGAAAAGACAAAGCCAATGGATGCTTATGAGCGTATCTGAAAAAAATATAAAAACTTTTAGAAAATGACATAAATCCAAGATTTGCCTAAATTGTGATGTTTTAAGACATAAATTTCAATTTTGTCAACCGGATATATTGCATCTTTTAAAATTGCTGTTTCTTCAGAATTTTATGAAGATGTTCTTGATTCAAACTTCTGGCCTGAGAATACTTTACTTCGAGAATTTATTTATAAAGAAAGACCAAGGTCTAATAATATTATTAGCGTTCTTCCACAACGTGAAATCATTAACGCAAGACACTAAATAGTGTCACTGATACTTCATTGTCTTTAGTTTTTCAAAATGTTCGTGGTTTAAGAACAAAACTCTCAAATTTATATATAGAAAGTTTTAACATTAATCAGCAAGTTATAGTTTTACTAAAACATGGCTTCGTGATTCTTATCTTAACACAGAAATCCAAATTTAACATATTTTGTCGAGATCGTGATACTTAATGTGATGGTGTTTTTATTGCTGCCTCCAGTATTTGCCTGGTTTGTACGTTTATTATTCGTTCCCGACGTTTATACTCCGTATTGTTGCTTCTGCCATAGCTGTTTTTTATAAAATGTACTCGATTCAGAATTCACTAAATAACAACAATAGGTATTGACTGTAATCAAATTCTAACCGTTTTACAGTTATTGTAGACTTATCATAACTAATATCTCGAAGATGTTTATTATATAGATATGGAATTGTTTCATTTTAGTGTGAATCATTATTTTTGGCATTAAATTACAGTAAAATTATTAACTTTTGGTATAAATTATAGCAAAAAATACATAGATTTTAATATGTAAAATTGGATTTAGCCAAAAAAAAAACTACAAGCCTATTGCATTTTATTATATCTTGTGGTGACTTATTGCGGTTTGATGCATCTTATGATAAGCAAAAAACTTCTCACAACTTCCAGGTTCATGCTGTTTTACAAGGGGATGAAATAAGTAACCCGCAATTTACCAAAAATTTTAAATGAACAAAAAAGAACGTTTTGTTCTGCGACTCCTCATTTCATAATGCGTATATATATAAAAGACATGCCAACGCTATAAACATAAAAATCCGCTAAATTAGCGATAAAAGCTAAAAGTTGGCAAAAGTGGGAACGAAATAAAAGTAGAAAATTGTAATAAAGTGAGTTAACTAAAAGGAGACACAAGTGTGAAAATATCGCACACGTAAAATTTATAAAATTTTCTAGAGATAAGTTAATTTATTAAAAATAAACAAATTTAGTAAAATGCACATGTGGAATCTTAGAAAATGCTACTTTTTTGAAATATTTATGGTAAGTGAAACGAATGATACTATAAAAATCCTTATAGAAAATGGCAATTGAATAAAAAAAGAAACACGTATGCGTGACTATATTTTCCAATTTTATTTTAATGGCCGGTAATTTTTAGAGAATTGGAATTTAATTTTTTTTTTAATATTTTGTTTATTGATATTTTTGTTTTTCTACAGGTATTATATGTATTCTACCATCCTACAGATAGTGGGGCAGTATCGTTGACCAGTGAAAATATTGATATGACTTTGGGTAAGTATTGTACTAAACATGCTAATGATCGTATTGTGATTATTATTTCATTAATAGAATTGAAAGAGTAAAGAAAATTGAATTTATTAACATCTAGAAACTTTGTGGATGGTATGGATTGATTTAGTTTCCCATTTGATGGAATTATACTGGATTTTTAATTATTAGTTTAAATTTATATAAAATTGTATAGTCAGGTCAACCCTTTTTTCCTATTTACTTTTTTTTGTTTACATATGTGTTTGCGTACGTGTATATTTATATAAAATATTCGCAAAATTAAGATTCCCTTTTGACGTGTCATATCATTAGGTCCGTTCGATTACTTTTCTCAGTCAAGTCCAGTAAGAACTACTCAGTAACAGACTTAAAGAACGTGAGACAAATTTACTCTCCAAAAGAATATTTCCTAAAAAGGAACGCGAACGTAAATTGTAAGTTGTTGAAGAAAACCAACGAAACTAATAGTTCCGACCTATAGTTCCATTGCAAAAATTGTTACTGGATGGCGTTTGTCTACACAAATACTCAGTAAATGGAAAGAAAAAAAGAGACAATTAAGTGACAATTCGATGTTCAGAGTTTTTAAATATTTACTGGACAAATTTTTGCCAGCAAGAATTTTCAAGCAGAAAAACATGATTGAAAGACATGATGAATTTTTTTTAAATACAATGAATTGATGAATTTCATGTAAAAATCGAGATGCATTGAACCCACCCCCTCTGATATCGATGAAATTTTGTTCATAGCTAAATTTGATCAATACAAACAAACTCTCATTTTTAGAAATGACTTTTTTGCGATTTTTTGGGCGTGGCACAGTGGGAAAGTTTTCGAAAAAACGCGAAAATGGTCGAAAAGAGCTCCATTTAAACTACAATAACTCAGAATCGGCTGAACTGATTTACATGATATTGGTATCATTAAAAAGATATTTTAACAGGCTTTATTTAAAAAAATTACACTATAAAAATTTTTTAAGTAATGTCACTTCTAGTAATACGTACCGAAAGTTTTTGAAATAATTCGAATAATGATTACATTTTTTTTAAGTTAATTATTTGTAAGAAATTTTGCGCTGCTCAAATTTGGCACAGTCAGAATATCTGCGCACATGTACAAAAGTTTCATTTATCGGAATGAATGAATGAAAGCCTTGAGTTCCGCTTGAGCTTCTTTATATCTTGAAAATAGCTTTTCTTTAACGTTGTTGTATTCGTCAGCATCTGCGTAAGCAACTTGTATGGTGGTCTTATATGTTTCTGATGCCCAGTGATAGAGTTGCCTCCTTGTCTGGATTTCATTTTTATTTGCAATACTATAATTTCTAGCACCTCTCTTCAATGTTCCTCCGATTCCATCACATGCAGATTTTCCGTGACTGGTAGCATAAAAGTGCCATTAAGCGTCAATACCAAAATCAGATTTGTGATGGCATAAATTAATGAAGTTATTTTTATTTTTATATTGTGCTCCTGCACCATCTGATACGTAAATGATTTTATTAATATTGTTGGTTATATTGGCCTTCACGAACTGTATCATATTTGAAATATATAGATGCACTGCTATACTATCATGGGTATTGCAATCAGATATTATGGCAAAGCTTTTATGAGTTAATTTATCGTTATCTGAAAATAAACAAAGGAAAAAAACAAATAAATAAAAAATATTAAATATTTTGATGATTGTTGATGGATGTGCTTACTAATACCAAAATATTAAAATAATTACCTTTGTAATAAATAACGAACGGATGTATTGTAGCCTGATCATTATTCCAATGGTATCCTTGCACGGCATCTTGTACAAGAAATGCATAATTTTCAACAAAGCCCATTTGAATTAACATTTCTCCTGATAACAGCGCCGCTCTTTTATTGCTGATAAATTCAGATTGCCGCTTTGCTATGAAATGATGCGGAATCAGAACTTTGATGTGTTCAGTAAAATCGCTGACATGATTCTGGGTTGGTGGTTAACGTTTCCAGAACACATCTAATCGTTGTGTTCCACTTTTTGTATATTATTTCTTCAGTTTGCTTATTTTCAAAATGTTTTAGCATATGCGTTTTTAGATTATTTAAATTTTTGAAGCAGTGACCACACATTGAAACGCAACACTCGCTTTTTTCTATGTCACCATTACAAACAACGAATTTACAAACAACGATTTTAAGCCACTTTTTTCAAACATCAATTTCATATTCTGATGCAATGTGCATACACAGATATTTTGCTGGTTTCTAACTCCAAGTTTCATACAATTTTTTGGCCTTAACATTGTAAATTTTGTAAAACCCACTTTGGCCAAGGGTTTTTTTTTAATTCGTAACAAGATTCGCGTAGTGAAGATAACATCAGTCTTTTTTGAACTTTTTCACGTAAGTTTCCTTGTTTAACAGTAATTGAATCTTGCGATCCTGGCATCATTCGGCTAATTTCATCATCTTCATAAAATAACTTGACTGTGCTTAGAGTTTCGGTTGGTAAACAACGTCTGCTCATTTTTAAAAGATTGATATCTGCAAACTTCGTTTTATTCCTTTGGATATCTTTACTTTTTTTAATACAATCGTGAGATATATCATCCCCAAAACGATCTTTAATTTCTGCGTGACTCATATTGATTGGTAAGAGAGATAAAAGTTTTTGATGTTCCAAAAGATTTGAGCTGTTCTCTATTTGATATTTGATGTTTTGCAAAATTTCTTCGTAAATGGCTTTGACGTTTTCAAGTTGCGCTGACAAATCAGACAATGGATCAGCTCCAAGTGAATCTGCTACATTTTCCAAAATTTGCAGTGATTTTCTATTTCTGTATGCATTTCGTTTGATATATTTCCTTTTAAGAGGCGACATTTGGTTTGGTAGATGAGGAATAATATGATCATTTATATTTTCAATGAGTTCGTTGCTTTCGATGTTTGTATTACGGCTGGTACAAGTTTGAAGTTCATTCAATTCTTCGCTAATTTCATCGCTGAGGGTTGTTGGTAAATAATTTGAGACTTCATTCTGCTCCACGTTGGATTCATTACGACTGCGCGCTTTTCTCAGTGTATTCCGGCAAGTATCGCAAATACGGCTACAATGAATGCTGGCGACAGCTGGAAAATATTCAATTATATTTGCAGCCTCGTTTTCACTTATTTTACGAAGCGAAGCGCAACACTTATTAGATATTTTTATGCATCTGTACTTATTGTTTGAATTCATATTCACTAAAATTTTTAAAATATACGCGTAAAAATTGTAATCGCTTGTACTTTTCGCGTTCGTTGGCACTTGTTGAATGACAAAAATCGATAAGGAACACCTATAAATACTACGTATTTTTCAATATTTTACTGGCAGGTTCTTATTATTTCAAGGGTGGCTATATACCTGATTCAGCCACCCGTTTTGAAACGTTTCAAAACATGAGCACTCATAAATGTGGATTCAATTTCTGTAAAAAAAAATCATGCAGGTAGCCAACGGAAAAAAACCCAAATAATTAAAAAACTGCACTTTCCTGTTTTCCTTTTAATTGTCCACGAACATTTATGACCGTTTTTTAGTTTGTTACCGCAATCATAAAAATCAAATAACCTTTTGTTTATTACTTATTTTTTTTAATTCTGAGAATCATAAAAAAAGTCATCAATGTTTTTTCCAAAGAATTTTTCAGACAAAAATAATAATAATAATTTGACGACATATTAATTAATTTTCCTGGGACAATGTTATTTATTTTACCTGTAAATATAAAATATAAGGGCAATTACTAGAAGTGACACTACTTAATAAATTATATATATGGTATAGGTGAAGGATAAACCTTTCTAAAAAAATAATACACTGTAAAAAAACCCTTGATCTTTTTGGAATTTTCGTTAGTTAAAATTTTCTTCTTGTTATAAATTTTTTACAGTGTCATAAAGCCTGTTAAAGTATCTTTTTGATGATACCAAGATCATGTAAATCGGTTCAGCCGATTCTGAGTTATTGTAGTTTAAATGGAAGAAATGATAACACCTAGATGGTCTTGGCGGACTGTATTTTTAAGAGTTTGCAAAACATTGACAAAAATATATACGGCAATATTTATAACGTTAAGTTAGCACAGTGTATATATCGCAGACAACGATCTGCTTAAGACTCTAATACACGACATGTTTGTCATCTGACTTCGTACCATATGTAATACAGACTGTCAAAATTGTTGTTTTACAGACGATTTATAATTTTTGGATCCACACTTACCAGAAAACCATCTTCAGGAAGACAAATTTTTTTATAAAAGATGCTATCAAATTGTTAGCGAAATATTGAAAATAAAATAAGAATTTTTATACAAAAAGAAAAGATCTTTAGCTGAATAAATAAAATACTCATAATTTAATGTTTATGAGCTTTTTTTTCATTGTTTTTTCAAAGTGGTGTATATAAAAATCTCGTGATTTCGTGCCAATGTAAAAGAGGGGGTTACAATTTTCAAAAAAAAAGCGGTAAGAAAAATTAAAAGGTGCCGATCTGTCCCTTTTATATAAACAGAAAATATTTGCAGTTTTTAGAAAGTTATTGTAACACGAAAAGGCCTAAATTAGCATCGCTGAAGTTCCTTAGTGTTATTTTTTACAATTATAAAACAGCTGTTTTTGTTTATCAACTGTTCTTTTGACAGTTTACCCAATTTACCCAAAGAAAAAGTTTGGGTAACTTTCGGTAAAAAGAGAAACACTAATACACTCTCATAAACGCTCTCATGTACCCAATTTGCGAGTACGGGAACGCTTTTAGGTAAATTTGGGTAACGTACGGGAACAGACTTATTATAAATAACACGCATGCTAAATCCATGCTAATTTTTGGTAATAAATACGGTTGTAAGAATTTATAAAAATGCTTGAAGTCTTGAAAAATTCTTGGCTTTCCTCTTTTAACATAATTGTAAACAAAAATATTTGTCATAAAAATGTTTCAAATTTTTGTATTTTTAATTTCATAATCTGTTTTGACTAGATTTTTATAGTGAGTTTACGTTTTGTGTATGCATTGTATATGTTTAATGCAGTGATAGACACTCCATAGCCTCTCGAGGCAGTCAATAATCGTATTTTTCACACAGACACGGTCGGCAATTCACATGTATACAACAACTTTGTTCGTTTCAAAACATCAGTTTATCATCTGTCTCTGCTGAAGCTTTATGAAAGAAACACCACGCACGCTTGTTTGGCTTTGTTTTTGTTTTTATTCGTAAAGAACACAGAGCAACAATGTTTAATAATTCGTGTGAATTGATGTTTTTTGAAAATCGTGAAGGGAAGCCGCAGTGTTATATTTGTTCAAGGCAATTAGCAAAATGCGACAAATTTAATATAAGGCGGCATTACTTGTCATGCCATATTAATTATGAAAAATATAAAGATTATGAGAGACAAAAATTGCTTGATGAAATGAAAGTCAAAGTCCCCAGTAAATTTTTAAAACAGCCCAATCAGATTGAAAAAGATAATAGCGAAATATTAAAAGCCTCTTACGTTGTTGCACTTGCGTTGGCAAAACAATGTCGCCCGTATGAAGACGGCATTTTTATAAAACATGTTTTGCAAGACGTTTTAAAATGCTTTGCCAAAGTTGGGGAAGATACGGCTATGCTTGTAGAAGCGATTCCATTATCTGGCAAAACTATTATGCGCCGTACTATAAAAATAAGTAGTTTTTTATTTATGGCTATGCAGAAACGTCTTAAAGAGTCGTTGTTTTTTTCTATTAGCTTAGATGAGAGTACTGACATAAGTAATACTAGTCAATTAATAGTTTATTTGAAAACAGAACATGAAAATTTGGTGACTTATGAGGATTTTTTTGGATTAATTCCTATGAATAAACATGTAAATAGGCAAACATTGTGGGAAGCTATTAACAAAAAGGTTTTTTCAATTGGGGACCAAAGTAAAGTAAGTGCTGTCTCTACTGACGGAGCAAAGGTGATGGTGGGGAAGAAGAAGGGCTTTATTGGGTATTTAACGCAACATATTGACGTGCCATCATTTCATTGCATAATACATCAGCAAGCCCTGTTTGCTAAAAATTTATGCTTGAATGATGTAATGAAAATATGTGTACAGATTATAAATAAAATCAGAGGAGGCCACAATGCGTTAAATCATAGAAAATTTAAATCATTTCTTGAGGAGGTTGAAGCCGACTACGCTGATATATTGTTGTATACAGAAATTAGGTGGCTTAGCCGAGGAAAGAGTCTGGAAAGGTTTTTTGAACTTCGCGAAGAAATTTTAGAGTTCTTAAAACTGGATGAGTCTCCAGATTGTAAAAAATTTGTGACACATTTAAGCGATAACGATTTTGTGATAAGACTAGCATTTCTTAGTGACTTTTGTAATAAACTTAACGAACTGAATCTTTTATTGCAGGGTGAAAATAAACACATTTTTGATCTATTCCCAATGATAAATCATTTTAAAATAAAATTACAAATTTTAAATAAAAAATTAGCAAATAAAGACGTTACATCACTGCCGAAAACTGCATCACTAAATTTACCTATTTCAGATTCCTTATTTCAAGAATTTCTCACAACAAGTGAAACAATATTAAACAACATAAGCAATAGATTTGAAGATTTTAATAAAATATCACCGATTATTGACTTGCACAACAACACTATAGCTTGCGATGCAGAAAAACAAAGCCCTGCAATTCAAAAAGAAATAAAAGAAATGCTAGAAGATGATACATTACCTTTTGCGACGGGCAGAGAATTTTGGAAGCAAATTTGCATAAAACAATACCCGAATATCACAACTGAAATATATAAGCTTTATTCGATGTTTGCATCCACATATAATTGCGAAAACGCTTTTTCTGCATTAAAAATCGTTAAAAGCAAACATAGGAATAGATTAACAGACACAAACTTAGAAGACTTGCTAAGAATTAAACTTCATAAAACCGAAATAAATGTAGATGAAATTTTAAAAACTTTTTAAACTTTCAAGTTCATAACTTATAATTGCAATGTTCATACAATTCCCCCTACTCAATATATTTCGGCATTTTATAATTTTATATTATAACAATTCAAATATAAGTATAACAAACAAATATATAACCTTAGAAAAACAACACAGAATTGTGAATTTGATTTTTTTTTTTATTATAACATAGAATTGTATTTTTTTTTTTCGAAAGTTTAAAAACAAATATTTAATACTAGCTTGCCCGGGTAACCGGTGTTGCACGAAATCCAATGATTTCATTTAAAAAAATAAAAAAAAACAAAAAAAAAATTTTGAAAACCAAAAAAAAATTAACAAAAAAATTTATATAAAAAAATTTTATGGGAGGTACCACGCCCCTTTGTCCAATTTTGACCCACTATAGCCTACTTGTGCTTCCCAGTCGACTGTAATATACTGTAAAAATTTCATAAAGATTGAGATAGTAGTTTACAAAGATATATCCATTCAATTTTATATATGTATATACATTGTTGCACAGTGTACAATTCGGCAGTGACCGCAGCTTATGTTTACGACCGCACGCAAGCATATAATATCTTTGTGTGCGTGCGTTCGGCGCTTGGCTATCACTGGTTTAATGCATAAGAATGGCACAAAAAATACAACACAACATCTTCTATACTTATTTTACTCATTGAATTTGCTATACAGGCATAAGTTTACATCTTTTCCTCTATTATGATTGGTCGGGTCTGGTAACCCTTCTTTTTTAAAATCTTCTTTTTTCTATATATAAAGAAATAACGTTACTTACTAACTCACTCACTCACTCATTCAACATCATTCAAACCACAAGAGGTGGGGAGCTGAAATTTGGTATGTAGGTTCCCCCTCTGGCGTAGACTTCCGCTAAGACGGTGTTTTTGGAAATTCCTTCGGGAAGGGCCAAAAAGGGGGAAATCTGAAATTTTAAATATGCCTTCCCGGGAGTATATACTAACTCCTTGATAAGGTATATTTTAAAATTTTGGCCAGTGACGTTGTATAAATGAGGGTTTAAAGTGCAAATAGTCTCCCCCCTTACGGCCTACTCAAACCGTTGTACCTAGGAAGTTGAAATTTGGTATGCAGGCTCCTTCTCTAGTAGATAACAGCTAATATGTGATTTTTGGAAAATCCAACGGGTATTTTCCCTTGACGGCCTGACAAAACCGCTAGAGCTGGGTAGTTGAAATTTGTTATATTGGTTCCACCTGCACCTAAGATCCACCCAGGTGGGATTTTTGTAAATTCCTACGCGGAGGGCCAAAAAAGAAAATATGTTTAACGTTTTTGACTGTTGTTTTTTCAACAACCTATGAAACTTACTATATTTTAGTTGCATAAATACATAGTTAAGTTGCTAAAAATAGTTAAGTTTCTTTGTTTTTGTAAATATACGGAGGTTGAAAGCTCGTCATAAATAAACAAAAATATTTAACAAACACAGTGTATAAAATTGTATTGTCAGTTAATTTTTAACACTTAAAAATAACTACACATTGCAGTAAATTTAAATGCAAATGTAGTGTACTCCTTTTCAAATGCATATGCAGTTATTTTAAGCGTAATTTGCAGTTGATTTTTCAAACATAGTTTCCTAAGTGTATAATTTACCAATAAAATTTATAATTGTTTTTTCTTTATTATTAAAAAAAATTTAATAATATGATATCAAATATTATTAGAACGAAAATTATTTCTATAATAATATTTAAAAAAAAATCTTTTTTTATATTTTAGCCTCTAATGAATTGGTATTTTTAAATTTCTATGCCGAATGGTGTCGTTTCAGCAATTTATTGGCTCCTATTTTTAATGAAGCCGCTGACAAGGTAAATTCATTTTCAAATTGTTTTACTTTACTATTTAGCATTTCTATTTTTTTTACATCAACATAGGTTAAAGAAGCATTTCCAGATGCTGGTAAAGTAGTACTTGGTAAAGTAGATTGTGACAAGGAAACATCTGTTGCGTCACGTTTCCATATTACCAAGTATCCCACACTGAAAATAGTACGTAATGGTCAATTAAGTAAACGAGAATATCGTGGACAGCGATCAGCAGATGCTTTCTTAGAGTTTGTTAAGAAACAATTAGAAGATCCTATTAAAGAATTTAAAACTTTAAGAGATTTAGAAAGCCTAGACTCTAAGAAACGTATTATAATCGGTTACTTTGATCGACGTGATCAACCAGAATATGATACATTCCGTAAGGTAGCCACAAATCTTAAGGATGATTGCCAATTCCATGTTGGTTTCGGTGATGCTGCTCAAGCTATGCATCCACCAGGTGAGTTTTTTCTTTAACATATTTTTGCATGCTTAAATATTTTTTTAAATTTATTTTTACTAACTTATGTTTTCTAATCTTCTATGTAAAATAAATCCTGCAAAGGAGTTGAAAATAAACAACTAGGTAATATTTTTCAGAACTTAACTTTAGGTAATTATTGCTTTTTTGTTTTGTCTTTTAATTTTTTATATTTCTTTTATTATTATTTATGTATTTTTTATATATTCAAATTTATTATACCATTAAGGTCCGATAACACAATGTCCCGTTAGATTTAACCAACAATTAAATTCAAATTTTATATGGTAAAGAACAACTAATGTGTCAGTAAAAGTCCCCGTTAGTAGCTAACTGAACATTGTGTTGATAGGGCTACGTATTTCCATTTAATTCAATGATGTGATCAGGGATATAACAGTTATAACTTTTATTGTGTGTTTGTCGATAATTTCTTGTTTGAATATATTTATGTTTTAAATTCAAACAAAAACATTTGGAAACATAACATAACATTTATTATTTTAAATAATAATAAAACTTATTTTGAAATTTTTATTGTATTAAAAATGAACAATTAAGAATATTATTAATGAAACTGAAGAATTCAGAATTTATACAGGCAAATTTTTATTTTAATAATAAATAAAAAGTACTTGATGTTTTTCTATGTTCAAACCAGCTTGCTGCAAGTGCGGTATACCCACCAAACCACAGGGGCCGTAAGCTTGCAAAAGAACTGCAAGAGAATATAAATTAACTTTTAACAAATAAAGCAATTCCATTAATTCGGTAAACTGATTATGTATCTCAGCAAAATATTTTTAATCCGCCAACTTCTAAAATATATTTTGCTAATGCACTGAAAAATAATCAAAACAACCAAAAAAATGTGAAAATTTTGAAATGTTTTTCTCATTTAAATAAATTTTTATCAGAAATCTAACCCATTTCATCTTATTTTACACCCTTTTAGGTACCAGAATCCACTCTTAAGTCCAAACCCGTTTTTTGACACACTAGGTCCCTTTTTTCGGAGAAGGTCACATATATCTAATTTCAGAACCTATCACTAAAAAAAAACATGAACTAAAAATTAATCCAAAATTTCCTTTATTTATTTAAACTTTGCAAAATTTTCTTAAAATTAATAAAATTTACTATGTTTGGGTAAAAACGAAATAAAATATACTCAGAAATAGTTCATATATTTCTTAAGTAATATTTCTTGATTTTAGGAAATAAAACAAGTATAGTAAACAAAAATTTATAAATTTTTAAGAAAAACATCGTAGTTTTAAGAAATTTGCATACTAATATATAATAAAACTAAGTTTAGTTAAAAAAAATTAAACATAATATGCTCCCAAAGTAATGTAATAATGTAATATATAAAGTTAAAAGCAAAGGGAGTGATAAGGACAACTGTAACCTTATTTACATAGGAACAACAAAAATAACACTAAGTACTAGAAACAACGAACACAAAAAAGACATCAGTAAAAACAAAGAAACAACAGCTCTGGCGCGACACATACTAAAGTCAGGTCATACATCTGCTTTGATTAGGTTAAAATAAGATTTGATTTGCGAATTAAAACAAAATAAAAAACACATTAAAATTGACTTGCAATTCTCGAAGACTAAGCGAGATAGGGCGAAACGGACAAAGCTTTTGCTACACTAGAGTATTATTTTAGTACAAAAAAAAAAAAACTGGAACGGGCGTATTTTAACATTATCTGGCCACACAGATGATTTAAAGAGTTCATTGTAGAATTTAAAGAGAATGCCGAATTCAATTCAGCATAATTTTTAACCAACTTGAAGCAATTTATTTTTATATTTGTTTCTCAGTAATACTAGGCATAAATGAAGATAAATGAGCCCACTTTGAATTGTTTACTGGGATGTCATTTTCTCTTGTGGGAATTAGCAGAAGAAGCTAACCAACAGAATTGTCTGATTTTTGAGAAAAACAAAGACTTGATCATCGTATTCTCACATCATTCGCATTTACATAACGATCAACCGGCTCACATTTGTGAAAAGTTCCAAATGAGTCAAAGGAGTACCATGTGCTTTTAAGGCTTTAATAGAACCACCGATTTTGCTCATTTTCAATACCAAACTTTTTTGGAGGATGTCCATTAATATCGGTAAAAATAGACGGACATCGCTAGATCGGCCTAAAATTGCACAATGATGAGGAATATGTATACTTTATGGCAGAGCACAAATATTTATTTTATTTATTCAAATATTCAGGAACCAATCCCTCTGGGCCAAATATGGTTTGTATACTACTAAAAAAACAATTTACTATAAAAAAAATATAAAAAAATTTATCTATGTTATATAAAGTGCCTAAAACTAAAATAATAACTAAAATATAAAATAAAATTTAAGGTCCATAATGTAGCAATTAAGAAAAGATAAAATTACAGTTATCATAAATTAGAGGGGGTGTAACATACCGAAATACTACACTAATTTGCATTTAAACGTAGCCTTTGAAAAAACGAAATTTTTAAGGTATCTAGGTATCGAATTCCAAATTCTAGTTATCCTCACATTAAAGGATCTTTCATAAATGGATGAAGTTATAAGATGAAAAACTATTTGAGGGTTTCTACTCGATCTTGTGAAATTAAAGTTCTCAACAATATAACTAGGACAATTCGTCTTATTCACCTTGTGAAACAGCATGAAAATTCTCAATTTTATTAAATTTTCAAAAGAAATACCAACAAAATCTAATACAAAAGGAGTGACATGTTCCCTTATTCTTAATCTATAAACATATCTTATGATACGATTAAATGTAAGATGAAGGTGTCTAAGTAAAATACTATTAGTACCCGTGAACACCTCTAAGGCGTATAATAATTGTGACATAAGAAGACCACTAGCAAACATAAATCCAGAGACCACAATCGCCTTAAGGTAGCATTCACACGAGCACACATCAATGTGCTTTGAAAAACGTAATTGATCATCATATCGTAGCACACATAAATCTAAATCTTAAGTTCTTTTTAGTCGGATTGTGTTAAATATGTTTATTTTAGTTGTGGATGTTGCCTTTACTATTAAACAATAGTATGTCCCTTAGGGTTTGCAATACCGATTTCGATAATACCGATTTCGTCGAAATTCGACCCACTATCTCAATTTCCAAATACCGATTTTAAGCTGATTTCGATTCGGTATTTCATATACATACATTTTTTCTGTCATCTTTTATGTTAGGTTAAGCAAAAGAAATATCAAAAATGTGGGAACTTCTCTTTAGAAGAAAAAAAAATTACGGATTTTTATAATAATTCTAACAATAAATCGTTGGAAGTTTGTATTGCTAGAATTGCCGCTTAAAATGGTATTTCATTTAATGTTATTTCCAGTTCTAATGAAATAAGAACTGTATTACTAGCCAGAGGATTCCAAAATCCACCAAAATCGGTAAACGGAGTCCGATATATTATATTGAAATACCACAAAAAGGTAAAACATCAAATAAAATAAAATTTGAAAAAAATAATATGCTGTGGTAAAGAGTTAGCATTACGGTTGACGAATGGACTTCAATAAGTAATAGAAGATATCTTAATATAAACATACACGCAAAAAACAAAATGTGGAATATAAAGTGATTTTGGATACTCGTACTAGTTGATTTGATTATTTCAAAACTTGCATTCGAAAAGCTCCAATTGATTTGAATCTGACTAATACTATTTCGGAAACAGAGTTTTCCCTCACACCAAAACTAAAATTATTCCTATACCCAGTAAAATTAACTGTTGATGAGTGTTGCAGAGAAGATGCGAGCTTATTGCCAGCTGATGCGTCTTTGCAGTTTATGCTTAATGAGTTATCGAACAAAGTTGATTATTAAGTACAACTTTAAAAGATGAATGTATTAAACGTAATATTGAAAGACGATCAAGTTTGTCAGCAATTCTTCAATATTTACATTGTCTGACAATTTTTACCCATCCAGATTATGACAAAAATATTTTTAAAATTTTAAGTAAAAATACAATTCAAGCTGCAATATCAACGCTATTGCAACGGTTTTATGGAGAAATCGAAACTTTTGATAATCTTAATAAGGCATTAACAGATGATGAAGCTATAATTTCCATTGAATATAGAACGCAGGCTGCTATTTCCAGCAAAATTAATGAAAAACCAAAAATTATCAAAACTTTTATGATATTAATTCCGTCATTACACAGGAATTGGCCTTATATGAGGCAACAAACAAGAGTGGTAAATATTTTCAGACAGTTAAAGAGATCTGCTTACCATACCACCCACAAGTATAGCAGTAGATTGAAGGATAATACAATGGATGCACTCACTTGTGTAAAATGTTTTTTTTTTTTAATAAAAAAACACAAGTAAAATGATTGATTTACAATCATAAAATTTATTTTGTAAAATAATAATGTGTAATACATATGCATGTATATGAAAATTCGGTATTTAAAATTGTTCAACTTCGAAATACCGATTTCCTAATACCGATGCTGTATTACAAACCCTAATGTCCCTTTACTTACAAAAAAACCCGATATCTAACAATAGAATTAAGTGATCAATTACTTGTGATCAATATAATTATATTTGTCGTATAATTAACTTTTAATCTTTTGTTTTTTTTTACATTTATTTTTAGGCACTCCAATTATTGTATTTAGGCCAGATGTTGCTTTGAGTCATGAAAACGATGAAACTTATACTGGTAGTCTTAAGAATTTCGATGAACTAAAGATTTGGATACAAGAAAAATGTGTACCATTGGTACGTGAGATAACTTTTGAAAATGCCGAAGAATTAACTGAAGAAGGTTTACCATTCTTGATATTATTCCATCGTACTGATGATACCAATTCCATTAAGGATTATAAAGCCATTATCGAACATCAGTTATTGGATGAAAAACGTAAATAAATAAGTTTTTACTCTACTTTCTCTTTTTTCCTTATAATTACTAATTTATTTATTTATTATTATTTAGAAAATATTAATTTCCTTACGGCTGATGGTAAAAGATTTGCTCATCCTTTGCATCATTTGGGAAAATCGGATGAAGATCTACCATTGATTGCCATTGATTCATTTAGACATATGTATTTGTTCCCTAATTTCAAGGATATGTATACACCAGGAAAACTAAAACAATTTTTGCAAGATTTATATAGTGGCAAATTACATCGGTATGTATTTTGTTATTGTTTTTAGTGTATTGAAAAAAATCATCTTAAGTTACTGATTTATTTTATTTTTTTTTATTTAAAATTGTTTATGTTGGTTAATGAAGTACATATATATATTTTAATTTTTCAGTGAATTCCATTACGGTCCTGATCCAGACTCTATATCTGTTTCAAATAATGTTGTTAATACTTCGCCGCCCGAGTCTACATTCAAAAAATTAGGTCCTTCTAAAAATCGTTACACACTGCTGCACAAAGATGAATTGTAAATTGTAAATGTTTGCTTTAAATACAAGCACATAAATATTTTTTGTTTTTATCGGGTAGATGAAAGTATTAATGTGTCTGTTTGTGCTATAATTCCAGTTTCCTGAAAGTTTTGTTTCCATTAAGGTAATAAACTATTTAGCAGTTTTCTAAAGAGATAATATCAAATAAAAAAATATTGATTTAATGGATTCTAATTGCTTTTTCTATAGTTTGTGCTCTCCTTAATAACCTCCTTTACTATTTCGTATTCTTTGTAAATTTATTGTTGGTTTAAACAACAATTTTGTGATTTTTTTCATAAATTTTAATTTAGTGATATAAAATACATAATAATAAAAAAACCAAGCTATTGTTTGCTAATTATTCAAACTTTCTGTGAACTACTCATAAGGGCGCTTCAAATTGCAAGACGTTGGAATTTTGCAGCTCCTCAAGGCTCCATCAATGTGACTACCTATTACAAGTTTATACATTGGTCATGGTAGACTTTATTGTATAAATATTATAAAAATGTAAAATTTTTTAATATAAATACAGTTAAGTTTAACCCCCCGAGGCTTAGGGATTTTTTTTTTTGGCGCTAAACGGTATAAACAGGTGTGTGCAGACCTAAATGGGATTTATTTGGAAATACATATGCTAGGAAAACACAAAATGAACAATCAAAATTCATGTTTATACATTTTAGATTTGTAATTATATTTATATATTAAACGATACAGACGCACAGAAAATAACGGAGTGTGAAAATTTATTAAAATATAAATACAGGTTGGTTGAAAAGTTCCTGCGCTCACCAAGAGATGACACTGCTACCTCCAAACTTTATTTTTCTCAAGTTGGTATAACTGTCCTGAGATCACATGCAAAGTTGCAAGTCATTCTGTCAATTCTTTTTTTGTTTACAAGCCATTTGAAGCAATTTATTTTAATATGAAAAAAATTAATATCGAGTCCTCACCTTCAAAACGCACCGTTGAATTTTGGGCTGGTGAATTTAAACGTGGTCGTACCAGCCTTGAAGACGATCCACGCGAAGGACGACCAAAAACTGTAACCCCATCAGAAATCATTGAGCAGGTACATAATAAGGTTAATGAAGATCCAAGTTTGACTAAGCGTGAAATTGCTAAGGCCATATGCATCTCAGACGAACGAGTACTCCATATTTTACATGAAAAATTACGTATGAAAAAACTGTTTGGAAAGTTAGTGCCGCACACATTAACAATTCAACAAAAGCTGGATCGAAAACAAATTTCTCAGTGTAATTTGGAGCGTTTTAAGCCGAATAAAACCGACTTCTTGCGTCGTTTTATAACTATGAATGAGACTTGGATTTACCACCATGATCCTAAATTGAAACAATAACGTTTACAGTGGACTGAAGCTGGTTGTTCAGCTTCAAAGCAGGTGAAGTCACAACGATCAGCAAAGAAGGTTATGGCATCAGCTTTGATTGATTATCTTCAGAAAGGTAAAACAATCAACTCTGAATATTATTGCAGTCTTTTGGATCAGCTGGATGAAAAAATTCGTTAGAAAAGACCTGGTTTAAAGAAGAAAAAATAATTTTTTATCAAGACAATGCACCTGCTCACAAAAGTGTTTTGACGATTATATTAAATAAAAAAATATATTTCGTAACAAAAACAGTATTTCATTTCGAGCGCAGGAACTTTTCAACCAACCTGTATATTTAACGGAGAAAGTGGAGTAGACTTGCATGGAATTGAGCAACGAAACTGCAAAAAGTTTTTATAAAAACTGGAAAATATAAATATTGCTGTATATATAAAAAAATATATGTACCGGAAAAGATACTGAATTTGGCTACCACGTGTGCATTTAGTTGCATGGAATTGAGCAACGATGATCAGCACTCATTTATGGAGAGCAAACATTCAAAGCGAAGAAGAGCAGATGTATTATTGTCACCTGCAAACGTTGACGTAACTCATTTGGGTGAAAATAGATTTGCTTTACTTGATGGATTGGAGATTGAAAATACAGAGGACACCACCATACTGAGAAAGGCAGAGAAAACTGCTAGAGCCAAAAAGGAAAATGCCGGCAAATCCTTTTGCCCTCCAATATTTTTATTTGACGTCCACATTAAACGTTTAGTTGATCAATTGGAGGCAAAAACTTCCAAAATAACTTAAAATAAGAAACGTTAATAAACGTAAAAGTAAGTTATACCTTTCAGATGCTACAGTGCATTCTGAAATGATGGCCATCCTGAGGGAGAAGAATATTCACTCTTACTCATACACATCTTAGGAGCTTAGACAGACTTCTTTTGTATTAAGAGGTCTTTATCACGGTACTAGTGTTGAGAAAGTTAAGTCTGCCCTTGACAAATCGGTTCCAAACGTTGTGTCCAAAATTACACGTTTTACAACTCCGTATTCCGTAAAGAACTCATACGACACAGGCCTGCTTCTGGTTACGCTGAACGCAGGAAATTCACTATTAGATATTTCGCACATTAAATATCTTTTGAGGCAAACTATTCTCTGGGAGAAACCTAAAAGGAAGGAACAAGATGTACAATGCCACAGATGCCAACGTTGGGGTCACATTGCTAAAAATTGCAATTCTGAATTCCAACGTGTGAAATGCGATAAAAAGCAGCCCCCGGGTGAATGCCAGCGCATAAATTCTGAGACGTCAGCACTACATTGCGTGAAATGTGGAGTAAGTGGTCATCCTGCAAACTGGATAGGTTGCCCAGCCTATAGAAAATACCTTGCCGTACGAAGGGAACGCATAAAAAAGGCTAGCGAAGAAAAGCTTGTATCCAAAGATAAAGTAAACAATATAGTAAACCAATCTATTTGTCCACCAGGCAGATCATTTGCCAGTCTTTTTCAGGAAAATGCTACCCAGGCTCAAACACATAAACCATCTGTAATTGAGGAATTCTTGAAACTTGCCAATATGTTCCTTTTACCTGAGGAATTGTCGCTGGAACAGCAAATTACAAACCTCCTTAAGGATTTTAAAAACATGCCAAAAAATGAAGCTAAAGCAGAGTTCACACTCTTAAGAAGCCGCAGCTTCTTAAGAGTGTGAATAACAAATATGGCCCATAAATCTCTTGTTAGCTCTCTTGTTAGCATCAGTCGCCAAATTGAAATGTCAAATATCCTTCATCATAACCAAATTGATGTAGGATTCATACAAGAATGTCATCTTCGCGGAAATAGAAAAGTAAATCTTAATGGATATAATTTCGTTTACGACAATTCAGCTTTAGGAGTAGCAATTGCTTTTAAAAACACTGTAGATTATAATAGAATTATTTGCAATAAAACACAATATAATAACGTTTTTATTGAAATAGAAAAATGGTTTCAAACAGCATCAGTAAAAAATATTTATTAGGGTCTTTGTATATTCCTTGTGTATATGACTCACATGATATAAACAACAGCTTAAACCAGATTCTCCAACTGAGCAACAATTATGATGGGTTTATATTCGGTGGTGACCTAAATGCGAAAAGTTTAAATTGGGGCGACACTGCAGATAACGCTCTACATAGCTGGCTACAAAACAACTGCTTAGATGTCCCCTGGTAATAACGTCATACAAGAACACTAATTGGAACGCATTCAGTAGAGATTTAGATGCAGTATCAGATGCCATTTTATCTTCCAACAACTGCAATTTAAATTACCAAAAACGTCAGTATCCTGATAACATCAAGAAATTTTTTAAAGTTAAGTATGCATGGCAGAAGAAACTAAAGAAAATATATCACGGAACTGGAAATAGAATTAGCAGCGAGTATAAAATACAACTATTAAGAACAATTATTAGTGAGCTTATAAATCTTGAAGATGTTAAAAATTTGAGACACCAGGTCCTTTTTGCCAGCAGCTCATACACAATGATACTATCACTTCCAATAGTTGTCAAATTTCAGAGATATTTAGAACACATTATACTGCTGTTTTTCAAGAGGTAAATCTTGAAAGACCGGTTAACAATATAGAGAATCAAATCTCATCATGTGTTCATAGACTACCTGCAACATATCTATACATTTGATGACACGTTTCTGGCCGATAGGAATAATAGAATGCACATTAACAACATTAATAGCAAAAAGTGTTTTGGCTTTGATGGCGTTTCCAATTTTATAATTAAAAAATTTCCTGATACAACACTGAAATTATTAGCTGCTATTTTTAACAATTGCATTAATAACGGCTATTTCCCATCGGCTTGGAAAAGCGCAAAAATACTTCCAACTAAAAAAAAAGCAGGAGAGTAAAAAGCCTGAGGATTTTTTCCCAATATCCCTTTTATCCAACATTGGTCAATTATTTGAACACGTAATTAAGGAAAAACTAGAAAATGAGTTCATTGTGGAACCAATATCAGAATTTCAATTTGGATTCATTTTTGAATTTGGATGCATTTTTGAAGTTTCACAATGATGCAACTTAAGGATTAAATATGCGTTGACCGATTTCTGGTAAAAATATTTTGCAGCTACTTTACTAATAGAAAGTGTGGCGTCCAAATCAACAACATTACCTCAGAACTAGGACATGTGAAAAGTGCGGGTACCTCAGGGAAGTGTCTTGGCTCCCTTCCTATTTAACATTTTCCTGTATGATTTTCCTTCACCTATCTAGAAATTTAAAGGCCTATTTTATACGCTGATGATTGCCTTATTTATGCACACAATATATCACCAATACTAGCTCTGAACTCTGCTGCATTTCTTGGAGGAAATAGCGCCTATTACAAGAAATGGGGCATTAAAATCAACGCGGCCAAGTCTGAGGCTATCTGTATTAGGAACCCTTCGGGTAAAATGTCAAAGATATGTAGTGCCGGAAAGTAAATCCCTTTAACTTATACACTCACAATATATTTTCCGTTACCCGACTGTAGTTTATTTAAAAAGTAATACGTAAAGTTTTATTTTAAGAATCAATTGACATTCATAGAAATATATTTTTTAACTATTTGAATCAGTCATTCAAAAAAACAAACTATAAAATTTACAGACATTAAGTAGGACTTGATATTTTCACTTAAATGTAAAATTTTATGTTTTCTGCTTCAAAAAATAGAAATTCATATAATTCCTTTTTGTTTTTTTACCAAAATAGTTTGTATATATACAAAATTATTTCAATAAAAATTGCAAAAAATTATTCAAATATACATACAAAACCAATAAAAATATATACATTCTGCGTGTGTTGTGTTCTGTTTTGTAATTACATACAAAAAAAAAACTTTCAATTTAAAAAACAAACCACAAAAGTAGTTTTTTCTAACTTTTTGTCAGTAAAAATTTAATAGTTATTTTAAACGACTTTCTATTGTTTTTACATTTGTAGATTATTAAACAATGATTGGAAAATAAACAACAAAATGAATTGAATATAATGAAAAATCAGTAGTCCTCTTTTTGCTTGTATTTTTCGATTAATATAATATGTATTTTAAGTTGTTTTTAACGAAATAATATTGTGAGTGTACTAGACGGCGAAAGTATTCCATTTAAAAATTCAATAAAATATCTCGGAATACATTTTGATAAATTATTGAAATTTAACGCCCACGCTAAAAGTCTCTTGGAAAGGCGAAAAAAATTTCTGGAATGTTTGCATCGCTAATGAACAACACATACTTACCTTAGAACACCAAGCTTTTACTCTACAAGGTCGCCATAAGATCGGTTCTGTCATGGATTCCCAAGCTGGTTTACTATATCTCCTATAGTAGCCAAAGAATTGGAGATATTTGAACGGAAAATCCTAAGAAAACGCAGCGGAAAAAATTATGAAAATTTCATAAAATGATTTTCAAATAGTTATGTCTATGAAAATGCCGATGTTCTACCCTTCTGTAGGTACGCCATATCGTTGCAAGCCAGATTTGTTGAGAAACTTGCGCTACACGATAATATGCTTGTCAGCCAAATATACGAAAGCGAAAAAAACACCATATGGGCTGGATCTACATATATTTCTCCTGTCGGTATAATCAATGGACATATTGACGACGATCCAGCTCCTCTGGACCTTCCCTCATTCTATATGAGCCCAGCCTTCATAGGGGCTGAAGATGATATACGTATATACTAAATTTTACATGAACTGTAATATGAATATGTTTTGTCAATTTATGTAACAGAACTTTTGTTATTTAGTTTTAGTTATGTTATTTATTTAGTTTTAGTATTGTTATTTACAGACGTCTGCTCTGTTAGCGACTTTAAAGGCCGGAAGCAAGCCTTGTCAAACTTTTAATTTTGTACTTTTTTTTACATATTCTATCTCACTTTAGCAATGTTGCTTTTTACGTTAACTTAGTTATTAGAGTAAGAATGTGATTATTCTTATAGTATGTAAGACAATCAATGTAATCGAAAAAGAAGAAGACTTAATAAAAATTTTACTTACGTACTTACTTTATACATATTTTGTAGCTACGAGGCGGATCAATAAGTGTGACTTTTTGAACTTCTCTCGTAGTTATATGAAATGCAACACTGCTCCCATCAAGTACCACCTGTTAATAGACTACTGTCAAATTTTGAAAAGTGAATTTCGAGTGCTCATTAAACATTATTTTTTACGAAAAAACCCGTCAATTAAACCATGGAAAAGCTTGATAAATACTAAGGGGACTCTGCACCATCGATTTCAATGGTAAAAAAGTGGTTTACTGACTTTCGTTGTGGCCTTAAAAGTACAAATGACGCTGAACGTTTTGGACGGCCAATTGAGATCAATGCACCCGAAAATGTCGAAAAAATCCACGATATGTTGTTGGCCGATCGAAGAGTAAAAGTGCGTGAGATTGTTGATGCCATAGGCATTTCATACGGCTGTGTGGTTTCGATTTTAAATGGTCAGTTGGATTTAGGAAAGCTGTCTGCAATATGGGTGCCGCGTTTGCTCGCTATTGACCATAAACGTAATCGTGTGACAACTTCAAAGCATTGGCAAAATTTCATGAATTAGGCTACGAATTAGTACCTCATCCGCCATACTCTCCAAATTTAGCCCCCAGTGACTATTTCCAAACCCAAAGAATTGGCTCGGTGGAAAGAGATTTAGCTCCAACGATGAAATTATTCATCAAACAAATGCCTATTTTATGGACCTCGAAAAATCCTATTTTTTGGGAAGGGATACAAAAATTGAAGAAACATTGGACTAAGTGTATTGAGCTAAAAGTTTGAAAAATAATTTTTTTTTTTTGCAAAAAAAACTGCCCTCGTATTTACGCTACTTTATTAATTATAGTTTTTTATCATTCTATTTGGTTTATTGAATCTTTCTATTAGAAATTCACAATAAGTATTCGAATCTTAAAAACTAAAATTATAAATATAAGCTATCACCAGTGTAATAGTTATTATACTGTTTTCAAATGTCTCTGTGTATGTTTTCCTTTCTTATGTACCATGGGGCACTCACTAACAGTCGTTAAAGCTTAGATTGTCTTCTTTGTAATTACTGAACGTTAGATGCACACGCAGTTCCCCATAGCTGAATGCCGTAGGTCCATATTGGCTTTATTATGGATTTGTACAACAAAACCTTGTTTTCCAAGTCAAGAGATGAGTGAGGGCTATTAGCCAATGTAACTGTGCAGATTTTAGTTTAATAGCTAAGTATTTAACATGATTTTCTACAGGAACACTGATGTTGTTTATTTTAATTAGTGGGCAATTTTGTCTTCTAAGGGTGAAAGTTACATGAACACATTTCGATGGGTTGACTTTTATTTTCCATTTATTTAGCCAATACTCAAATTCACAAATATGATGTTGTAGTTGTTCAGAAGCAGCCTTTGGGTCTTTATTAACACATATGAATGCTGTGTCACCTGCAAATCTATATGTTTGTGTATTTGGGTTAGTTGGCATATCTGCTGTGTAGATGGTATATAGTAACGGCCCCAATATACTGCCTTGGGGAACTCCTGCTGAAATACGCTTTAAGTTAGAGAATTCTTCTTTCGATCGTACTTTGAAGGTCTTATCAGATAAATAACTTGAAAAGCTTATGTGTGTTTTCTGGAAATAATCTTACTATTTTGGTGATTAGTCCAACATGCCAAACTTTATCAAAAGCTTGTGAAATATCAATAAAGAGGGCAGAACAATATTGCTTGTTCTCAAATGCAGATCTGATTGTGGTGGTAATTCTATAAACTTATTCAATTGTGCTATGTCCCTCGCGAAAACCAAACTGATGCTCAGGAATAATTTGTTGTTGATTCAGGTAAGGTGTTAAGCTTATAAGAAACAATTTCTCAAATAGTTTTGAGAGAATAGATAGCATTAAATATAAACATTATAGTTTTCATAGCTGAAGTTGGTAGGTGGCTTAATATTGTGTCCGTGATGCGGTCAAGACCTGGCGACTTTTTCCTAACAATATTTGCAATAGCGGTTTTAATTTGAGGAAATCAAAATTTTATAGGGTTATTGACCACATCACCGATGACTGTTGGTCATTTGGTCAGCGAACGCATTAACTTTTTTGTTTAGGTGCTGGGCCCAGGTGCAGCTTTCGAGTCTTAGCGGAGATTCATACGCAAAAGGGCATTGCATTTGCCTAACAGCTTTCCATAAGCTGTAATCAGTCTTCTGCGATGCATCTAGGTTAGTTAGATAATTTTATAAAGCCGACACTTGTTCTTGCTTTAGCTTAGAACGTAAGCGTGATCGGCACTGTTTGAGTTGAGCTTTTATTGCTGGGGAGCGGCAATTCTGGGTTTCTTAGAGGTATATCCTGTGAGAGATGAGAGCTCACATACATTTTGTATTTAAACCAATTTGTGTTCCTATTTGGATATAAATCTTTGTTTCCATCTGCAGTAATGAACCTATTGTGCATAGTTATTATTGTTGGGAAATGGTCTGACGACAGATCAAGAGAAGAGTTAACTCATAATAATTGATCCCGTAGTAGCAATAGCATTAAACAGCTGTTTCCCTCTTGGACTGACCAGTCTGGAGCCACAAAAGGTATGCTTAGCGTTGCAGTCACCGGCTACAATAAATTTAGATCCCAATGTGGAAAAGAAATTTTTCCTGGTCAATTTTATGCCTGGGTGGACAATTAACTTTAAAATCCTTAAGATTAATGGAAGTAGCTTGGATGAATTCTTTTTTAAATTCTGGCAATGGGAAATGTTTGGCGTTTTTGTGTACAATAATGGCAGTTCCACCACAAGCTCTTCCACCTGGGTGCTTGGTGTCATATGTGAAATAACCGTTTATCCTGGAGCAGTTTCTTATGGTAAAATGTGTTTCGAATACTAAAAGTATATCAATTTCCTTCTCTCGCAGGAAAAGTTCGACTTCTTGTTTGTGCTGGGATAACCCGTTTGCATTCCAAAAACATATTTTTAGATTATTAATTTTTTACTTAGTAAAACTTGGAACATGCTTTGCATGTTTGACATGAAATTTTTCATTGTTTATATTAAGCTATCGATCGATTTTGCATTAGCAATCGGCGGACCCTCATCTAGCACGTTAACGTATGAAAAGTTCCGGGTGCTTGCGTTAATATGATTTTCAGTAGAATTACATACCTACAGAATCCCTTGTTTAAGCGTACTAGCGTAGGACAATTTTGTTGTGGAGATTGGTAGAATATCTGGCTGGGCAATATTGGTAGAAACTTGTAGGGTAGGAGCATTTGTAGCCCTATACTGGGGATATGCACGTTTCTGACTGGGGTTTGTCTTTGATTTAATGTTTAAAAATACTTTGCACCCTCCGTAATTGGCAGTATGGATTTCCCCACAGTTGCTACATTTTTTTATTTTATCATCAGATTTTGAATAAGGACATTCCGAAGATTTGTGGACGTCGCCATATTTAACACACACAGATGGCACCCTACAGTATGCCTTCGTATGGCCGAATTCTGGACAGTTGAAACACTGTGGTGGATCTCTACTTGAATTAGCTCTTCAACTCTAATACGCCCATTCAGAAGATACCTCATATCGTATATGGGATGCGTTGATGTTCTTGTTAAAGAAGCGTCAAACGCGACCTCTACACTATGTAGTAGTATGTAAAGACTTCACTTCGTAACCTTCTGACTACAAAGCATTTTTTATGTCCTCCACTGGGACAGAGCTTTCTATACCCTTGATTGTGACTTTTAGTCCCTTTGAAGTAAAAAGTGTAAAAACATTTCTTCACCTCATCAAAATGATTCGCAATTATTCTGTAACTCTTCTCAGTATGGGTTTAAATCTTTGTTTCATAAATTTGTCCCTTTCTTATGGAGGCGACGTACAAATTTTCTCTACCTACGAGTTGTGACAATTGATTAACCAAGGCGTTCGACGTCTGCTCACGTAAATATATTGGAGGGGGTTTTTGCTCTTTAACTAGAGATTATTCCTCCACATCCTCCCTGACGAGCATTAAGAATCTATTTTCACTTACCATATTCTTGTTCAGCTGTGAGCCTGAATAATTTTTATAATGCTTCGCTAAAGGTTCTAGTTGAGCAGATCTGGGCCAGACTTTCTTTTTGTTATCGTATATAACGATCCATTCCCGTTGGGTTTTATCGTTTTTAGCGTCTTCTATTCTTTTTTTGGTATTAGCCACACTCTTATTTGTACACAAGTCTATGTTGTTGTTTGTATTTATAATTTTTCATTACAAAAAGCTGTTTTATTTATTTCATTATCATTGTTATTGTTCGCATTCTTTTCAATTGTTGCTGATGATGTTGTTTTCAAAATTACAGGTGAATGTACTATTACATTGGGTGATAATGATCTACACCGATCGTTTGTTTTAGCTGTTAAGTAATAATCACTTTTTTTTAGCACTCTTTTTTTCTTACTCTCATTTTACCAGACTTTACCCAAAATTACCTCGTACAGACCTAATATATGTGTAAAACACGTCCGTACATGACGGTAGAATAATAAATAGGTAACAAAACAAATATTATTTACGTCATTCAAGGCACAAGTACCTGGCATGTAAATGCTGCTGACACACCGACTTTTTGCAATGCCTGCAATGAAAACGTGTTTTCCGCTGTTTGAGGTCCAATTTATAACAAAGCGAGCACGATGGTCTACTTAGAGAGGATACGCATGGGCTGGTTGGTCGGCTATCGGCGAGACTGCAGCTTCCTGCAATAAACACAAAGTTGAAATTTTTTTTAGAATTTTAATTCACTGAATGAATAAATGAAATGCTTACATCTACACCGAATTACGCCATTGACTGTTCACGTGTTGCATGCCTCGTACAATTCGATTCCGAAAACACGGGTTCTACCGTTTCGCTTGACATGCCTCAATTTCTCATAAATGACAAATGCAGCCAAGACCGCAACGTTCAAAATATTAAAAAACAAGGCTACGGCCATCGGTTTGTGGCCCGTTTGCAAGTATAACCACAAACTATCTGATCCATGGTGTTCACTCCGGATTTATATATATTATAATCCAATATTTGAAATGGTTTCTGCGCTGGTTTCGATGGGTCGATGGCAGAATTATAATGCTCCGTCGAGATAAGAACCACTACTTTTTTCTTTTTTGGCACGTATGAGCATTGAGCGACATTATTGTTGTGGTAACCGAATAATGTGCTCAATACCTCTGTTTTAGGATGAAACATCTCCTTCGATATGCAGGCTTTATTTTTTCGCATGATTTCTATATAACCAACCGTGGCCAAATCATATGAGGAAAAAAATTATCGGCATATATTGTTACATTGTTCGTCCAGAACCACTATATTTTTCCACCAATTTCAGAACAATGTTCTCGCCTATATCTGCCGCACGTGCTTCATTTGCTTGTTTTTCAATATAAGTTATTCCTTTCAGTTGGTAATTGCAGTAGGAGTCGCACGCCCATCAGATTTTTATGCCGTATTTGGCTGGCGTTCATGGTATATGTTTGGCGAAGCGCGTGCGGCCTCGGTACGGAAACAATTGCTAACCAACTGTTATCTGAGCACTCGGAATATATCGATGCTCCAAGTTGTTTATGACCATGTTCCAAATGTCGTCGTTGGCAGCCGATTTACTTTCTACTAGTCGTGCGGATCTCGTGCTGCTGTCATCAAATCAAATGTACTTGAGAATCTGCTTAAATCGGATATCAGACATCGTCGCACTGTAGATAGGGTTTCCATTGTTGCCCCACAACTCAGGAGCAGGCTGAACGTTTGACCTGAATATGCCGGTAAACAAAGTAAAGCCAGACCATTGACGGCATATCTCCTGGGCCTTACGATTTGTTTCACGAACAATTATGCTGACGATATCGGGTGTAACAGTGCCTGTAACAGGGTCTTCACGACCCACAGTGACGCAGTTACTTGCACCAAAGCTTACCATCCTTTGACCTGTACGATATAGTCGAGCTGAACAAACGTGACTCCTCGTCCTTACTGACGGGATTCAAGCTGCAGCGCCTTCATAAAAATCCTCCAAGTAATCATCATCGTTATACTGTCTGTTTTAATAGCTATGTCTGTTTCAGCATCGGAAGCTGTATCATCTAACAACGGCATATATGTAATATGGATCCATTTCGTCGTCGCCTTCGAAAGTGCTTTCCTTTCTTCCATTTGACTTCTCTTTTCTTCTGGTAAATTTAAAAATCCTGCGGTGCGGTTCACCACTTCCATCATATCGTCGATAGTAAATGTTGATGCCATTTTGCTTGAATAAAAACTCCACACGTTTACACTTCCTTGTCCTTACAAGCGATTATCAAATCATCAACTTATACTGCTACGAGTATCATATTAACATTGATTGCTGTTTTTTACTTTGAAGCTTAATCTTCTTAATACACTATCAAGTTTTTCATTCCAGTTTCTTTCGGACTGCTTTAAACCGTATAAAGCTCTGTTCAATTTCAAAACTTTGGATGCATCACCTCGGTTAACAAAACCTTCGGGTTGGAGTCCTTCGTTCAAATATTCAGTACTTATGACGACTTGATGTAGATGCATCTTTTCTTGCACGGGCAGAGCTAACAAAATACGTATTGTTGTGTGCGTACCATAGGTGAAAATGCTTCAGTAACATGTAATTCACCAACATTGTCACTACGAATGGTCAAAGACGTTCCACTTGTGCCTTAAAAATTTTAAATTTTTACAACACCTCGGATTTGTGCTTCAAAAAGTATACAAATATACAACAAGACTTATCGTCAATAAAGGTTGAGAAATATTTTCAACCATCAATTGATTTTACGTCTGTATGTATCGTTTGTTGTTGTTGTTGTAGATTCTTTAGGAAATTGGTATGCATGTACTTTACTCAACATACACATTTTTCTGCAGTATATAATTGCCTTTAATTCATACCATTTACCATTTCTGTTTTGATAACATATCAAGACTTTTGTTGTTCAAATCACCGTATCTATCATCCCATTTAAAATTCATAGCGTATAATTTTGTCTCATTGTTATCATGAGTAACAACAAAAAATTGTTTTTCTTCACTGCCTTTAGTACAACTTCATTATTTTTGATGTACGCAGCATTTACAGCTTTGCTTATCGAAACAAAATATGCCTGCAGTTCAGGAGAAAACAAAACGTTACGCAGTATACATCAAAATTTGTAAATAGGTTGAGATTAACATCACCTTTTCCTATCGCTGTTATGTATTTATCACCAGGTAGCGAAATTCTTTTCTCATGATTATGCATATTCATACCTTCCGATTAGTGAGTATCCCGTTGGCCTTAAACTTGTAACGGAAGTTCCTTGTGGGTGGCCTTATGTTGGCGGCAATAATATTAAGTTGAACATTTAAATTGGGTGTTGAATGACAATTATCTAATCCAATCAATATCTGTGGAATGACATCAGTGTATCCGGCAATTGGAGGACTTTCCAGTTGATGAAATTTGTAATGAAATTGTGTGTTATATGACAATTATCTAATCCAATCAATATCTGTGGAACGACATCAGTGTATCCGGCAATTGGAAGTCTTTCCAGTTGATGAAATATGCTATGAAGCTCCCTGACGTTGGCTGTTTGTGATGGCAAATCTAATTTAGGTACACTATGAGCTTTCACATTGTACCATATTTTTTCATTTCCAGCTCCCCTAATTTCGAATTGTACGGACATAGATGATACCTTTTTGTAAGCTCCTTGAAACCAACTCATTGTTAGAGGTTCCTTTTCTTCCCTAAAATCCATTTGTCTGGCAACCGAGTCATGTATTAAAGGCATATGTTTTTAAAATTATGCTGTTTGGTTCCCGTATTTCAACGGACACTAATTTGTCCGCATAACCAATTGCATCATAACCAAGCCTACCTAAATTTTGAAGCAAAGACCAAAGAAGTGGAGACAAAACTCCTCCTTGTGGGCAGCCTTTAACTGCGTTAACTGTCAGAGACCTCTCTGCCCAACGTAGCAGCTACACATTGCATTGTGTAGCTTTTTGCAACTATCGACATGGCAGCTCTTCTTTCGATTACATTGAGTTAAATTGTGGCCTTTACGCAGGCACGAAAAGCAAAGGCGATTGCTTTTTACAAAATTCCTTCGATCATCTACTGGCATTTTCAAAAATTTATCGCATTTTGACAAGTAATGCGAATCATTACATTTAGCACAATATATTTGTTTCTTGGCATCTTCATTGTTGATTTCATTCATTGCAAGTACTTGGTTTGTATTGACACTAGTTTGACCAGTATGACCTTTTATCGTTGTATGCGGTAATTGGCCAGCAGTTTGATCTTTTACAACCAATGGCAGCGTTGATGACATAATTGGTGTAACTTTGGCTATAACCTTAGCCATCTGATTAATCCAAGCGTAATTGAGTGTAATTGGCTATTAATCAAGAGCACAGGGCGGCCATATATAAATTCCACCTGCTCGATTATCTGTGAAACATTTTGTGGATTTATGAGCAAACATTTGTTGTCTAAATGTATTTTCTAAAGTAGTGTACGCATATGCGATTGATGATTCTTTAAATGCTGTGTTTCCCGTATCATAATATGAGTATACGCCATATCTTCGTTGATGAGTATGCGGAATACGGTGTAGGGATCATATGTGTCTTTCAATGGCCCTAGTTTCCTTCTTGTATAGTGGACTACGTTATGAGCACGAATGCGGGTATTCGGTGTAACTTTGGTCCATTTCGTGCCATTTTTAGATGTAAAATAACTGTCAGAAGTTTCGTTAGTGACAGGAGCAGTTTCTAAATAATCTTCGTCTTCTTCATCTAGCTCCTCATTAGTTTCCACATGCTGTTCAGTTTTGGAAACCGGTTTCTTCTAATAATAGTAATGCACGTACTAAACGTCATTAAACCTCAATAAAATGTAAACTATTGTTAGTGTCGCTTCAAAACCAGCTTTAATCAATTTAGCACTCGTTTTTCTTGGAATACATGTACGGGTCAGGTATTAAACCCATACAACATTTGGGAGTTGTGAGAATGTGAAATTCAAAAAGGTTCCTAGGGACCTTCTCACAAGCAGAAGAGATAAACATGCTGCTATCATTACGCGCTCCGCTGTCGACATACCCCGCTTTGTATTTAACGATTCAGCTACTGCCGGAACAGAAAACGATTGTTGCTGTTTGTTGTATTTTCATATCAAACATTTGCATAGTGACATGCTTGTCCGCATACAAAACATATAAGGCATCATTACTTGAGCGTAAACCTAACGCTTCGTAAACGTGGAACTTCTGTATAAAAACTTACTCAAATTACGGAAACGAGTCATATGGATTGACAATTACAAAGTAAACAAACGAAAAAAACATTTTTATGCTTTGTGGTTATTTCCAATAATTTATAAAAAATTAAAAAAATTAATTTAATTAAAAAAAGTATTGTAAATATATAAATCATTTCTTCAAGATGAATGTGAACAAATTTTTTTGACAGCTGCATTAGGTGTTGTTACGATTGGTAAAGTTTTCATGTGACTGTTTTTTTGATTGGTAAAGTTTTCATGTGACTGTACAATATTTGATGAATTTTGTGAAAATCCGACAGGTGATGGTAGTGGAGATAGAGTTTCCGAAGATGATGATCGAATTTGCTAAGAGAATGACGATGATGATGAAGAAAATTCTTCTAAAATATTCTAAAATAAAAAAGTAAAAAATTGAAAATTCTGTTGGCTGCCAATATAGCACTACTGCCTGAGGGAAGATCTTCCTGAACATATTTCTTCTATCAATACAAACTAATTTGTTATATACATAGTTTTTAATTATTTTTACTTACCTGGGACTCCTATTTGCTTTGCAACTTCCATCTTAGTTTTTTTCTTTTTGTCCGGCAATCTATAATATGGGCTTCTTTTATTGTAAAGAACATCATTGCCCTGGACCAACAATATCAGCTTTTCATCACCCATTTCATGTGTTGTTTATGTTGTTCAGAATGTGTTTTTAAATATGTTAACCTTTTTTATTTATTTTCTTTTAGTTTTTTGATTTTTGCTCTCAGCTTCTCCATTTGGTACAAATCAAATTATTTTTACCATTATCTGTTTGAATTGTTCTTCATTAAAAGTAAAGTTCAAGACTAAAATACAAAACTAAATTGCTAGCTAAAGAATGTCAAAGTAATAAAGGGGAAAAACGTACATGTTGTTTAACATTTATGTCAACGGCAACATACCTGGGTATGTTTTGCGTTTTCAAAACGCTGTAGCTTTGAACTGGATAATAAATTTCGTAGTATCTTAGCCAAAACTGTTTTACGCAATAGTCCCAAGTTTTGTTAGGATTGGATCATCCGTTTAGAAGATAAAGCCCATTTACAAAGTTGCACCCTTACGTCAACAGCATGCAATTCTGATGATATAATTGAAAAGTATAGTTTATTTTGAGTTAATTTTTGTAATTATTATTTAAAATATATGTTAAAAAATATTTATGGTATAAAAATTATTATATATTATAAAATACTTATGAACAAAATATTAAAAAAACTACGAAAAAATTTAAAATTAAATCTATTCATTATATTCAAATACATCTATCGCATTGCGGCAAGTCTTTGGAATGCTCTACGCACACTGGTTTGTTGTATAATGTGCAAGTTTCACGAGTAGGACGTGGTTTCAAGCAGATGTAGCAATTCCCCTTTACTTTTAGGCGGCCCTTACCATCACGTTCCTCCGCTTCACGTGCTCCAGCACCCACAACTCCGATGGGCCCACCTTTCATGGCTTCGATGGCGTTGCGCGTTGAACTCTGGATATTCTGCTGTTATTAGCCTTTGTCTCCATTTCTGGCTTGCATAGTTGCTCGCTTAGCTGATGGAGAAACATCCTGCGGCGGCTTTAAGATGCCTTCATGTTAGTGTTGTTGTCAACATATAATACGGATGCAGAAAACGCAACGACGTCCACAATATTATAAAAGAAAGCCAAAGGCCATCTATTTATGCGCAGCTTGGTACTAAATTCGGACAAGCACTTGTCCATGTTATCAACGCCACCTTTGATTTTGTTGTAGTCCAATAAAAGCAATGGCTTCTTCTAAGGACCGGCCGTTTCTGTTGAATAATGAGTAGTGGACAACATTACAACTACCTTGTTTTTCTTGGCCACGTACGAGCACATCGAAACGTTATTATAAAACCCAAACATTGATGATTCAGCCTCACGTCGTTTGGGGTTGGCAAATGCTGCTGGCAAGAATGTACTCCTATTGTGGCAAGTACCCAATAGAGATAAATTGTTGTCTATTATCAAAGATTTTGCCAAGTTGTAGCTAGTCAAAAAGTTTTCACATACAATATTTCTTCCAATTCCGCCAAAAAGGTTGACACATAAATCCTTCACTACTCTTTCGCCAATGTTTCTTTCACGTTCACCAGACGGTGCTATTCCTGTATAGATTTGTCACTGCATTGAAAAATTAAATTCAATTAAGTTATTTAAATTTTCAACAATACGTTGATTGTATGTATTGTATGTTCCACCACGATAAGCATACAATTGTTCATCTACGGTTATGTTGGCTCCTGTCACGTAATATCTACGAAGATAGCTGTTTAGCATCAAAAAACGTCCGATATTGCTGCTGCTTTGTCAGTTTGTTTACGTTGCTGGCGTGTGTGTTCCATTATCAAAACGTATGAAGCGGCTTATTTCCCCACAAATCTTTAGTATGCACGTAACAGAGAACTGCAAAATCAACTTTTTTCTTTATTTAATCATACACAAAAATTCTTGTTCACATTTAATAATTCAACAAAATTCACTGTAGAATAAAATCAGCATCATGTTACTGAACGCGTAATTGGGATCAGTGTGGACCATATGTCGATTATGTTTACTGCAAATGTAATCACTCAACAAATAGTCAGCGTTGAATAAAGCAGAAAAAACAACAAACAACGCATATGAGTTAATTCATAATTACATCAAAATAGAAACACACATTAGGGTGGGACTTAAACCCGCTTTTTTAGAATTTTTATTAGTAATACAATACTAAAAATATTCTTCTATGTGAAATAAAAATATTTTTTTTTGAAAAAAAATTTAGGTCGATATCTCAGACTTGCCTAATCCGGAAAAATTCAAATACTGTCTAAATTTTTTTTCATCTATTTTGATTGGAAAATTAGGCAATATTTAACTTTAACTGGATTGGTAGAGCCTGAGATATCGACCTAAATTAAAAAAAAATTAATTTCACAAAGAACAATATTTTTGGTATTACTAATAAAAATTCTAAAAAAACGTATTTTAGACCCACCCTAATATTTTTTTTACAAAACCACCCCCTTTTTATAGATAAGAAACTATTTTGTTTTAATTATGAATACACACACACGTTGTTTTGTTTTTTCATTTATTCTATAATAATTATTGTTGACCCGAACGAACAAGAATACAATGAATGGTATGAAAACAACCGTTGAAACCGTACGTTGGCGTTGAATAATATGAAATTGTTTTATATACATGTATGCATTTCGTGTATAAATTAAAGCATTAGTTACATTTAACAGGGTGGGACTTAAATCCGCTTTTTTAGAATTTTTATTAGTAATAAAAATATTCTTCTTTGTGAAATATAAATATTTTTTTGGAAAAAAAATTTAGGTCGATATCTCAGGCTTGCCTAATCCGGAAAAATTTAAATATTGTCTAAATTTTTTTTCATCTATTTTGATTGGAAAATTAGGCAATATTTAACTTTAACTGGATTGGTAGAGCCTGAGATATCGACCTAAATTAAAAAAAAAATATTTACAAAGAACAATATTTTTGGTATTCCTAATAAAAATTCTAAAAAAACGTATTTTAGACCCACCCTAATATGTTTTTTTACAAAACCACCCCCTTTTTATAGATAAGAAACTATTTTGTTTTTAATTATGACTACACTCATACACGTTGTTTGTTGTTTTTTCTGATTTATTCTACATCAAAATAATTATTGTTGGCTCGAATGAACAGAATAAAACAATGGTTTAACAACGACCGATGATTATAAACCAGTGACAAAACAAGTTGCACATCGTTTGATTGATTTAAAATTATCAACGAATATGTGTGTTGGAGTATATTCAGCGTTTGAACGCAAACACAATATATTCTTGTGTTGATTGCGTATGAACGTTTTGCAATCAGCAAATGCAGTTCTCTGGCACGTAACCAGAACGCCATTTAGCAAAAGTATGCATCAAATTCACTTTTTTGTGAAAGGCATTGCCTTGCCTTTCGATTTGATTCACGAATAATTATGTCGTATATTTCGTCTGACATTATCAATTGGAACATTTCTGCAATGGTCAAACCTTGCGTTGCCCGTACTGGTCCAGAGTGTGCACTTCTTAGAATGTTGTGCGTACGGAATCTTACTGGTTGTGGTTGTATCAAAGCAATGGAAATTAACGAAGATTAAAAAAATATAATTGCACATTGAAATTTGTATGGCAACGGCACCCGATGACTTTTCCTAGAAACTGATTATTTGTGCATTAAAACAAAATATATCTCTAATTTTATTTTTAATATTTAAGATAAAAAATATTTCTAACAAAATAAAAAAAAAATACAGAATTTATAAAAAACGAGTTAGATATTAGCATTTTTATGCTAACGGCATGCCATTCCCCATACAAAACGTATGTACAGGTATGTTGCTGTTGACGTGCGTAAAGCAGTTCTGCTGTTGACATAAATGTTAAGGGTTGCCAAACTTCAGTATTTATTGTACTTATTTATTGAATTAAAATAATGTTTCATAGTGATCGTGATTAACCAATTTTAACCGTAACCGCCGTTAAGCAAAATTGTGGTTAAATGCAAACTCAATTAGAAATTGCCGGAGTGAAATATTAACTGACCCATTAAATAAAAAAGAAACTTAGAATTAATATATCGCTCATTTGCGAGAAGAAAATGCATTTAAAGTTTTCAATTGAGCCTAACTGCTGAGAAAATTACAAAACAGTTTTGGTCGCCATTCAACGAGAGAAAGAGATATCAATATCATTTTTTGATATGTTTTAGATTATGGTGTGATCCATATTTCTGCTTCATTAACTCAATGCCGGTCTTTTCGCAAATGTGCGATATGGTGAACAACATAATATAAATTAATATTGTGAAAAACAAAAACAAATAACCATATCCTATTTTTTTAAAGTCACCTTATTCATTGCCTTAGCGTTCCGTTTTGTGTTAATTTTCGACAGCTATATTTTCATTTTATTTATGAAGCAGTCCATATTTTTAGATTTGTAACACTTTTTGTAAACATTTATTTTCAAATTTGTTCAAAAAATAATATTTTGATGTCAATTCATTACCCTTCTCTGTGAAATAACACACACACATCATCCATGGTGAATGAGCCTACAAAAAATTTTTGTATCAGAGCACGTAATCGCAACTGCTTATATGTGACTGATGGACCAGTTTTTTTTTCAAATATGACTGTAAAACATTTATTGTAGTTTAGTCGTTGAAATTATATTTCTTCGCCAACCCACGATAAGGCTTTTCCATACAATTTCTGCCATCAATTTTTCTGGAATTTGACTTCATAGCAAAGCACATTTTTTTACTAAAGCCGCGTTTTCTTTCAATAGATTTTCTACTGAAACTCTTTATCGTGTTATGAATAAAAGTTTTTCCGATTTGCAGTTCAGAAAAATGTTAAAATAATTCACATTTTTTGGTAGAGGAGTAGAACTTTTAACCACATGGTTGCTACTATTTTTTGTCTATTGAACTGAAATTCGGTCAAATAACAAGTAGGAATAGTACCGTTACTTTTCTCATATTTTGCTTTGTGAATTTTATTTCTGTAATGATTGCTGACAATCAGTTCATATTTCATTCCACATATTTAAGGGACATTCAGAATGATGTTTCGAGAGAATTAATTTTTATTCAATTTAATTGATTACACTTAAATTTAAAATGGATATTATCTAATATTTTAGTGGGAAAACAATATTCAAAATTGTCTCAAGATAAAACCAAAAACTTTTCCAACGTTCATGCACTATAGTTTTTTAGAGAAAACTTAATATTTTGTTAGATGATTAATTATAATCTTAACTGCACCAATATTTACTACAGGTGAAAATCAGGTTGGATTTACTAATAATGTAGTTATAGTATTAAACGGAACAAAATGAATTTTGTTCTAGTTCAAAGTTTTTAAAGATATCTACTTTTTATATACCTTTTTTCTTAGCAACTACAGACTTGGTAGATGAAAAGTTTAGCTAAACATGGAGGAGGGCAAAACAAAATACCTTTTAGAAGAAAACTTTCTTATAAAATGTCAGGTATACGAATAATTAATAAATTTTAAAGAAAAAACTTGTTTTTCGGTAAAAGCTAAATTTGCATATATTTCAAAAAGTGGAGCTAATTTTTAAGTTTGTTGTTCACATTCGTGATCACTACTCCTAAAATTTATTAGAGTTTATGGGTAGCAGGTCCGATGCATTTTTTTTTTGTTTTACTGCATTATGAAAGAAAAGGTTAAATAAGTCATATTTTGTGCAAATGTTCAAGGATAACGTTATCCTTCCTGCAATGGCGTTATAACTTATTTTGATTTATAACTTTAGGAAAAAGGATTAAATTTATACAGTACAACACAGATTGTACAATCATAAAAACGCGAATACTTTTGTAGTTGACAATTAAAAAGAAATATTTCATATTCGTAAAGTATATAAAATAGTGATTTAAAGTTTCTGGTGATGTTCTCAAGGGAATTATTTTAAGTCATAACAAATTCGATTTAAACTTTTTTTTATTTTGTATGTAAAAACTGGGTAAATTGTAGGTGCATCTAAATGTCAAATTCCCTGAAATTTAGTACAGTTGTTGCCGTAGCCTATACACCTCGATTCAGCTTTGAGAAGAAAAAATCGGACAACGTCCTTTTCTCCATATGATTTTGAAGCCCCTACTAATCATAAATGTTTTTGTAATATGTATTAATGTGGGCCGAACTATTTTTTTTTATTTCAAAGTGGTATAAGACCTAAAAGTTTGTACACGGTAAAAAGTTTTACTTTATTTTTAATGCCGAAGCGGTGTATATATATAACAAGTCCGAAAAAGAATAAAATGTATTCCAATATGGTATACTTATAAAGAGATTGAACGAGAGACAGTGAGAGAGAGAGTTTTGTTTTTAGAGCATAAAAGAAACACCAATATGTATTAAACTCTACACCTGACCAAGAATTGGATTAATACCATAAGGAATATATTGTGTTCTTGAATAGGTGTTATTTTTAAGACCCAACGGAATGAATTTTATACTAAACGGGTGTTGTTTTGAAGCTAAGCAGAACTGAAATTAACACCCTTTAGGTTTTATTTTCCATACCATACGGAATGAATTGTATACTAAAGGGGTGTTGATTTTAATCTAGGTAGTACTAAAATAAACACCCTTTAGGTATTATTTTCAATGCCCAATGGAATGAATTTTATACTAAACGATGTTCAGCTTGGTTACAACTAAAGTGAAAAAAACTGTATTATAAAAGTATTCAATACTTGAAATTACGATTCTATTGGAAGTGAAATCCTCACTTTGTGGTTCAACAATTTTTTCAATTGAAAATTTCCACCAATTTTTACTTTCACGAACATTTTTACACTTTTGTTTTCAATGACTTTTCAACTTTTAAAGCGCGTGGTTGTAAAAAATAACTTTAACACCTTCATCGGTATTAATTGTAAGAAATAGAGATAAATAGAGAGTTTTAAACCAAAACAAGCTAGTTCATGAGAGAGATAGAACTTTACACATGCTTTTAATTCTTTCTAGGTGTTGTTTTTAAACTTCAAGGAATAAAATTGTTTTAAGAGAAATTTAATTCCTTTTTGGCATTAAAACTAAACCGAAAGTAATAAAACAAAAATAAAAAAAATTCTGATGCCTGTTTCGGTGTTATTTGTAAATTAACAGCAATAGTTTTTATTGTTTTTTTAGTGTTATTTCTATTCCAAGTAGTCATTTAAAACTCGCAATTTTTTATGGTGTTAAAACAATTCCCTTAAGTATTTAAATTTATACCGTATGGTTTCAGATATAAACTATTTAGGTATTAATTTCAAATTTAATTCCAAAGAAGTTTACAATGAACACCGATAAGTGTACAAATTAAACCAAAACTTTTTACTGTGTATGTACATGATGCCTGATTCATTATTAAATTCTCACAATCGTAGCCTACTGGAATTTGTTGCTTTTTTCGCTCTTACCTATCAACGTTAAGTATTTAAGGCAATTCTGTGTTTTTTGTTTGCGTTGAACCAAAACTAATGAAAATAGGTTATGAGGATTAGAAAAGGGGAGAAGCTTTTGTTGACAATAACCCAGATTTACAATACTGGAGTACTCCACTTCTTTTCACTAAAGACATTTTTGCATCATGCCATCTCTATTTTAGTACACTCCACTCTGCAGCGAGGTGTGCTCAAGCACAGTGAATGTTCCTTTAGCCGTGAATTTATTACATTGTAATTCTCAGGGAAGACCTCTGCGGATAGTCTATACCACATACAGCAAGTTCGACTGATGAATGAAATTTCTCAGTAATGCGCTGTGGACAATCGACAACAAATGGATGGCTCTACTGGATAAGGGGGTGTTGCGAACAAAAATCTATACTCTGGGGATAAGTTTACTTATCCAATAGAACATCCCAATGGCACTACAGTGTTACAAAACCCTCATTCCGACGATGATTGAATATAACTGGACACCCTGTCACTGAAAGCATTAACGCCCTCCAACGCTTCTTCCCATATATGGGAGTTGTACTCCATCTTCGGTCGGATATAAATAATAAGAATATCAGATGGGGTTAATTAGTTCCTTCACCGATTTAAGAAACCATGGCATTTGAATGCATTTTTCGGCACTTGAAAAATATGTTTATTCCAGCTAACAAAACACTAAATTTTTATGATCAGAACATCAAGAGTATCCGCCACCCATATGTGCAGATGACAATAGTAGTTCAACATCCCTTTGAAAAAACATACAATATTGTTTTATGTTTTCGCATAACCCCACTCAAAAATTTCGAAAAGGTCTTGCTTGAGTGTGTCAATTATAATCTGACTTCTGCCATCAATATCAACATGTCCTGACCTACGATCGAAGGAAAAAGAAAGACCAAGAAGGTCGTTAAGAAAGACAAGAAAAAGAGAGACCCTATCTATAATAACTTGTAGGTCTCTGAGAAAACTCGAAATAAATCGCGAGATGTCATTGCTGACACCAAATACAAGTGCGTCGTGTCACACACACTATAGAATGCCTTGAAAATATCTAGACCAACCACTTTGCTTTCGCTAAATTTATGAATAGAACGACGTTCCGAAAGAAACGCTAACAGGTCTCTCGTAAAACAACTTCTACAAAAGCCATAATGTCGATCGCTAAGAAGTAAATTGAGCTCTAGCAGCCATAACCAAATTGTTGTTTTACATGCTAATTACGTATAAAATCAACGAAATGGTAATTAATCATGCTCTTCATAACCTTCGAAAGCGACGCATTCTTTTTAAAGTGCTGGCAACCTTTCAGCATAAGGGAAAGACTCCCGCATGGTACAAAGAGCTTAAAAAATTAGCCAATCGACGAGCAAACACCAAAAAGCACAGTATCAGCACCAGTGGTGGTATACCATCCGACCCACTGACTTATACCCACTTACATTGAGATCCGCGAGAACCTTTTTTTAATTGAACCAGCTCGAAAAAAATCTAAGGCATAGTATACACTATTTCGAATTCGGACAGTGGTTTATCTCTTCTTGAAGCATGAATTTTTTGCGAACATTTCTGCCAAAAGGTTAGTCGGATCACTGAATATTTGGTTATCCGTTATAAGAATTGGGATAGATGAACTAGCATTATCCTTTACTCTTTTAACGAATGATGAAAAGCTTTTACTGTCCCTAGTAGCAGAAAGAACTTTATTGCGAATACGCTGATTTTAAATAAACTTTTCACGGTAAAGTACCATAGAACATTATGTTCTCGCCTGCTTGCGTAGCAGATCAAAATTAGGGGTTTTTCTTATTACACCAATTACTGAACTCTTCATCTCTAGATCTTACTGCATTCTTATAAGTCTGTGTCCAGATTCTATAAGACGATTATCGTCCATTTTTGTAGTTAAAAATCTAACATGTTACACAAAAATTTTAAACTTTTGTTAAAAATTTGATAAAAGAAAGTAATTTTTAATCTTATAGTTCAGCAGTTTGGTAAGTAAATCTTCAAAACTTATAGAATCTGATCACTAGTTAAACCAACATTTATCGCTTGGTTTGGCCGAAATGCGCCTCATGGGTAGAAATCGTTAAGCTTATCCAAACGTGCTTTTTCATAAACAAAAATAGAACGCTTTGAAGCTATTGTAGAAACGTTATGAAGTTGAGAGTTCGAAAAGGAGGCGGAAATAGTACAATGATCTGAATTGCCGAGAGGTGCAAGTATTTTTACTTTGTATTTACCAGAAATTTGCACACATCATCGTAAAACTTGTTTTAAATTTAATAAATATTTACCTCATGGATATCACTTGAAAGTTATTTTCAGTGTGTGACTTTGAATGTAAGACAACTTACTCTAAATAGACATTTGTTTTTATTAACCTCGGCGCAGACATTTTTTATTAATTCGTTTTGACAGCAAACCGAATTTAAAAGCAACGCAATAAAAATCTGGGAAGTCCGTATATGACGGTACAGAAACGAATATCAAAACGTATCGTTTTCGAAAATTCAAATACACGGTCCTTTAATGTTTACTTTACCATAAACGTACAGTAGACGCCGGATTTATGAATCCGTACGTGTAGGAGAGTCGGCAAAAATGTTTCTTGGGTTATTTAACATGTGTTCAAATACTTAATTTCTTAATTTTCTCATAGAGTAAGAATAATAAAGAGATTGCAACGCTGGCAGCGGCCAAATAAAATTTTATACTGAATACAAAGTTTCGGAGCTGAGAGAAAACAGATTCCGATTTCTGCAAAAATTTGAGCTAATTTCCCTGTTTTTTAAATACAATTGGGAAATATGCTAGAAACAAATTGGATTTGCAAAAAATCAATTAGAATCGCAAAAAAATGCAATTAAACTAATTAGAAAAGATTCCGGTGAGCGGTATCGTCATGGTGTGCTTTTCCTTTTGTCCTAAATAATTTTTTTTTTCATGGAAAGTAGTAAAATAAAGAAAACAATATTGTCTAGCTAAGTGTTAGGTGGTTTTCATGTTGTTTATATATCTCTGTACATGAGCGTCGCTAGCTCGCACCAGTTTTGCATTAGACGAAAACATCCGCAGATGGAAGCGAACGTGAGCATACACAGAATAGAAGTTTGCGCTCAATCCGCGTATATTAAATGGTAACGTGCAAACGAATAGTTTTTTTTATAAGTTTTCGCCTGAAACACATTTTTGTGTACTTTAAGGTTTTTTATGAGTCCACTAAAACTGAAACATATTTTGAAAAAATGTACGATCTTTTTTTTTTAAATACCCTCAAAATCAATTGAAACAAATGCAAAATGTTTTAGCAAAAAGTGTTATTTGGAAAGATATTAGCTTTATAACAAATAAATTTAAATATTTTCAATAATATAACATAGATTTCGAATTCCAGTGGGCAATGATCGCCAAAATTAGGTATAAAACAAACAAAATTTACACTTAAAAAATTTCATCATCCTTGTTAGATGTACAAACTTTTAAGCCTGGTGCTATTTTGAAATTAAAAAAAGGTAAGTTCGGCCCACATTAATGAATGTATATTAAATATTAAGATCACATTTTTTGCATTTTGACTTCTTTATCGACGCTATATTATTTATATAAATCTTTACTATTATAATTTTCAACTGAAATACCTCTTATTTTTCTTATATTTTTGTTTTTTACTGGCTTCCTTTATTATGTTGAGTTCTATATTTTAAAGCTAAAATTTTTTATTATAAAGTTTAGGAACCGTATAAAAATTAATTAAATTTCTTTAAGTCTACACAATTTGTAAAATGTAAAATATATAAAGTATAATAAATTTTAGATTTAATTTAATAAAAAATGTGTTTTTTCTTTTAAAATGTTATTATAATTTAACAAAGCTTCAATTAATAGGTGTAATTGATCTGCGATTTGAATAATATCCAGTTTTTTAATATCTGGATTTATTTAAGAATTATTTAGTTAAAATTTTCATATTTTAATCTTTAATTCGAAAAACTATATTTTCATTTAATTCTATATTTGCCAAAAAAAATTTAATTTTGGAAAAATCCAATTACTGGAATTATATTAAATTTATATTTTGTTTTCAAAGAAAACAAAATATTGAATTTTTAACGGAATAAAATAAATCCAAAAATGAATATGGTAATTAAACAAGTAAAAAAGGGCTAAATTCGGCTGTGCCGAATCTTTGAATACCCTCCACCAAAGGGGATGAAGATGATATACGTATATACTAAATTTTGCATGAACTGTAATATGAATATGTTTTGTCAATTTATGTAACGAACTTTTGTTATTTAGTTTTAGCAATGTTATTTACAGAGGTCTGCTCTGTTAGCGACTTTAACATTGTTCATTTTTACGTTAACTTAGTTATCATAGTATGTAAGACAATAAATGTAATCGAACAATAAGAAGACTTAATAACATTTTTACTTACTTAACAGAAAAAAAAAATAGATACAGAAAAATTGTACAAATTTATATGGAAATTTTAGAGGTACCTTCACATTTTCACTCATAACTTTTGAACCGCTTGACCAATTTTGCTCATTTTAAATACCAAACTGCTCGGGAGGATGTTCATCTGGGTAAAAATAGGCACCCCCGCTTGCGTCTTGATCGTGATTTCAACAGACAGACAGACGGACATCGCTAAATCGACTTAAAATTGCATAAGGATCACGAATATATATACTTTATGGGGTCTTAAACCTATATTTCGACATATTACAAACGGAATGACAAACTGATATATACCCTCACCATATATGGTGGAGGATATAAAAACAGGCCTAATATCCTTGTGCTAAATTAAAACTTTTTAACTCGTTTTGATGTCAGGGGAACAAGTTGATTAAGATCGTTTGAAAATTAAAATTTTTTTGAATCGGAAGGAAGTGGGAAAAACATTTTTGGATTCCAATTATAAATATTAAAAATATTTCTAAACGAATATTTTTGTGTATTAAATTAACAAACGAGTATTAAGTATATTATGTAGTAAAATGACAATTCCTGAAGTTGTTAAACTTATACAATTCCTCCGAAATGTCATATTCTTGCTTTTATCCTCTCGTTGATGGCGCCGTTGAAGTTGTAAATCTCTTTAAAAAAAAAAAAACAAAATGAAAACGAAAGCATTTAATATTCATCAAAATACGAACTAAACAACAATACATTATTACCTTTCGTTTACGTTTTGTAAACAAATTTGATTTGCTGATGTTGCATCTTGTTGTTCCATTGTTGATTTAATTCGAACTGCTTGTGTTTTTAAAATAATTCATATGAAATACTTACTTTTCAATGTTTTAACAACTACTGTAGATAATTCACAAGTTTATGGCAATTAAAAAAAAAAAATGAAGTCTATATTGCAAAGCATACTACTCTAACTATCGTATTTTAAATTCATGATGTGGTTTGACCTCTGTAAGAGATTTTTATCATAAATGAAACACGCAAAACAAATCGGTAGAAACTTTTGTGTCATTTTTATTGTGTAAATATTTATATAAAAAATACGATTTAACTATAAAATGGACGGAACGTATAGATAGAAAGGAATGTATACAAGAAACAATTTTAATCCTAATTCTATTAAATTAAATACATATTCGAGTTTTTATAGATTATTTTTTAAAGAGTACTTTAATGTTAAATTTTCAACTTGATATGCTAATTTATAATGTATTCGATTTTGAGTACATTTGTGTTTTTTTTTTTAATTTATTGTAGTTTTAGAGCAATAAACAGTGAAATCACAAACAGGATTATTGAAGTTATTGCAGGATTATGTAACGTAGGAGAGCCACTCTGAAAAATAAAATAAAAATTATATAGAATTAGGAAATAAAAAGACAAGCACAAATTTGTACCGATTCTGAATGGTTTGAGAAACTTTGAAGTGATAAAAACTATCATTTGTAATCATGAGCCTGGGGGGTAAAAAGGGGTAACAGGATTGGTCTGAAAGGAACTGTCTTGTGATCTGTCCCTTGACCGATGAAAACAAGAACGGTCTGCAAGTACCATCCACGGGAAAATTGTCCAATCTGGAAGTGCCTACCAGTGATACAAGGCCTGGAGCCGACAGTTTTTTCTAGATCGGCTCTTGTAAACCAATTTATTTAAGATTTAAGGCATTTCTGGTACATACTCTGTGACCGGCGAAGAGAAGATCGGTCTGAAAAAACCTGCCACATGACTGGTGAAAACAAGACAGATCCGGTACACATAAGTCAGAGCTTCTAAAGAATACATTCCTTCATTCGATTTTCAATTCTGATTGACTGTGGAATGAATGAATTCTTAAACTACAATTTTTGAATGGGAAAGAATTATCAGTTGATTTCAATCATTTAAATTTTAACAGACTTCATTAATTTTTTATCATTCGATTTGTCAATCCCAAAAATCAATCGTTTGGAATTCAATCGATTTACAAATCTGGGAATTCAATCAATTTATTGTTATCACTTAGATTGTTTACTTAAAAACAAAAAACAACAACATACCTACATACCAAACTAAATAACTGTGAAATGTCAAAAGAATATATGAGGTGCTAAAATTATTAATTATTTTATCCTTAAGGACCATTGTAAATATTGGAAACAACATTTTTGAAATCAGATGAGTAGGTAGGGGGATTACCTCCTACAAACAAACACACATTACCTCTTTATTATATTAGTATATTCAGTATCAAAATTACAGAGAGTAACTTGGGTTACACAATCCCTTTTTATTAATACACTATACTTTTTAAAATTGATGCGAACTTGCTTTCGTTTTCTCTTTCAAGTTAAATATTCTGCAGCAATTTAAATAATGATGTGTTGCGATTCATAGAGCTATACAGAAGCCATTAAGTTCTGTGTAATATGAATCTTTCGTCATATAGGCAAAATGATTTAATATAAGCTGTTTTCTTGACAATGACATTTTGAAAAGTAATATTGCCTTCAAGTTGCATGCATAAGCAGTATGTGTGAAAAACTTGATCTTGTGGTAAGACAAAATTTACTCCCAAGAAGAATTAGTAAGATCTGAAGTGTTCTCCAGGAATATTCCGGACTTCCATCTTACTTCTATCGTTAATATGCTGATATTTAAAAATATTTAATGTGTTTGGACAAATTAGGTGTGTTTGACGTACGTTACCGCGGGTGCCCGCGGGAACCTAATCTTACCAGAAAGCGTTTCTTGTAACAAAAATTGGGTAAATGAGAGCGTTCATGAGAGAGTAATTGTGTTTCTCATTTTACCAGAACTTACCCGTATTTTTTGTTTCAATAAAATGGTAAAATTGCCAAATCATCAGCTGTTGCTAATAAATTAGCTGTTTTGCATTGTAAAAAAAAAAAATTGAAGTTAAATTAAAATTTACTATAAAAAACTTTTCCTTCTTAATAATGAAAAATACATTTGAAAATGTAAATAGATATTTGCCATTTCAAGTATATTTATTATTTAAGCTGTTTTTTAATATGAATAAATTTGACGTTTATTTTTGGGTATGAAATGTGGTTTTGTGCGTTCGCAGTATTTTGGGCATTTTTATGGTTTTGTGAGAGAATTTTTTGCTTACTCTCATTTTGCCAGACTTTACCCAAAATTACCTCGTACAGACCTATTATTTGTTTTACAATTATATGTTTTTCAATCAGCTGTTTTTTTTTTTTCTTACAAATTCTTACTAGTAAAAATTTATCGAGTAAAAACCAGTTAGTTCTCTTGCATCGAACTGTCACCTTACTCTAAACAAACACCTCCCAGTAAAAACTTTTAAAAATTTGTACGAATTTTTACACATTAAATTTTTGAGTTCGCAATTTGATTTAATTTAGATTGATTTTTTAATTTAAAACTATGTTATATGATTGAATCTAATTAGATATGATGACAGATCTGATCATATGTTATGGGATATGACATATATGATACATTGTGGAGAGTACTGATCAGATCTAGTGCCAGATCTGCACAATATCTAAAGAGATCTAGAACATTTTTGTAGCCAAATACGAGCAAATCTGTTCATATCTAATAACAGATCTAGTACAAGTTCGTAGCCATTTAAACCGTTTTCAAAGGCAACGAAATAAAAATGTATAATATATATATATATATATATATATATATATATATATATATATATATATAGGTTTGAAAATCTAGCCAATATATAAAAAAGTACAGTATACATAAGCTGAACGAAAACCAAAAATCTAAATTGAAAACAATTATCGTGCACAAAGCAAACCCAATCCAAGCAAGAAAGTAAAATTAAAAAAAGGAAGAAATAAACTAGTCATTAAAGTGCTCAAAAACTTTTAACCGAGACATTATTAGAATGCGAAAAAACACGCAAATAATGAGGCAATATATTCCAACACCTAGCAATTCTGATCACAAATGCTCCCTCATATTTTGAGTTTCTAATCCGGGGAATAAATAATTGAGGATTTTTTATTGACCGTGTAAAAACAAAGTTCCTGCGCAAAGGAGCAGGTCTACCAGTCTTGATAACTTTATAGAAAAGAAGTAATAAACGATAATTTACGAAATCTTTGAACGAGGTTCCAAGAAAACGTTGTACATATACGGAAATATGATCATAACTACGAACGTTGGAAACATTAACAGAACGCTTTATCCTATCAAAATTGGCACCAATTGTGCCAGAGACTACTCCAAGGGCATACAAGACCTGTGACAATAAGAGAGAATGAGCTAACTTTTGCCTTACTGGAAAAGGTAAATAAATATTATATGAATAAATTCTCCGCAAAGCACTCCAAACTCTACAACACAAGGTATCAATGTGATTTTTAAACGAAAGCCTACTATCAATTACAGCACCCAAGCACTTAACCCAATTAACAAACTGAATCTAAACATTATCCAAAAAAATATCAAGATCAAAAATAAATCGATCAAAAATAAAGTTTTTTTTTAATATCTTATAAATCTGATGGACATACAATAATAGAGCAAATTGGATCCATTTTTAATGAAGGATCACGAACCCGAGCGAGTATTTTCCTGATTTCAAAAATGTATCTCCATTTTAACTATTTTTGAAAAGCTTATCTGTCAATTGCTATTACACCTAATACTATTTTTACACGGTACTTACGTTCCAGTAAATGTCATGTAAAAAAATCGTGTAATACAGACTTACCGCAATGGAAAAATAAAAAGGCCTACAAAATTAATAATTCGGCAAAAAAAAATTTGTTTGTTCTTCAGTATACCATGTCCATTAAGGGATTCCAATAAATTATTATAAAGAGTGTGGGGGTCCAATTTGTTTCCTTTCTATATAAAACTAATAAATATAAAATTTGGAGGCATACGGCTAAAGGAAAGTCGAGGCGGAAATCGATTGAAAATTTCAAGAGGGTTTTTATTTGAAAAATATGAACATGAACTATTACATAACAAAAGCCTCGTCAGCTAGAAATCACGTAGCTATAAATCGACTTTGAAAAAGCTTTTGACAGAATCGGCTCACATATTATCTTAAACATTTTAAAATCTTGGTCAATTGGCCCGAAAATATTTTATAATCAACGTCCACACTTCAAAATCCTTTCTCCTCACAAACGGTATTCCCCAGGGTTCACCACTTTCAGTGATGTTATTCCAAATAGCCTTTAACGAAATAAGTAAAATTGTAAAAAATCAACGCTTCGTTGAATACTAACTTTACGCGGACGATTTGTATATTCGTTATAAAAGAAACAACAATAATAGAGACTACAAAAAATTTTATAAAAAGACTCTTCATGATATTGATAAATGGACCAAATATTTCGGTGCGACTTAAATAAAGATTTCATACATTTCTCTAAATTTTGTTTTTTTTAATTCAAATCCGAAAGCTCTTTAAAAATCACCCATTACATTGCCCTAAATTTACGAATACAAGACGAAATATTTTCAATGAAACATACCCAGTTAGAGCTTTATCTAACCCAACCCCTAAAAACATAAAGAAAATAACTAATTTCCTAAAACAAAAAAAAAAAAAAAAAAATACCCATAAGTTTCTCTATCTATTAAGTATATGAAATTAATTGAATTATAAATATTAAGCTTAAGGTCAAGGTCAAAGTAGATATTGCTCCGATCCCTATATTACCTTGTATTTTAAAATTATAAGTTAAAAAAATAATAAATAAATAATTTATATATTTAATGCCCTGACTACAATAAGAATCATCCTACTTCCGAAATATTAACTGTTTCCCGGAATATAATGCAAATTATACTTGTTGTATGCCCGACTTTAAGTTTTGGTACTAGTTTCAATTTAAACAAGTAAAAAAGGGCTAAATTCGGCTGTGCCGAATCTTTGAATACCCTCCACCAAAGGGGATGAAGATGATATACGTATATACTAAATTTTGCATGAACTGTAATATGAATATGTTTTGTCAATTTATGTAACGAACTTTTGTTATTTAGTTTTAGCAATGTTATTTACAGAGGTCTGCTCTGTTAGCGACTTTAACATTGTTCATTTTTACGTTAACTTAGTTATCATAGTATGTAAGACAATAAATGTAATCGAACAATAAGAAGACTTAATAACATTTTTACTTACTTAACAGAAAAAAAAAATAGATACAGAAAAATTGTACAAATTTATATGGAAATTTTAGAGGTACCTTCACATTTTCACTCATAACTTTTGAACCGCTTGACCAATTTTGCTCATTTTAAATACCAAACTGCTCGGGAGGATGTTCATCTGGGTAAAAATAGGCACCCCCGCTTGCGTCTTGATCGTGATTTCAACAGACAGACGGACATCGCTAAATCGACTTAAAATTGCATAAGGATCACGAATATATATACTTTATGGGGTCTTAAACCTATATTTCGACATATTACAAACGGAATGACAAACTGATATATACCCTCACCATATATGGTGGAGGGTATAAAAAGGAACATTTTTTTGTTTTATAATAAACTATTATAATAAACCAAAAATGTAAATTTTTCAACAGAAAAATAATAGTATTGTATATTAAATTTGCCTGAAAACAAATTCTACACAATTCTTCTCGTGAAACTGAGTATTAGTTAATAGTTTATTCTCGTGAAATCGAAACTTAGTATTATGAGCCAATTTAGACGGTGACTTTGTTGCATGCAACTTTTGTTTGTAGTCGAACGGGGTAGAGAAGCAAGCGGAGTAACAAAAAAGGCACGGTTTTAATTTTTCGTGCATGTTTCTGTGATGTCTCTTACACACTCATATGTATTCTTCATTTATTGCTTCATACACATTCAGTTAAAGTTACCGTATAAATAGACATAACTTTGGAAACAACTTTGAAAAGGGAATCCAAAAAATTGCATCGTATAAATTGGCCCTAAGCTTAAAGCACGGCGCAGCTGTTTTCTTCCATTTTGGGGAGATATTTTGTGGAATGTTCGATATATATTTTTAATCGGTTACTTACAATTACAAAATAGTTACATCTATCACCTTGACAGCATTCATGACATGACCAATCTTCATACCAAATATGTGTGCAATAGGGCATATGACGTTTACGTTTAGCTTGGCATTGTTGTTTTGTCATGCAGCGCTTAGAAACGTAGTATTGCTTGAGGGCGCCCTGAGAAAAATATGGCTGACTGCCCCAACGGATTTCTGTTCCACACACGTCTTCATCTTGTTCACAGGTTTTAATAGTATTTAAACATTTCTCAACATTACCCGTTTGATTGGAACAAACATAACATTCCAAACCAGATACAAAATTTACTATAATTGAAATAAGGTGGGGTTTAGTAATTATTAGATGTTATTTGTTATTCAAAAAATATACCTTGTGCACAATAATAAATTGCTATCATTGTTATAAAAGCAATTTTCCAAGTTTCCATAGTGTTTTTGTTAGAAATTTAAAAAAAATAAAACAGAAAGAACAAGTGTTTACTAATTTTGACAGCTAAAAGTAAACCACTCCCCATTATACAGCGTTGTATTTTTGGTAATGATGACTAGGGCAAGGAATTTCGCGATATCTCTTAACGTGAACAAATGTCATATTTATATGGGATTTTGGAACATAATTTACCGCATAAACACAGCTATTATTATTTTTTTAACGTGAATCTTTCGGTTATTTTTGTGAATATAAACAAATTTTCACATATTTGATTAATTCTTTTTTTGAATGCAGTAAATTGTGTAAGACATAGTCTTTAGTAAAATAGGGTTTTTTCGAATTTTATATCTATTACAAGTACTTGTAAAGAAACCGACTATACCTACTTACACAACAGTTTGTTTTGTATGTATTTTTCGTGTTTAAACATTCATTTTATGTCTCGTGTAGACGTGTAGCTAGTTTACGACTGCAAAAACAAGTATTAACATGAACCTTTCGAATATTTAACACTTTACGCAACAGCCACAGACTAAATAATGGATTAAGAAGGCGTATGCGAATATCTGTTTGAGTCAAATAAGAATAGAAGTTGTTAGCCCAAGAAACATTTTTACGGACTCCCCGACACTTCAGGATTCATGAATCCTGCTTTTACTGTACGTTTGTAAGCGGAACAATAAAGAACCGTATATTTGAATTTTCGGAAAATGTTTTTTTGTATTTTTTCATGATTTTAAATGGACCAAAATCGCAGTGATGGATAGAGATGCTAATTGTGATGAAGATGAATTTAGAATTTAATTAAGTTTGTAAAAGTTTTGTTTACATTTACACAAATACTTTTTTTTTAAAAAATCGTACGAATACGGACCGGATACTGATCGTAAAAACCGGCGCCGTTGTCCGTTGTTACGCAGCAAAACGTTCCGTAAACGGTCTGTCATTGATAGGCTTTCAACGGACACATCTCCGTTTTTCACACGGCATACCACTCCGTCATTGATGGTATTTCAACGGATTCGAATCAGTTTCTATGTCCCTAAACATGAAAATCCTTTGTGGATCTATCGAACTTATTATATTTATCAAGCTTTGCAAACGTTTTGTCTGTTTTGTCCTATCTCGCTTTGTTTTCGACAGAACATACCCTTCGCTAGAATAGATTCGGTAGATCCCCGAAGTGTTTCATGGAATTTTTATAAAACAGCCACAATACAAATTTCGTTTCCCGTTCCATTTCGTTCATATAAAAATGGTCACCTTGTATAAAAATTATTACCTCGGGATGTCCGAGCCACGCCTTATTTTTTAAACGACCATTTTAAAAAATTTCTATTGTACAAAATGGCGAATATCTAGAAAACTAAGCGAGATTTGATTTTAATATTATAATTTGCGAATTAAAAAAAATCAAAGATTCAAATAAAATTGATTAATCAATTATGATTTTAAAGCTGATTTAATAAATTAATTTATAATATATACAATCAACTATCCGATTTACAAAAATAATTATTTTTTTCGCGATTAATTCAATAAAAACTTATCCTTGCATATTTATCTTCAGACTTGACTTGACTTGACAGGTTATAACATGAATTGTACTCCGTTTCGTTTTTATCTGTTCTCTATTAAAAAGCTTTATTTTTTGGCGTGCATTGAAGATTGTCGAAATGTAATTCTCCCAACCCTGGTGTGCCTGTGTTTATGACAGCTGCCAACGCAATTGAATTAAAAAGAACAGAATTCTCAAGAGTATAAGTACGTCTCACGAATTTTTTTAGTATTCTCTTACAATACGCACATAGTTTGGCGGCAGCAAAGGACAGTTTTGGCCGGCATCTTTAAGTAAGGTTTTTCAGATTTTTTCATAAAAAAGTTTTTTATTTTATTCGTGTTTTTTCATATATAAACATATTTGTTCAATATATTATTTAAAACATATTTTATATAAGTAAAAAATACAACCAAACTTTGCAACTGTGTTAAAAAATAGTTACGATTTCAAACATAACATTGTGTCATGAAAAGTATTAAGGTGTATACACACATTAACCATGTCTATTCATATTTACAATTTCTATGGTAAAAATATATAATAAAAAGAACAAATATGCTATTAATTGTTGCAACATATTATAAAAAAACTATAAAAAATGCATGAATTTGCAGTTGTTTTCATGAAAAAACAGGAAAGAAATAAATCCCAAAAATTAGGATAAACAATTAAACTGCCTATATGGCAACTTGCATTAACCAAATTTAATGTCTTTTAACATTAGCAACATTAAAAATGTTACCGACTTTATAAGCATGACGCCGCTGAACTCTGCAGCATGTTGTATTTCTCGAAGATTAGTTCTGACACTCTATACCATTGTATACTCTTTGATTCAATGTCAATAGAAAACAAGAACTGTTGTAAATAGTTGTGTACAGAAAAGTAAAAATTGATTTTTTGTGTTGACGATAAATTTTTCTAAAATAATTTTGAAAAGAAAATAACTTAAAAATGGGCGCAGCATTCTTTCCGATCTTATTTTTTACTGCCATCTGGGCTAGTGTTGGAATTGGACTACCAATAATGACACCAAAGGGTCCACATCAAAATCTAATTCGCTGCACATTAATGTTAACTGGAGCGACATGTTGGCTATTTTGGCTGTGCTGTTATATGGCACAAATGAATCCATTAATTGGACCTAAGCTAAGTCAACATGCTATTTACATGATTGCAAAAGAATGGGGCAATGAACTTAAGGATTAAGTTTGTATGAAATCGTTCATCTAGTCTGTTCAATTTATCTGGGTTGATAGTGAAGTGCAATAAATATGTGAATCTTATTTTGAAGGCTTCTTTTACAAAAATATTTTGTGTTTATTTTTTTGTCATTAAACTAAAATTTTCTCTGCATTTCTCCGCCCTTTTATGCTTATGTGTATTATTTAATTGTATTTGTATTTATTATGTGGTTTAGAAACAAAGCACCTTTAAAAATTTTTTAGTTAAATTGTTAATGTAACCAAACAAAATAAATCTCAATAATAACTATATACGTGTGTATGCATATTAACCAAATGATATTGTAAAAATATATTTCAAATTATACTATTATTTAGATGAACCTGTTGTAAATTATTTTTTATTTGTATATACAAAGATAAGGTAAATGATTATTTTAAATTATTATTAATTTAACTACATTCGTTCAATATTCTCTTGATCTCCTTTGCAAGCAAATTGATTATCATTTGAAACAATAAGTTCACGAAGATACGAAGCATATTTCTTGTCTATCACCGTAATGTCCGTTATGTTATATTCGACGGTCTTGTCTTTTCCAATATTTATGTCTAATAGACCTTGACACCTATGTGGTATCATTTTTAAGCATAAAATAAATAAAATTGTTTAATTTGAAAATGGTTTAATTTAAGATAATGAAACACTGTAATTTAATTAATTGGTTGGCCAATGAGGCTTTCTAATGACAAATATAAAATAAAATAAATAAGCAATGTGTTAAATATAGGCGAGTTGTTTAAATAAAACCATAAAATCATATTATTATTTTGATTTTTTATAGTCTTTAATAAAAGCATGAAAATTCCCTTCGTGTCTAATAATGTAACCGTGTCGTTGGACAGTTTTCATTGCAATTTTTAATGGTTTCAACGTTTGTGCTAAATTTTCTAGCAATTTTACATCAGTTTCCAAAAAAGTTTCTGCGCGTAAATCTAAGAATGCAATTTAAAAAATGTCTAAAACATCATAGAAAGTACGGCCCTATGTCCCTTGCAGGAGTAAAACAAATATATATATATATATATTTCCAAGTTTGAAATCGCAATCTCCACAATGCTGCCTAAATGTCTAAAAACTCTATTTAGAGGAAGCACAAGAAGTTAACTTTTAAGAATTAGTAATTTGTCGTTAGAGTAATATATACAAAAAGTAGGGTTGATTTTAAATTGAATTATTTTTTTAACTATACGCTATAATTTAATAAAATTTTTCCAATATAATCTTAATTAATGTGTATAAAAGGAATATAAGATCAAAATTTATAAAAACTTAGTAACTTTAAAGTAGTTCTCGATTTTATTTAAAACACATTTTAGTGAAAACATTGAAATTTTCTGGAAAGATGTAAGAAAAATTTAACTTGCTAATGCCTTATAAAAGTAGACTCATTTCCCAAATCTGATCTTTATGTCTATGAAGATTACGAATCTACAATCAAAATTAAAAACAAATTTGTGGTTTTTAAATTATTCGTGTTTTATGAAAACTCAAGAAAATTCGTTTTTTGTGCTATTTTCCTAACTATCTGAAAACGTTGTCATCGAAAATTCCAACATCTTGTACTTTTGTAATTTACTTACTTCCATTAGACATGACATTGTTTTTAATTTTTGAAAGCATAATAGTTATCCTTGCAATTGAATGTAAAATTTGACATTTTTCATTACCGTATTAAAATTAAATCGTTAACAAAAAAAAAGGTCATTATACCCTCCACCATATATGGTGAGGGTATATATCAGTTTGTCATTCCGTTTGTAATATGTCGAAATATAGGTTTAAGACCCCATAAAGTATATATATTCGTGATCCTTATGCAATTTTAAGTCGATTTAGCGATGTCCGTCTGTCTGTCTGTCTGTCTGTCTGTTGAAATGGCGATCACGACGCGAAGACGCAAGCGGGGCTGCCTATTTTTACTCAGATTATTGAACATCCTCCCGAGCAGTTTGGTATTTAAAATGAGCAAAATCGGTTAAGCGGTTCAAAAGTTATGAGTGAAAATGTGAAGGTACCTCTAAATTTTCCATACAAATTTGTACAATTTTTCTGTATCTATTTTTTTTTTCTGTTAAGTAAAAATGTTATTAAGTCTTCTTATTGTTCGATTACATTTATTGTCTTACATAGAGAATAATAACATTCTTAGAGCTATATGTGAGTTACTCTGATAACTATGTTAACGTAAAAATCAACAATGTTAAAGTCGCTAACAGAGCAGACCTCTGTAAATAACATTGCTAAAACTAAATAAATAACATTACTAAACTAAATAACAAAAGTTCGTTACATAAATTGACAAAACATATTCATATTACAGTTCATGCAAAATTTAGTATATACGTATATCATCTTCAGCCCCTATGGTGGAGGGTATTCAAAGATTCGGCATAGCCGAATTTAGCCCTTTTTTACTTGTTTTTTGTATGAAATTTTGATTTTTGATTATATATATATATCGCTGTTTATAAAAACTTTGAACCCGAACCCGCTTAACCTAAAAATTTAACCAGGTTCGGGTTCAAAAATATATAAAAATATTCTTGCTGTTCATGGCGTGAGAAATGTTTAATAGAAAAATCAAAAAAAAACATTACATTTCTTGCATTCCAGTTTGCAGTGATTGACACTATATCTAGTCCTTCTTTTAAACAAATACTTGATCAATGCAGAGCTATTTACAAAAAATTCCAAACACCCATAATTTCTTCTTTAGCTAAAAAGCTTAACTTGAAAAAGCCGTACTAGACTGTCAAACTAGACGGAATTCCAGTTACGACATGGTTCAAGTCTTATTGGAATATAGAATATAAATGATAATATTTAGAATATTTGTAAAGAATTCGTAGAAGTTTTACGCCTGTTAAAAAATTAATGCTGAAACTACAAGAAGAACAGATGATTTTAGGTGATTTTTATAGAGCCTGGATTAGTTATAAATTAGAGCTAACCAAAGATGACAAAACAAAAACATTTTCATAAGAATTATATTTAAATATTATAAAAAAAGAAACCCACTTTATTAATAATCCACTTTTGATTGCAGCATTATATCTGGGTAGCAGATTTATATTAATTCTAAGTCCCGAAGATATTAAAAATGCTGAAAAACATATTTTACAAACAATTGAAATTTTCAAAAATTTGCAAATGGAAAAAGAAGAGAAATTTATAAGATATCAAAATATTGTTCTTCAGAAGAAGGAACGATTTTCTAAATCAAAGAACAAATTTAAAAGAAGAAAACTTAAAAAATAAAAACTTGAAAAATAAATAAATTTCCTATTAATAAAACATTTATACCTTTTTTAAATGTTGAACCCGAACCTGAACCGAACCGAACCTAAATTTTTATTTCGATTAACCCGAACCCAAACCAGAAACCCATTTTTTTCAGGGTTTCAGTCCCTGGCAAAAACTTCAAAAAAACCACTCTGAAATTTCATAAATATTTTTTTTAACATATGTATTTAAATGATAAAAAAAGAGTTTCAAAATTTATTCTAAATTTGAAAAAAGGAAAACTGTTTTTCAATTGATTTAATATACAGTGCCAGAAATGCCAGGACCATACTGATATCCAGCAGCACCAGCTACAGGGGGTACAAATCCAGGAGTACCCAGAGCACCCAAACCGCCACCAACAATGCTGTTAGCATAATTGCTTGAATAGTAACTAGAAGGATAACTGCTATATCCAGCATATCCAGGACGAGCATAAGGATAGGCACCACCAAGGCGGTTATAGCTGTTGTATGAGTTATAAGGATATGAACCATATCCACCACTATAGGAACCATAACCACCATAACCGCCAGTATATCCACCCAAACCAGCAGAATATCCACCTAAACCTGCAGAATATCCTCCTAAACTGCTAGAATAACCATTATAGCCAGGATAACCTGCATAACCATCTATTTTTACAACAATAGAATAAAGAAATATTCTATTTATTCATGCCCAATGTTAAAAATCTTTAACTTACCCAAACCTAATCTGGATTGATATGGATTATAGTAACCGCCATAAGTAGAGTCTAAACCAACGCCATAACCACCAACACCAGCATATCCACCAACGTAACGTTTCTCTTGGTGTTTATCTTGCAGCGGACTCAAACTGCTTTCAGCACCTGATAATTCCTGAGTACTTTCTGAAGTGTCTGATGCAGATGCTATCAAATCATCGGCTCTTGAGATCACAGCAAGTGCAAATACAAAAACGCAAATGATCTAAAACGAATTAAAAATTCCATATAAGTTTGATTTCACTTTTAATCCTTTTAGGACACATACAAAACACTTCATGTTGGTAATACTTGGATTACTAAGGCAACTCAATTATGTGTCTTTCGATTTAAGTTAAAGCGAACAATTTACTCTAAAACTACTAGACAGCTACTAATGCTTAACTTGTGAGAGTTTAAAGCTTATATAGTACTTTTAAAATAAATACTAAAAAGTATTGTTTGATCGTAATTTGTCTGTGTGTGTGTGTGTGGATTTTTTCAACATAAAATAACAATTCCCATTTAGAAGTATTTTACAGAATCTATTTGTGTGAATGAATTAAAGTGATTGACTTACATAAGTGCAAATAGAGTTCGTCAAATATACATATTAGAGTGTCCGTTAAATTATAAAATTTCGAAAAAACACAGATTTAGCATTCTTCTTTAAACTCCAATTTTACATTAATAATTTTCAATTGTTAAGGTGCGTTCACAATTGTGGAGTACTTTACGCTGTAGCAAATCAAACTTTTTTTTTCTCTAATATATTCTTGTATTTTATAATTTTTGTTTAATCTACTCCAGTCAGTGTCAGGGTCTGGAGGTTTTTTTTTTACTCTACAGTCATTGTTGTGCCCAGGGGGGGGGGGGGGGCAAAATACAATTCGTTTACTATGTTTAGTATGCATATAAACAAAATAGCTTGTATTTTTTGTTTCCAATCGATTTTCTTTGCAAGCCCAATTGATTTCTTTGCAAGTCCAATTGGGTTTTAAAGATTTTGCTGAAATTTGTGAAGAAATGAGAAAAATTCGCATTGAAATCAGGGAAATTTTCTCAATTTTTTTTGTTACCTACCCTTGTAATATGTACACAATTTTATTTAGCCGCTTCTTTCAATGAAATCTCTATACTTATCCTTCCTCTATTATTAATTATTTCCAACTCGTAATATTATTTGGTTAAAAACAACCAAACGCCTTTTACTTTTTTCGAACGTTTTCTAGAAAAGGAGTAATTAAAGTTTGATTTACCCGTCGACAATCCTTATCAGCTGTTACTCAGTATTAGGTTTAAAAAGTCAGCAAAAAAAAACAAAATAATAAAATGTTAGAAAAAAAAGATATGTAGTTTATTGTTTTTAAATGTATTTTGTGTGGGGTTGAGCTGGCTAAATAAAATCTAAACTAAATTTAGGTATCCAAATATCTATGAAATTTTAAAAATTGTTCAAATATTTTGTCAAAGTTTAGAATTTATTTAGCTACTTCCTAAGTGGAATTATTTAATTTGGATATATTCTCCAAAACAAAAAAATTAAGTCTTAACTGTAATCCCCAAAACTTCAGATTTATGAGTTTATTTTTATATCAGAACATATGTATTTAAAAGGGAAAAAATTTAATTAACAACATTTTTATAGACTTTCAAAGTAGTTATAGTAGTTAAAAAGTAAGATTTTATAAAACTTTTGCCAAGACTTGGCAATTTTTGGCACTTCTCTTCCGAAAACAAAAATATTTGTCATACAAATATTTAAAATTTTTCTATTTGTAATTTGATAAAATATTAAAAACAACAAAAGCTAACAAATAAATTATGTGTTTTTTAGTAAATGTAGAGCAGGGCATACAATATAATTGCTATATTTCGTGTTCCATTGAAATCCATATATGAAAACAAGTTGTGTTTTATGAAAAAAAAAAAAAAAATTCCCTAAATATGACAATTGAAATTAAAAAAACGAAATAAAAGAAATTTAAATTCAAAAAATTACAAATAAAATTCAAAAATTCGCAATCGATACTTAAAAAGATCAATTAAAATTAAAAAACAACAAACACAATTAAAAAAATTGTTGAAATTCAACAAATATTTATTTTATTTAATTTGGTGATTTTATATTTCAATTGATGCTTTATAAATTACATTTGGAGTCATTCTAAATGTTTTTGAAACAATCTATCGTTTTTGAATTTGTCTTTAAATTTGAGGAAAAATATTATGAAAAACCAAACAAAAATTAACCCCAAAATTTAGTTTGGGGCATATTTTCATTTATAAGATTGAGGCAATTATTCATTATATAAAATAACACCAATTTGAAGAAATAAAAAATGACCCCAAATATGATGAAATGAAAAATGACCCCAAAATATGCAAAGAAATATTGCGATCTTATAAAAGTTTAGAGCGAATGGTTTTCTATGACATTGCATCTTAGAGCTTGGCAATTTTGAAACTTGGTAAGAATTATATTTGTTCTTAATAAAGAAAAACAAAATTTTCGCCTGCGGCGCCAACTTTTACAACTATTAATATTCGAAAAACAAAATAAACATTTTTTAACAAAAATCGCGCAATTTTTAGTAAAAATTTTCGACTGACAAATAGATTTTCCGGTCACGATAATGTGGTAAAAAATTTATAATATATTGCACCACGCCGAGTCTATGGTGTTTCGTCAAAAGAATTTTGTAGCATAATAGATTTCTATCAATATGATCTAAAAGCGGAAGAAGTAATAAATAAGTTTTAAATTAAAATTGTTTAATTTTGTTATAAATGCTTCAAAAAGGTGAACAAATTTAGGTTTAGAAATTCCCAGCTTTTAAAAAAAATTAAAAAAAGTATAATTTGTGACCTTACCCCCCCCCCCCCCCCCCCCCCCCGAAACAGAATCCTGGACACGCCACTGTCTACAGTTAACATTGTTCTGTTACTTGACAAGAAATTAAAAAAATATAAACAAAAAATATAAAACATACACCAAGAGAAAATATTGGTTGCAATTCGATCAAAACCATTAACATTTATTTATGACGATTTCATTTTATTTGGAATAACCTTAAATTCATTAATAAAGCAAAAATGTTGTATTGAGAATTAAAAAAAGGGAAAAGAAACTAAAAATCAATCCTATTATTCAATTATTGGTATTTCCAATCATTTTTAAAAATAAAATTCGTTTAGTATTTGTGTGCGGTGGAAGCAACCATTTATTTAGTGAATATATTAGTAATTTGGTACAATCTATCAAATTTATTAAAAAATTGTCGATATTCAAAAGTGGTAACAAGTACGGTTATTCTGATCAAATATATCATTTAATTAGGGTTTCAGTAGAAGCAACCGAATCGTGGATTGTATTTATAATAGACGCCACTAATGATTGGTATTGATAACCAAATTTGTAAACTGTATTTGTTTTCTTAAAAAAATATTTAAATTCAAAATTAGTCATCAAAATTTATAAGTGTTTTTGGTGTGATGGGTAGAGAGGTAGCTCAGAACTCCGAATTTCCGAGTTCAAATCCCGGAAAAGGCAAACATTTAAAAAAAATTTTAATTAAAATAAAATATTCAAGTTTAAATGGCAAATATATCAAAGAAAATTAAAATTAGTTGTGGGGAAGTAAGCAAGAGTGTGAACTATGAATCTGATTGCCCAGGTTCGATACCGGAAAAATCTAAAAATAAAATTTTGTGGAACGTAATAAAAATTTGTGTGGAATATAAATATTAAATTGTACAATTGAATATTGGCTTTCACAACTAAAAATATAATTTAATATGAAAACAGTTATCGTAACCGCCAGAATTCGATTGGCAACGAATTCGTTGGCCACAACTGATACTGTTTTCTGGGTGTATATAAAATTTGTGATATTTTCAGTATTATTTAAAATAAAATACAAATTTAAACTAAAAACACTTGAAATAAGGTAATAAGGTAATATAGAGAAAATATTGCGTAAATTTCAAAATGTCAAATATGTTTTGAAGTAGCTGCACTTTGCAGTTTTGAACAGTTAACATTTCAATCAGGAGCGTAGTCACTCCATAAATGTGAACTCGGCTTCATTACGCTAATCTTAAAGTAATAAAAGGTATCAACAAACCATTCATACAGTGGATTAATAAATCGTCTTGTAATGGTATCATACTTGGATATTTTTCATTACCATTGAGAATTCATTACCATTAGTTGACACTATTGCATAAAAAATTAATTATAATTGATGAAAAAAATCATTTTTTACATAAAATTTATACGATTTGAAAATTATCAAAGTAGCTTTATACAGCAAACAATAAAAATATTAACTCGCTTTTGGCTACTGGTAAATTTTATAATTTTATTAAATAAATAAATGGTTTTTATGGTTGGCATTCAATACATTTTCATAATAACGGTAGTTGGCTACCACAGCCACTTAAAGACCGATATAAAAATCTTAAAATGGCGATTCCATTAAAGGTATGTATGTGTGTCTTTCCTGTAGGAAATGTCGATGGTGAAACTCGCGAAAAAAAAATGAACACACATTAAGTTCAAGTACTTTCTCACTTTAAGTTAGACACATTTTTTGAACTAAATGGGAGAAAATTATGTATATTCCATTTTTTTAACTAAACTTAGTATTATTATATTTTACTATGCAAAATTCTTAAAACTAAGGCGATTTTCTTAAAAATTGATAAATTTTTATTTACATACTTGTTTTTTTTTCCTAAAATCAAAAAATATTACTATTTCGTTTTTTACCCAAACATAGGAATTTTTATTCATTTTAAGAAAATTTTTCGAAGTTTTTATAAAATTTGACTTAAATTGAGGTAATTTTTAAAACTATTTTAAAGGAAATTTTGGATTATTATTTAGTTCATGTATTTTTTTGAGTGTAGAGGCTGCTTGGTACCAAAGACATTAATTTATTAAAGAAAGAACATTAGTTGAAACTATTTCACAATAGGTGGCGCATCTGAAAGTAAATTCTCCCTATTAGGCATATTCTGCTACAATATGCAAAAGGGTATTATTGATTTTCTATTTCGTTTGTAGCATAAAATAATGTTTGCCAAAAACTATGCAGAAATATATGTTTTATGTGTATATTATACTTAAATTTTCTTAATCAATATTCATTTAGATGTTTGAGGGCACAGTATTTCAATTTTTCGAATGTGTATTTATTTATTTTGAAAGAAAGATTTAACTTAAATATGCATTTTACAATGCCTCAATACTTGAAAAATATACAAATTTAACAAAAAAATACCATTTTGATCTATGAAAATTTGTTTTTAAAATAAAAATGTAAAACAAATACTTTAGCCACGTCGAACATTTCAAAAATTGACTTAGTATTATGAAACAAGTCTGCTAGTGACAGCTGAATGTACTAGAATTAGAAATATGTATTAAATGTCATATTTGTTGTTACTAAGACAATTGAAAGTCAAATCCAAAGCCATGCCGACCTAGGCATGGTGCAGGGTATTGTTATCTATTTACTTGAGCGCCATCTGCTGCTAAGTAGAGACACTAAAGGAATTATGTATTTTGCTCTATCTTTATAAATTAATGCCTTTGCTTGGTACTCCGAATTTTCGAGTTCAAATCCAAGAAAACACAAATATTTAAAAAATATTTTGTTTAATAAAGGTAATATTGTCAAATGTTTAAAAGCATATAAAATTAAAAGTGTTTGTAGTGCAGAGAGTAAGAGTATGAACTAGGAATCTGAATGCCCTGGTTCGATACCAGAAAAATTGAAAAATAAAATTTTGTGGAACGTAATGATAAGAGTTTTCATAAGGGTGAATTTATTATATGTTTTGTATCGTACAATTGGAAACAGAGTTATTAAAATTTAGGGTGTGTGCGAACAGGCTAAATTGAAACTAATCCAATATATTTTTCATATAAAAGTACAATTCAGAGTACATTTTTTAAACTAAATTATTTAAAAATTTAAATTTTTAAAAACTGAAAATGTCTTGTTTTGAAATTTGAAAAGAAATAATTTCTATAATTTTTTTGTATCTTAAAGTTTTTTATAATTGTGTTTCGCAAAAGCTTTTATGTAAAAAAACACGGAAAGTTTAAATATTTTGGATGTTGAACTACATATATGTAATGTCAAGATGGGATGCCGCACACTTCAGCCTAAAATTTTGAAAGCTGCGGTACAACATTTGCACCTATGTGTGCTATATTTAAGTGCACTAACAAAAAGAAAACTCAGCAGAAAATCGTCGTGTTATGGAGAAATACAAATTGTAACTCTTTTTGTTTTTAATACGGCGATACAACATTTAGTACACCTTGTGGACTCCTTTATTATAAAAATAAAATGTAATATAAAGATAGTTCTCGTAACCGCCAGAATTTGATGGCCACAACAGATACTGTTTTCTAGGTGTATGTGCAATCTGTAGCATGCAAATAAATAAACATGGTAATACAGCGCTAAATCAACTCAAAATCTGATTCCGAGTCGATCGGTATACCATAAGGTACATCAGCACAAACTCATGTTACCTTAGCCGTCATAATAGTGGTGTATAGTTTAAACTAGATCGCGATCATATGGAGCCAATTTATACGGTGCAATTTTCTTAATTCCCTTTTCAAAGTTGCTTCCAAAGTTATGTCTATTTATACGGTGACTTTAACAAAAACATGCACGAAAAACGAAAAAGCCTTTTTTATTACCCCGCTTGCTTCTCTACCCCGTTCGGCAACTAACAAAAATTGCACGCAATAATTGCATGCAACAAAGTCACCGTCCAAATTGGCTCATAGTTCTGTATACACTTAGGTCTGTTTTTATGCGGTTTATTTTTATGCGGATTTGAAGTTATGCGGTTTTAAAATCGATTTTTTTTTTATTGTTTTCATTGAGTTTTCATAAGTATTTTGTCGTTTTAAACGTTTAACAACGTTGGCATCACTACTGCATACACAACGTGTGTCTATGTATGTGTGTAAGCAACGAAATCATACAGAATTTTGGGATTCCCCGTTTAAAATTACATAATTAAATGTGTGTATTTTGGGCATTCAACCTGAGTGTTAATGAGTCATTGATAGTGTTACAAGATAAGTGAAGGTTTCGGTTTTAATTTGTATCGTACACATTTTAAAGTTATTTTTTTAAATATTATTTTTAAAGGGTAAGTGATACAACATATGTCTGCTTAAACGACTAAAATGTAATTTTTTATATTTTTATTGTTTTTGTTCCAGGAAATGGATAAAACTAAAAAGAAAAGACAATCTATTTCATTAGAAACTAAAATGGAAATTCTCAACCGTATTGAAAAAGGTGAAAGATATGCTTCTATTGGAAGACATTTTAAAATTGGAGAGTCTTCAGTAAGAGCAGTTAAAAAAAATGAAGCCCAAATAAAAAAATCTGTTAGTTCTGGAACGCAACTTAGTTCAAAGTTATCATCTTATTCTCGAGATTCCGTTTTAGAGAAAATGGAGCGGTCTCTTATAATATGGATTGAGGATCTGACCAAGAAAAAAATACCTATTAGTGGTTACTTAATTGCAGAAAAAGCTCTTATTTTGTACGAAAAAATTAAAGAATCGGAGCCTTCCACATCTAAAGAATTTTCGGCTAGCAAAGGATGGCTTACTGGATTTTTAAAGAGGAATGCACTTCATAACATTCAAATTAGAGGTGAAACTGCATCAGCTGATGAAGACAGTGCTAGAAACTATCCCGAAAAATTAAAAAAGATTATCGAAGATGGTGGTTATTGCGCTCATCAGGTTTTCAATGCCGATGAAACAGGTTTGTTCTGGAAAAAAATGCCCAATCGTACATACATAGCAAAATCTGAAAAAAGGGCTAGTGGATTTAAGGCCAGCAAGGATCGAATAACTTTTTTACTATGCAGTAATGCTTCAGGTGATCGAATGTTAAAACCACTGGTAGTTAACAAATTTCTAAGACCACGAGCTTTAAAAGGCAAGGATTTAAAGCGTTTACCCGTACATTGGATGGCTAATACCAAAGCCTGGGTAACAACCGCAATTTTCACCGAATGGTTTAATAATTGCTTTGTTCCCGAAGTAGAGCTTTATATGAAGCAAAAAAATTTACAATTCAAAGTTTTGCTTATTGTGGATAATGCTCCTGGTCATCCACACATCGAACATCCCAATGTGAATGTAGTATTTTTTCCACCCAATACCACAAGTATTCTCCAACCATTAGACCAAGGAATAATTTCTACATTTAAAAAATATTATATTAAACGCACGTATAAATTTATAGTCAATAAAATTGAAAACGAATCATTACCGCTAAATGAGGTATGGAAAAAATTTACAATTTTTGACTGCATAATTCATTCTTCATCAGCTGTCTCAGACATAAGACCACACACTTTAAACGCTTGCTGGAAAGCTACTTGGCCCGAGTGTGTTGAAAATACACTTAATGCAGAAACTGAAACATTATCTGAAGATATCATAGCACTGGCGCACCAAATCGGAGAGGAGGGATTCGATGAATTAAATCTTAATGATTTGGAAGAATTGCTCGAGGATATTCCTTTAAGTGACGATGAAATTTTAAATAGCATCACTACAGAATATCATGAAAATCCAGAAAGTGATTGTGACGAAGACATTATAGCACCACTCAATGTTCAAACGGTTGGAAAAATTCTTCAAACAGCTAATGAGTTACAAAATCAAATCCTTCTGAAAGAGCCAGATACTGAAAAAGCCTTAAAACTCAATAGAGAAATTTGTAACCTTATGTCAGGATATCGCGAACAACAAAATCAGTTAAAAAAAAATACAACCCAAAAATTATTGACAAATTATTTTGAGAAAACAGATGAAAATATTCCAAATGAAGATTGTATGCATGGTCCGACTGTATCAACTGAAGATGTTTGTCCACCAATTCCAAAGCGTATCAGACCCTTATCAAGTAGTGATTCCGATAATATGTAATGTCTTATTTACTTTTATGTATCAACTTTTAATTTTATATTTTATAAATGAATTGTTTTTGGGTTTTAGTTCGTACTTTTTTATTTTTTATCTTTTATGTAACTGGTTTAACCAGGTTTATTTAGTAAACTTTTATGTGATTTCTATAATAAATAAATGAATTGATTTTGGTTTTTTATTTTGTGACTTTTTTTATGCGATTTTGGTCTGATTTTTTTTTTTTAAATTTGAAGTTATGCGGTTTTTCAACTTTTTGGAACGAAAAATCCATTTTGTATGAAAATTAGGTTTTTTTATGCGGATTTCATTTATGCGGTTTATTTTGGAACGCATCTACCGCATAAAAAAAGACCTGAGTGTACTATTATACATAAACTAGATTTCGAAATGTAGTTTAAAATAGATTTAATGTTAAAGAGTAATGTTAAACAATTAAAAAAAAATATATATATACAGTAAAAACAGGGTTAAGTTCCGTAAACTATTAAATGCATTTTTTTTTTCAAAGTTCAGAACTATAAAATTGCACTGTATGTCGGTTAAACATTCGATTTGTATCTTATTGTTTTAGTGCAGTTAGTTCAGGTTTAAATTACGTATACGTCATGTAGTATTTCTAATTTATTGTATTAGTTTTTTCAATGTATCCTACGTTTTTGTAATTTTGACATGAACTTTATAAACTTGATTGTTTAAAACAGCTTTTGGTGGTCAACGTTGTTTTCATTATCTGACAATTGAAAAATAAATTAATACATAACAGTAACAGTAACAACGAACAACAATGGCGGCCTTTTATATACAAAAAGGTAAACAATATTGTATTACAATAATTATGAGTAAAATGTGAGATGTGTTTTGAAAATGTTTAACCCAAAATAACTTTGTATTGCAAATAATTGTGAAAATCTATTACAAACGTTAAAAAAGATGTTTAGATGACTCAATATTATTCTGCTTAAGAAACATAAAATAACTCGGCTCAACGACCGCATTTAATTCACATAACCTCCATTTAAAAAGAGTTAAACATATATTATAAAGTTGGTACATTACTCGTATAGTACGTCCATTAGGCTGGCATTTATTATATTGATTAACTTTGAATTTTCACTGATATTATGTTTTAAATTTGTGATTTCATGACTTTGAAACTTTATAAGAGTTACATGTTAAAAATAATTGATTTACTTTAAATGTTCGTTACCCTAAATTAATGTACATACATACGTACTACCAGTGTAAAACTATCTTTATACAGAAATAAATCTCCCTTGAAAATAAGTGTTTAACTAATGTGTGGTACATACCAATATGTTTTCACATCAATTGTTAACAAAAGAGTAAGTTGTTTTTAAAAAAAGTTATTATAAGACGCCCTTACGTTTGTTTTGAGATTTTCTAATAAGAAAACTACATGATTTTGGCGTTACTTAAACAGAAATTTGGTTAATAGTAATTGTCATACAATAAAATCGTTTGTACCTAAAAACATTTTTTTTTGTTTATTAAATGTAAACAAAACTAATATTTCTTACCACCACTTTTAAGTGTTAATTTTGTGAATATTTTATTAGTTTTAACTTTAGGATCTTAATGGGATATATTATTTGTATACTCGTACATTATTTTTAATTTTTGTAAATTGTTTTATTGTATTGTTAATGATTCAATTAAAATAAACATTTACAGTCAATTTAATATAGAACGTGTTACTGATACTTTTCGTAATTGATTTTTTGTAGGAAATTAAAAAGAATTTTGTTTATACCCAATTAGTGAAAAACAGAATTCAAATGCTAGAAATTTCCTATAAAAAAATTCAAATGCAAATACAATGTAAAAAAAACATAAAAATTGTGGAATTTAAAAAAAAATATGAAATGTGAAGTTAAAATTAAAATATTTAAAGAAATCTAGATGATCACCCTATAATTTACACATTGAAATTGCGCTATTTTTAAACTTTATCTCAAGCGACGTTGGATAAACATTAGGGTATCGCAAAATTGAAAAAAATCTTACGAAATAGCGCATATTAAATCTTACGTTCGCACCCGCGTTTGAAATTTGCCTTCGTATTGTATTTTTTTTTAATACTCAATAGTTTTGTAATGGCGAGTTTATTAAGGGAAAATATTTTAAAAAATTCAATTGACTAATTTCAGTGTGCAACAAATTTTGGATCATCGCCGTCAGCCTCAATGCGATGATTAAATAGACTATTAAATAAACAAAATTACCAAAGGGTTAGTTCGAATTTCATTATTATGGCCTCTTGAAATTGGGATATTTTTTACCACTTTTTTATATAGTAAATTGTTTTATATACGCATCTGTGTTAAATTTTAAATTTAATGCGTAATTTAGGAATGTCAATACTATTTTTATATTTTTTTATAATTTGTATAAAAAGGAAACAAACAATACAGATATTTTCTAACTAACAAATCAAAATCTGAAAGGACCTGAAGGCAAATTTCCTACGTAATTTGTGAAAACTCAATTGATATTTTGGTGATTAGTTTTTAATTGTGGTGGTAAATGCAGATACTATACAAAGACATCGGACTTTTGGAGTTCTCATTAAGAAATTTTGAAATTAAGAATCATCAGATCCTAAACTTCTTGCAAAAAGAAATTTCATATCCTAAGGACTATAAAAAAATTATCCGACTCTGAGGACTTTTCTGGAAGAACTCTTAGATTCAGGCGTCTTTTCACTATAGTAAAACTCTGAGATTCTGGGAATTTTTCCATACAAAAATCGTCATTCAATGACAACGTTTTTCCTATGAAAATCCCTTAGATTCAGATAACTTTTTCCTGTTGAAAAATTCACAAATACTAAGGACTTTTCTAAGAAAACCCTAAGTCCTATAGGATTTTTTGTTTAGAAATATTCTAAGATAATGATGACTTTTTTATGGAAAACGGTTAAGAAATCTTTAGAATATGAGGACTTATTCTATTGGAAAAAACTCAAATTTTAATAACATGTATATTGTATTTGAAAGTATTCATGTTAATCGTTATCCTCATTGTAATATGTCTCTTTTTTTATGAGTATATTTTATTAATAAAAACATTTAAGTTTTTTAAATGCATATCGTTTTATTTTAAGGTACTATAAAAAAATATTTATATTGAAATAAGTACGCATTGTTAAGCAAGTTTCTGGACATCTTAAATTTAAAGCATGGTTGGTAAGCAATACCTTTTCATTATAACGGTAGTTGTCTATCACACTCTGATGAATACCGGTACGATAATTTTAAAACTGCAGTTGCAATAGTGAAATGTGTCTTCAAATATCACGGGGTTTATTTTATAATATTGCTGTTAAGCAAAATTTTTATTAGTATTTGCAAAATACCGTTAAATAAATAAGCCCGGTTATACAAAAAGACACTTGCCTTTATTGGAATGGCCATTTAAAAATTTTCATATCGGTTTTAAAGTAGCTGTGGTAGCCAACTACCGTTATTATGAAAGGGTATTCAATGCCAACCATGATTTAAAGTTAAACAAAATTCAAATGTTGCTATTTGATATAATTAAAAACGTATTTATAGACACATTGTGTCTATTATTTTTAAACATTTATTTATTTATTTATTTATTTATTTATTTATTTATTTATTTATTTATTTATTTATTTATTTTATTTATTTATCATATAATTACAAATTATATGTTAATACCCTAACCGAGAACTAGCAACAAAGGCCTTCGGCTCGTTGTAGCGAAAACAGACCAGAGCCTCTGGTGGGAATTGAACCCACGACCCCCGCACTGATAAGCTAGCACGCTACCAACTAGCCTACCGGGGCGCTCATTTTTAAACACAATGGACCGTATGCAAAAGAAAATTAACAAAGTTTGGTAAAGCATTGTTAAGCAAAATTGCTGAAAATTGTATACAAAAACGATTATTAGCTTAACATACCTTTGGTAAACGTTTGGTAACTTTAAATATTTTGAAGTAGAAATCAACGTACTTTAAACGTATGTATGTTAGTGACATTTTTTGTTTTGTTTTCGTTATTCGTGTTTGTAAATTAAGATTTTGTGAAAACTTAAAAAAAATAATAAATTGTGAAATGTATACGTTAAATTTCATAAGAAGAATTGGTAAAATTAATTGTGATTGTTTAAACATTAGTGTTAATTGTGTATTGTTTTTATAAGTAGATACTATCCAACAAACAATACGTACCGGTTTCGGTCCGTCATAAACGGAATCCAACTTCGTTTACGTACCGTTTTCTTTATCCGTAAACGGACCAGAAAACGGATTTTAAGGGACATCGAAACTGATTCGAATCCGTTTAAAAACCGTCAATGACGGACCGTTTACGGACCGGATATATCGGAGGAAAAACGGAGTTATCCGTTAAAAGTCCGTCAATGACGGACCGTTTACGAACCAGATACATCGGATGAAAAACGTAGTTGTCCGTTAATAGTCCGTCAGTGACGGATCCGTATTCGATCCGCATTCGTACCGTTTTTTCAACAAAAAAACGGATTTGTGTAAAGGCATATTATTTTAATTGTTAATAGCAAATTTTTATTTTTTTTCTTTAAACTTATTAAAAAATATTTTTAAATTAAAATAACAAAACTTATAAACTAAATCCAAAAAATACCGTATTTATCTCCAGCACAATTACCATCCATCAATCACTGCGACTGTGGCCCATTGAAAATCTTGAAAAAAATAAAACAAATATTTAATTTGGTTTTAAATTGTGGTACTTACCATATCGCAAATTTTTTCACAAAATTATTTTAAGCTGTCGGGCAATATTTCTAATTGCAAATCAACAAATTTTGCACACATTATCGTAAAACTTGTTTTCAATTTCATAAATATTTACCTGAGGGATATTTAAGTATTCGTTTTTTATTACTAAGAAAATCCAAAAGCAACGGAAGAAAAACTGATGAAAAACAGTGGTCCGTATTTGACTGTACAGAAACGGGTACACCAAAACGGAGTTAAAACGTATTGTTTTCGAAAATTCAATTATACGGTCCGTTAATGTTCCGTTTACGTACAAGCTTTGACGGATACGTATTTTATAACCGTAAACGTACAGTAGAAGCCAGATTCATGAATCCGTACGTATCGGAGAGTCCGTAAAAATGTTTCTTATATACATATATATATATATATATATAAATGCACATTTTAAAGCATATCTTGGCATATTTTAATACAAATTTTAATGTTAGGGCGTTAGACTGTAACACATAAGGTTGCGAGTTCGATTTTCAGTGCCGGCAAATAGAATAGGTAATTAGTTGTATGTATTCAAAAGCAGGACAACTCGGAGAGTCCTTGACTGATCGAGCTAAAATTTTGTATCATAACTTCTACCCAATAGGACTCAAATTTTGAAATTTTATCCCGATCCCAAGACATTGGTTTTAAAAGTTCCTACACTTGAGATGAAATTCACCAAATATATGTATAAAATATATACAAATATATATAAACTTCCTTGTCTCAATTATAAACAATAACAGCCGTATGCATAGAAATTTAGTTGGTTCTTATAACAGTCTTATAAAGATAATTTGTTGATGTTTTCCATGTTCATTTGATTTATAAGTGTGTTATAAAAATCAACAAAATGTTTATGCATACGGCTGTAAGCCACAAGGTACTAAGTGTAGTATGAGCTGTATCGTTTTATTAAAAAACAGTTTTAAAATTTTTCTTTTACTACAACATAGATACAAATATTGTATTGTTGTAATTTTTTTTAATAGGACATTACAAACCTTACAACACTTAGTACTCCCCTCCCCTTTATTTTCATATAAAAAATAAAAAACAAAACAAATTGTAATATAAATTTACTAGGTAGGTAAAACATTTTTGACGATGTTTAGTTACCATAAATTGAACATACATGAATCAGCTATTTGATTTTATGGAATATTGAAGGTTGCCGACCTTTGTACTAACATTAAAAATATCTGTTTATCAATTAAAAGACGCGAAAAAATTATTTTCTTTTTACAATCATATTTTATATATATTTTTTTTGTGAATAGCTACTGAGCTGATTGCCCTCTCTTTATATTTTAAACTCTATGATTTTAAATGCATTTTAATCTTTAATAAATATTGACATAGGTTAAACATATTTATGTTATATAAATGCACATGTGTTATGTGCAATTTGATAATTTCAATTGGTACTTAATTATTTTGTCAACATAAATATTATGTCAACACAATGAAAACATTTTACTGACATTTAATAGCATTTAGCATAATACATATTTAGTTAATTCCATTTATTACTAAAACCACCATGCTTATGTACGGTTTTTATACCCTACACCCCTCTAATGATATACTTATTAGAAGTGAAAAAAGTTTTATTGGATTTCATTAACAAAAAAGCTACTAACTGGGACTTAATCTGACACATTTCTTTTATTTCCCATATAAAATTTGTATTTTACTGTTTGTTAAATTTTAACGGGACGTTCAGTAATTATAAAATAAAACAGAAACAACATTAAATTAAATAGAAACAACTTTAAAATCAAACTAAGTTTGTTTTCTTTTTAATTTAAATATGTTTTAACTTATTTTTACAATGCGAAAACACATGTTGACATAATGATTTAAATACGAAAAAGTTTATTTTAACTAAAATCATAATTACTGTAATAAGATTCTTACATAATTTAGCTATGATTTTTTTCTCTCTGTGTAAGTAAAATACTAACTAGGATAAAACCATCGCACAGTGCTTTGTTCCCATATAACGAGTGGACAAAAATAGAAGGAGCTATCGTAGCTTACTGAAATTTGGTACGCGATTTTAGTTTGAGTTAATTAGAAGATAAACGAAATTTTGGGAAAATTGGTGCAAGGACACGCCTACCTGCCATATATTCTGAAGTTTAAAAATGTAATAAAATCTTCAAATTTGGTCAGAACCTAACGAAAATTGATAATTGTTATTAGAACAAAGTTATTAACGTGTCTGCCAATTTTCTTTTCAATCGAAGGAAGGATTCATATATCCTTTTTTAAAAAAATTACATAAAATCTATAAAAGTTAACCGATTACATTCAAACTTATCAAATAAATTTAAATAAACATAAAAAACATGTATACTAAAATTCGTTGAACTTGGTTTTGTAACTAAAACATTTTTTTAAGTCTTTATAATCCCTAAAAATATTTTTAAAAAATATAAAAAAATTTACTTACAAAAAAATAAAATATTTTTAACGTAATAACAAATAACTAAATACTATATTTAAGAAAATAAGTTTTTATTGAAATCTGACTTTTATAAAGATCGAACTTGAATTTCAAAATTTCTTTTGTATATTCACAACTTGGGAAGTTTTTAAAATAAAAAACTACACTTCCAACCAACTATCATCGGTAGTTGAGTCTTCGCTTAACGAAGCCATGTAGAATATTTATTTTCAAAGAAAATTCTATTATATTTGCTTATATTCCAGTACTTTTTCATTTTAACATTAAAAAAATTAACACTTTGTATTAAGGTGTTCTTGTCGGAATATGAATTTCCTATCTTTTGTGTTACAAATTTGTAAATGTTTGCTACTTTATTATTTGAAGGTGCAGAAAGCCAACAATCAATTAAATCTGAATTTTTTAAAATAGAAGCCATCACAAAAAATTTAAATACAGTGTTTTTATTTGATATTTTGTTTATATTAACAATAGAGATAGACCCGTGAGAAGTTTTAACACTTACGTTCAATGTACTTAGGAAATTTTAAGTTCACCCACAATTACAAAACAAATTATTTAAAAATAGGTTTGACAAACAATAGGTTTATTGTAATTTTTTTTTTAATGGCATTACATTAAAATACAGTTACATTACAAGTCATTGAAATTAATTTTTATCAAAAAAGTTGAATAAATTTATTTTTAATTACCTTTAAAATACAGAAATTATTGATAGATCTGTTACGAATATGTCGAACTACGCATGATTTCGTTTACCACGCATGTTAGAAATCCGTGATTAAATTTTTAAAACTTTTTATTAAATAAAAACTATGTCACGTTCTCATCCCCAACTTTACAATTTTTAATAACGGAAATAATATGTCAATATGATAAAACAAAACAAAGAATGCGACAAATATTATCAGGGATGGAACCTTTTAAAAAATACGAAAAATTAAATTAAATAAGCGAAAATGAATAGTTACAGTCGAAAACGTTTATTTGTTGCCTAATTCCGAGTTTTTAGGATGTAGATTATCTTTAAACTCAGTTTATCGCAGCTTGTAACTTGAATACTGATTTTGAAATTTGTTTTAATTTATTTTATTTCAATGAAGACCAAAATTTTATGTAACGAAAAGTTGTTCCGACAAATTTATGTTAATAAACATGGAAATGGAAGACAAAGTTCGTTTTCGGTTTAACTAAACCAAGTTTAACTCACATCTCAAAAACTCGGCATAAGTGTGTGTAATCATTTTATTAAGAAAATTGCACTTTTTATTCACAATTTGGTTATTTTTTTATTCGGCCGAATATACGGTATTCTTTTTGAACCGAATACCGAATATACGGTATTTTGAATACACTATTCGTGGCGAATACAGTCGAATACACTATTCGTGATAAAACCGATTTCTTGTTAACAAGTTTTCCTTAAAATTCCTCTAGTATTCCTCGGGGAACTTTATTTTATTTGACTTCATTTTAATTTTTAACACTATAAAATTGCATCAAATTTTTGAAAAAATCGTGAAAATAGACATTTTTAAAAACTCTCTCATGGCGCCAAAAAGAGTTCAACCAAAAATTTTTTCTTCATATCTTTTAGTTGCTTTTTATTCTTTCCAAAAATATATTATTTATCAATATTCATTTTATTTTTGATTTTTGTCTATGGAACAAAGCACTGTGCATCACCCACAAAATTTTTATCATAAAAATAGGCACTTGCATTCACTTAAAGAAAACAAAAAAACAGAGATACATTTTAGAAAAAAAAACAATATTTTTAGATTTCATTTTTAAAATTTGAAAATAATTTCCGATTTTCGAAACTACAGGTTGGTTGAAAAGTTCCTGCGCTCGAAATGAAAGAATACTGTTTTTCTGGTGAATACGGTGGATGTTCAAGCAATTCGTACTTTAATTCTTTCAATTTAGCCATCGTCAAAACACTTTTGTGAGCAGGTGCATTGTCTTGATGAAAAATGATTTTTTTCTTCTTTAAACCAGGTCTTTTCTCACGAATTTTTTCATCCAGCTGATCCAAAAGGCTGCAATAATATTCAGAGTTGAGTGTTTTGCCATTCTGAAGATAATCAATCAACAAAATTCCTTTTGCATCCCAAAATACTGATGCCATAACCTTCTTTGCTGATCGTTGTGACTTCACCTGCTTTGGAGCTGAACAACCAGCTTCAGTCCACTGTAAACGTTCTTGTTTCAATTTAGGATCATGGTGGTAGATCCAAGTCTCATCCATAGTTATACAACAATGCAAGAAGTCGGTTTTGTTCGGCTTAAAACGCTCCAAATTACGCTGAGAAATTTTTTTTCGATCCAGTTTTTGTTGAATTGTTAATGTGTGCGGCACTAACTTTCCAAACAGTTTTTTCATACGTAATTCTTCATGTAAAATATGGAGTACTCGTTCGTCTGAGATGCCTATGGGATTAGCAATTTCACGCTTAGTCAAACTTGGATCTTCACTAACCATATTATGTACCTGCTCATGACTTCTGCTGTGGTTGCAGTTTTTGGTCGTCCTTCGCGTGGATCGTCTTCAAGACTGGTACGACCACGTTTAAATTCACCTGCACAAAATTCAACGGTGCGTTTTGGAAAGGGGGACTCCTTATACACTTCTAACAATTGTTCATAAATTTCCTTTGCTTTTAAACCCTTCAAAACAAAGAATCTAATGACTGCACGATATTAAATTTTTTCCATATTAAAAAAAAATCAATGACACGTCATCTTCAAATGGCTTGCAAACAAAGAAAGAATTGACAGAATGACTTGCAATTTTGCATGTGTTCTCAGGACAGTTATACCAACTTGAGAAAAAAAAAGTTTGGAGCTAGCAGTACCATCTCTTGGTGAGCGCAGGAACTTTTCAACCAATCTGTAAGTCAGTTTTCTAAAGATTTAATAGTGATCAGGTCCTTTTGTTTGGCGAAAAAATAGGCACTTGCATTCACTTAAAGAAAACAAAAAAACAAAGATACATTTTAGAAAAAAAAAAAACATTATTTTTAGATCTTCATTTTGTTAGGGATGCTCCTTAAAATTTTAAAATAATTTCCGATTTTCGAAACTAAGTCAGTTTTCTAAAGATTTAATAGTGATCTGGTCCTTTTGTTTGGCTTAGAATTGATAAACAATACCAATAAAGTAGTCTGGCACAAAAAAAAACTGAAAATTCCATGCACCGATTGCCAAAATCTGTGCCGATTTTCTCTATTACAGACTTTTTAACACTTGGCTAAATACTTGGTACAATTATTTACATAAATACTACTATTATCTAAAAATAATATTGGTAGTTTTTTTTTCTTAAATTTATGTGATTTTTTTACTTTAAATTTTTTGCATGCAAGTGTTCCTATTTTTTCGCATACATTTATTACAGAATTGGTGATAAATATTTTTCCGTGCAAGTCTTAAAAACTACACAACTGATTAGGATTTATACCGTTAAAAAGTCCTCTGAGATACTTTTTCACTAATATAGAACAATATAGTATATTGTCTAAAACTAATCTCATTATAAATGAATTCAATATTTTTTATTAGTGTATTTTCTGAGAATGATTAATATTTTAAAATTACCTTTATAATAATAAACAAAGAGCATAGAATTGATTAGTTAAGACTTTAAGACAGTGCTGTTCAAAAATAAAAATGTAGTTAAGTGGGTTTCGAAGGTTCAAAAATAACTATTTTTAATGATTTTTAGTAGATCTATAATGATTTTTAGTAGATGTATAAAGCTCGTGCTTAAACGATGGAAATATAAAAAAATTTAGTTGTGATCAAAAAGTTGAGTTTTTTAGTAAAATTTTCACCACATATTACCTCAAAAAATAAGTTGGGATAAAAAATAAATAAATACTTAGTTCAAACACTTGATAATGATAGTTTGAAGAAGTGTGCATAATTTTAACATGATCGGTTTATAACTACCGACTTCAAAAAAAAGTTTCGAGAAAAACGCGTTTGAAGTTTTAAAAAACAAAAAAAAATTTTTTAACTTACATAGCATTATCGATTCCCGTACCATATAGTTAAGAACCTGCTGCAGCGGCAATATCCAGGGCATTCTTTATTATGAATACGAATTTTCAAACCCACTTAACTCCTTGGCTTTAAATTAATGTAAAACATAGCTTTATTAGCGATATAGTTAAGAAAAATTTAAATTCTTCCATTTAATGTATTTACAAAAAAATTAATTTATTTCTAAAAGTCTTTTTCACTATCACATTTTGTTTAAGTGACTGAATTGGTTTTTGTTTCTCACATTCAAATTCACTGAAGAAATTGTTGGCACGTAATTAATAGCATATCAACAAATAAAGTTTTTTTTTCGCATAAATTATGCAAACATTAACCAGAAAATAGAATAAACTTGTTAAAATCTTACTATTTTTTGCATAATTATATCAATGCAAAATGATATCAATTACTTTGCAATGTTTTCTTAGTGGATTTGTATTTTAAATGTGTGAAACAATAAACAACTCTGATACTTATGGCCAATTTTTGTAAATCCCCTGCGTTTAACGCCTCACTTTAATTGTCAAATTAAAATAATTTCATTTATGCTTATACATATGGAATTTATGTTTGATTTGCTATTGGCAAAACCAATGTTAACAGCTGACTGAAAATTAAATAAAAAATAAAAAATTAACAATTTGATTTTTTTTGTATTTTGTGTATAAAATTATAAATAGTATTGCATAAATTGATACTTTGTCTTCCTCGGATGATGAAGAATCCAAATGTCAATTACGGTACAATATTAATGTGAAAATGCATGTGTTGGCAGGCAATACCGCTAAAACACCGTTATCGATTCAATACCCTTTCAACTAACTATCGTTACCCCTAAAATACCGTTACCGAAATAACTGAAAATCGTTATCCCTAAAATACCGTTACCGAAATAATAGAAAATACCATTATCGCTAAAATACCGATACTGAAATAACTGAAAAAATCGTTATCCCTAAAATACCGTTACCGAAATAACTTAAAAAATCGTTATCCTTAAAATACCTTTACAGAAATAATTGAAAAAATCGTTATCCCTAAAATACCGTTACCGATATAACTGAAAAAATCGTTATCCTTAAAATAACGTTACCGAAATAATAGAAAATAGCGTTACCCTAAAAATAGCGTTACCCTTAAAATAGCGTTACCGAAAAGAAAATAAATTAACCCTTAAAATACCGATACATTTTTTTAGTAATTTCTACACCAGGTGCCTTCAAATGCAATAAAATTTGTCATTATATATGAAAATTACATTAAAAACAACAAAAGATATAATTTAATATAATTATATGTGGCCCAATGTCAATGGTTTCGAATCCCAGCCAGTGAGATCAATTTTTTGTTCTTTTAGTTTGTTTTTATTTCCTTATTAATATTTTTTTTACAAAACTTTCATATTTTAAATCATTTTGGGATAACAAGAACTACACTCAAAAAAAATTAACTAGAATTTAGAAAAGTTAAATTATTTAGAGGAAAATTGAAATGAAAACGGCGCCAAAGACACTTTTTACCAATTTTTAATAAAATTTTCTTTAAAATTAAGAAACAAATTTTACTTAAAATTAAGTCAAAATTTCTAAATAATAGAAAAAATTTTACTACTGAGAAATAAATTTTTATTAGAAAACAGTAAAATTTCCTCCCAATTAGTTCATACATCATCTAAAATTGTACTGTTAGTTAGGAAATGTTTCCTTGGTTTAAAGAAAAATTTTATTTTATTAAAGTTTATTAGATAATTTTTTTACTCAAAACCAGGACTTAACTCCCTAAAAATAAGAAAATATTTTCTAACAACAAGTTAAATAGCACTTCTTTTAAGTGAAAATTACCCTTATCCTGCTTCAATGGTAAAGGTAATATATTTTACCATATATTTTAAAGTAGTTTACACTCATTGAGTAAGTATTTTCTCACTTTGTGAGGACACTGCTCTTTACAAGCTTTTTGCTATACATTTTTGTCTTTAAATTAAATTCAATTATAATAAACTCATGTACATTAAATATGAATTAAATTTCATTACACAAAGGTAAACAAATTAAAAAAATGTACTGCAGGATATCCTGAAACGTAAGAAATTGTGACAAAGTCAGATCCTTTTCGTAGTTAATTAACGGTTCTGCTTGAGAGAACTACAAAAAGGGACGCCCTAAGTCACACACGTCATCTATAGCTAAGGAACACTGGGGGTCCTTTGTCTTCTGAAATTAACTAATTTAAGGAAATTGTTGCAAAAATACAAAATATCTCAGTTACATTTCTTCTTATTATTGGAAAATGGAAAAGTCATAAGTTTGGGGATTTTTAGCTTAAACTTTATTTGACATATACAAATTTAAACTTTTTTATTATTAAGTGAAAAAATAGTTCGATAAATATAAAGTTTAATAAGCGTTACGTCATTTATGGGTAATGTATAAAATGTGCTTGCGATATTTTATATTGTAGTCAACAAACAAATTTATTACATAAAAGCGCAAATTCAAAATTTTTTACCCTTTGCTAACAAAATTTTAAAATATTTTTTAAGCTACACTCTAAAAAATGCTTGTAAAATTACTACTATAAAATGGGCAAAGTTTTATGTAATATTACGAAAATTCGGTAAATATAAACACCAAATGCGTAAAACTTTTTTGTGCACACTTTCATATACAGTAATACACACACGAAGTATTTTTAGACACTATTTGTTTACAATTAAACACATTACGCCTAAAATTACTATTGTTTTGTTAAATGAAAATTTTACGTACAAAGATTGTAAATATAATAACTTATAGTAGTAAAAAAAATATGACATTTTGAAATTGAAAAAAAAAAATCGATAATGTGAATCCAATTTCAGAAAATTAGTATCATTTCTTGAATCCAGAAAAAAAAATTTTTATACTTACCAGTTGAAGAGCAGCAAAGGTCTTCAGATAGTTATTAAGGGTATTGAATCATACAATGACCGTTGTTAATATTAGAAACCGGGATAAGCTCCCCCAACCCCTTTTCCGAGTTGAATTAGAGCCTGGCGATATCAAGTTGAAGAAAAATTAAACACACCCTATTTATCAACTTAGGTACTTGCTACACTATAGAGTTACAGTTGAAGCACCACATAAGCGACGAGGACCTGCTCAGTGTACGAACTGCCAGGAGTATGGTCACACTAGGTCTTATTGTAGACTACATGCAGTTTGCGTAGTTTGCGGTGAGCTGCATAGCACAGCTGACTGCACCAAACCAAAGACAGTAAATACTGAAAAGAAATGTAGCAATTGCGGTAACCCCCATACTGCTAATTACAGAGGTTGTGAGGTATATTTAAAATTAAAAAACTCAAATTTAAACAGAACCCGAAACCCCCGAATGAAATCACAGTTGGAACCCGAATTTTATATTCCACAATACCCACAAATTATCACCAACAGTGCTTCATACTCTGAAGTTCTAAGAGGACAACCACAGCCCCCAAAAACTCCACAAGCCGCACAAGTCAATCCAAATGCTCCACTTTCTCAATCTGAACCCCAGATACAAAATTTCAGCAGACTTGAAGCATCCATTGAATCCTTGGTTCAAACTGTTACTAACTTTACAAACTCAATGAGTAATATGATGCAAGAGATGATGAGAAATCAGTCTATTTTGATGCAAGCTTTGTTAACTAAACCATGAACAGTTTGAAAATATGTTACTGGAATGCTAACGGCATATAAATCTAGATTAAAACATTTTCTTATGTGTGATCTTTGCGAAAATTATCTTCAGGCCACTACTATATGTTTTGAAGAATTCGATAGGGACTTGGTGATTTCGTCAATTTATTCTCCCCCCAGATTCTCCATAACGGAGGATCAGTACACAGTATTTTTCGAATCATTAGGACCGCGTTTTCTGGCAGCTGGAGACTATAATGCCAAGCATACATTCTGGGGGTCACGGCTTGTTACCCCTAAGGGCCGTGTTTTGTTTAATACAATTTCTAAGCTGGGTATGGATGTGATCTCTAGTGGAGAACCCACGTACTGGCCAACGGATCGTCGAAAAATACCCGATCTGATAGACTTTGGAATAACAATGTCTATTGCGAGAGAATTGGTCCATGTAGAACCATTATTGGATCTCTCATCTGATCACACACCTACAGTTGTTACTATTTTAAACCCCCGAGGAATTGTACCCCCCTCTGGTGACTTAGCACTGACAGGCAAAACAACAGATTGGTTGAAGTATAAAAAATTTATCAGTACACATTGCTCGGAAAACATACCGCTAAGAACACCGGAAGATATCGACCTCTCGATTCAAAATTTTGAACTAAATCTCAAACTTGCTGCTCAACTTGCTACCAAACCCCCCCGACACAACAGACAAAATATTATTTTGTCTGCCGATGTCGAACGACTCTTAAATGAAAAAAGAAGAGCTCGAAGAGAGTGGCAACAGCACAGATCTCCTCAACTTAAGGAACGGTTGAAAGAATGCACTAAAAAATTAAGAAAGCTACTTGAACATAAGAGAACTGCTTCATTAAACAGATATCTTGAAAATTTAGATCCAACATCAAGAACTGATTACTCATTATGGCGTGCAACGAAAAATTTAAAAAGACCTGTCTTATGTAAGCCTCCTTTGAGAAAATTAGACGGAGGTTGGGCTAGAAATGATACTGAAAAAGGAGATCTGTTTGTAGAACATTTAAGAAAAGTATTCACGCCAAATATAACAAGTTCTGTAACAGAGTTGCCACCGATTTTACCCCAGCACCGAGCAGCTACCCGATTAACGTTTGAGATGAGAGAGGTCGAAAAGGCTATTTTTGAACTAAACCCCAAAAAAGCTCCTGGTATCGATGGAATCGGTAACAGGATGCTCTTGGAGTTACCCCGTATAGCATTAAAGATAATTCTCTTTATTTTTAATGCTATTATACGCCTTGAATACTATCCCCCAGAATGGAAAGTTTCACTCGTTAAAATGATACCCAAGCCAGGCAAAGATTACACAAAAGTGGAATCGTATAGGCCTATAAGCCTATTATCCAATTTGTCAAAGCTGTTCGAGAAAATCCTAATGGAAAAGATAACTGTTTATGTGGAACAAAACAACTGTATTCCATCACACCAATTTGGCTTCAGGAGAAAACACAGCACCATTGAGCAAGCCCACAGGCTGGTTACTGTTGTCAGAAAAACGTTCGAGGAGAAAAAATACTGCTCTGCCCTTTTTATCGACGTTTCACAGGCTTTCGATAAGGTTTGGCATGAAGGTCTACTGTTTAAAATAAAACTTTTGTTACCAACAAATACTCACAAGCTACTCAAAAGCTATATAACAAATCGAAAATTCACTCTTGCTGAAAAAAGTTTTGTCAGCTCTCCTATATACAAGCCGGAGTTCCACAAGGTAGCATTTTGGGTCCTCTGTTATATATCATTTATACTTCAGACATGCCATTAGATATTAATACCCACACATCGACTTTCGCTGACGATACTGCAATCTTAAGCGTCCACGATGACTCAAAAATAGCGTCTAGAATGTTACAGACTCACATTTCACAATTGGAAGCTTGGTTGGATAAGTGGAGAATTAAGGTGAATGAACAGAAATGTATCCACATTACTTTCACACTGAGAAAAGAGACGTGTCCACCCATTAAAATTAATAATCTGAATATACCCCAACACACATGTGTGAAATATCTAGGTATTCACCTTGATCGTCGACTCACGTGGAAAAATCATATAGATGCGAAAATAACTCAGATGAGGCTAAAAACTGCTCAACTCGCTTGGCTTACTGGCAAAAACTCTAAACTAGGCCTGGACTGCAAATTACTCATTTACAATTCGATCATGAAACCCATATGGTGCTACGGAATTCAGCTCTGGGGTACTGCCTCTGCGTCCAATATAGGGAAAATTCAGAGAATGCAAAATAAATTCTTGAGGACGATCACGAACGCACCCTGGTATGTTAGGAATTACAACATACATAAAGACCTGAATGTACCCCTGGTCAAAGATGAAATTATTAGACACTGTCAACGCTATTTAACAAAACTGGAAACACACCCCAACATACTAGCCCGTAACTTAACTGATAATCACGGCCACCAGCGTCTTAGGAGGAGGGACACTGCGGATCTGGTCCGCTAATAATAAGGGGAAATAATGGTCCCAGTTGAACCACACAACATCAGTCTGGCACTGGCTGGACTTAATAATTAATATTTAGTTTTAAGATTTGGATAATTATTGTTAGTTCACAGTTTTTAAAAGTGAAGATTCAATAAATAATATAAAATATGAAAAAAAAAACTGTACATGAAAAAAATTTTTCTTGAAAATTAGGAAAACTAACTAGTTTGATTGTTTTTTGGAAAATAATATTACAAATAATTTAAAAGGTTTTCCCAACAAAAAAATCCTATACCAGGTTTTATTATTTTTTAAAAATAAGAAAACTTTTACTTGAAAAAAATATTTTATTAAAATTTTTAAAATTTATCTGAACAAAGTTGCATGAAAATTTTCCTTACAAATAACATAGTTAATCAGTTTCTAAAATCAAGTAAATTTTTATTATTACATAGGAAAAAATTTATTACTTTTTGTTTTTAATTCCCTAAACTAATTTTTAGAAAACAATTCTTCAAAATTAGAAAGTGGTATACTTAAAAACTGAATTTGGAAATGGCTTTCTAAAATTTAGTTAATTTTACTACTTGTGAACAAAAAATGAACACACATTAAGTTCAAGTACATTCTCGATTTAAGTTAGACACATTTTTTGAATTAAATAGGAGTAAATTATGTTCTTATTTTTAAACTAAACTAAATTTTATTACTTTTAAAGATGCAAATTTCTTAAAACTAAGATGTTTTTTTTTAATTAATAAATTTTTATTTAATTGACTTGTTTTTTTCCTAAAATCAAGAAATATTACTTAGGAAAAATATGAACTATTTCTGAGTATATAAACTATTTCGTTTTTCCTCAAACTTAGAAATTTTTATTCTTTTTAATAAAATTTTTCTAAGTTTTAATAAAATTTTACTTAAATTAAGGACAATTTATGAACTATTTTGAAAAAAATTTTGATTACATTTTAGTTCATGTCTTTTTTTTTTGAGTGTAGAAATTTTTAATTGGATATAAGTAGTGAATATTTATATATTTTTTTCGCCTTAAATATAATTATTTTATCATGTCCCAGACGAAAACTCTAAGATGCACCTCAATAATGAGTTAGCCCGTACTCCAGGTAACACATATTTCAAATTTCAGGTTTCTAGCTAAATCAGTGTGGGTATCCCGTTAAGGGGGAGACTGTACACCTTTTTTGCCCCTCTTCGTAGAAATTTACAAAAATCAGACCTAGGTGAATGTCTACACCGGGGGAGGAACATATGAACCAAGTTTCAACTTCACAGCTCCAGCATTTTTGGCAGGACGTCAAGGGTGAGAATTTTTCCCTTTTATGCTCCTCCCCTTTGGATTTTAACTTTATAGGTCCAACGGTTTGTGCAGGCTGTTAAAGTATATTTAAAATTTCCGGAGTTTTTCCCCATTTTGCTCTTCCCCGAAGGAGTTTCCAAGAACCTCGTCTTAGCGAATGTCTACGCCGTAGGGGGAACCTAATACAAAATTTCAGCGTCCTACATCCAGCGGTTTGGCTGGACGTTGTTGAATGAAATAAAGAAATAAATATTTACATACACTCAGGTCTTTTTTTATGCGGTAGATGCGTTCCAAAATAAACCGCATAAATGAAATCTGCATAAAAAAACCTAATTTTCATACAAAATGGATTTTTCGTTCCAAAAAGTTGAAAAACCGCATAACTTCAAATTTAAAAAAAAATCAGACCAAAATCGCATAAAAAAAGTCACAAAATAAAAAACCAAAATCAATTCATTTATTTATTATAGAAATCACATAAAAGTTTACTAAATAAACCTGGTTAAACCAGTTACATAAAAGATAAAAAATAAAAAAGTACGAACTAAAACCCAAAAACAATTCATTTATAAAATATAAAATTAAAAGTTGATACATAAAAGTAAATAAGACATTACATATTATCGGAATCACTACTTGATAAGGGTCTGATACGCTTTGGAATTGGTGGACAAACATCTTCAGTTGATACAGTCGGACCATGCATACAATCTTCATTTGGAATATTTTCATCTGTTTTCTCAAAATAATTTGTCAATAATTTTTGGGTTGTATTTTTTTTAACTGATTTTGTTGTTCGCGATATCCTGACATAAGGTTACAAATTTCTCTATTGAGTTTTAAGGCTTTTTCAGTATCTGGCTCTTTCAGAAGGATTTGATTTTGTAACTCATTAGCTGTTTGAAGAATTTTTCCAACCGTTTGAACATTGAGTGGTGATATAATGTCTTCGTCACAATCACTTTCTGGATTTTCATGATATTCTGTAGTGATGCTATTTAAAATTTCATCGTCACTTAAAGGAATATCCCCGAGCAATTCTTCCAAATCATTAAGATTTAATTCATCGAATCCCTCCTCTCCGATTTGGTGCGCCAGTGCTATGATATCTTCAGATAATGTTTCAGTTTCTGCATTAAGTGTATTTTCAACACACTCGGGCCAAGTAGCTTTCCAGCAAGCGTTTAAAGTGTGTGGTCTTATGTCTGAGACAGCTGATGAAGAATGAATTATGCAGTCAAAAATTGTAAATTTTTTCCATACCTCATTTAGCGGTAATGATTCGTTTTCAATTTTATTGACTATAAATTTATACGTGCGTTTAATATAATATTTTTTAAATGTAGAAATTATTCCTTGGTCTAATGGTTGGAGAATACTTGTGGTATTGGGTGGAAAAAATACTACATTCACATTGGGATGTTCGATGTGTGGATGACCAGGAGCATTATCCACAATAAGCAAAACTTTGAATTGTAAATTTTTTTGCTTCATATAAAGCTCTACTTCGGGAACAAAGCAAATATTAAACCATTCGGTGAAAATTGCGGTTGTTACCCAGGCTTTGGTATTAGCCATCCAATGTACGGGTAAACGCTTTAAATCCTTGCCTTTTAAAGCTCGTGGTCTTAGAAATTTGTTAACTACCAGTATTTTTAACATTCGATCACCTGAAGCATTACTGCATAGTAAAAAAGTTGTTCGATCCTTGCTGGCCTTAAATCCACTAGCCCTTATGTATGTACGATTGGGCATTTTTTACCAGAACAAAACAGTTTCATCGGCATTGAAAACCTGATGAGCGCAATAACCACCATCTTCGATAATCTTTTTTAATTTTTCGGGATAGTTTCTAGCACTGTCTTCATCAGCTGATGCAGTTTCACCTCTAATTTGAATGTTATATTTGCTAGCCGAAAATTCTTTAGATGTGGAAGGCTCCGATTCTTTAATTTTTTCGTACAAAATAAGAGCTTTTTCTGCAATTAAGTAACCACTAATAGGTATTTTTTTCTTGGTCAGATCCTCAATCCATATTATAAGAGACCGCTCCATTTTCTCTAAAACGGAATCTCGAGAATAAGATAATAACTTTGAACTAAGTTGCGTTCCAGAACTAACAGATTTTTTTATTTGGGCTTCATTTTCTTTAACTGCTCTTACTGAAGACTCTCCAATTTTAAAATGTCTTCCAATAGAAGCATATCTTTCACCTTTTTCAATACGGTTGAGATTTTCCATTTTAGTTTCTAATGAAATAGATTGTCTTTTCTTTTTAGTTGTATCCATTTCCTGGAACAAAAACAATAAAAATATAAAAAATTACATTTTAGTCGTTTAAGCAGACATATGTCGTATCACTTACCCTTTAAAAATAATATTTAAAAAAATAACTTTAAAATGTGTACGATACAAATTAAAACCGAAACCTTCACTTATCTTGTAACACTATCAATGACTCATTAACACTCAGGTTGAATGCCCAAAATACACACATTTAATTATGTAATTTTAAACGGGGAATCCCAAAATTCTGTATGATTTCGTTGCTTACACACGTTGCGTATGCAGTAGTGATGCCAACGTTGTTAAACGTTTAAAACGACAAAATACTTATGAAAACTCAATGAAAACAATAAAAAAAAAATCGATTTTAAAACCGCATAACTTCAAATCCGCATAAAAATAAACCGCATAAAAACAGACCTAAGTGTATTTACATTCGCACATTTGCATATTTACACATTTACATTACAATCACGCCATCAAACCTTCGATCCATCAAACCATCAATCTATCAAACCATCAATCGAATTTTCACTTTTGACAATTGCCCCTTTTGCAAATTTCCACATTTGCACTTTTGTAAATTTGCACTTTTGCAAATTTGCACATTTTCACATTAGCATATATGCACATTTGTATAATTGCACATTTACATTGGATGAGGAATCTATGTACCAAATTTTAACTTCGCAGCTCCAGCGGTTTCGGCAGGCCGTCAAGGGGGAGACTCCGCTTTTTTGCCCCTCTTCTTTGGATTTTCTAAAAGTCACGCCATAGCTGTTATCTACATTGGAGAAGGAACCTGCATACCAAATTTCAACTTTCTCTTTTCATCATTTGAAAATACAAATATTATTAAAATACAAGACAATAACGAAATTAAATATAACAACTCCAAATCGTAGGGTGTACTGCTGAAATACAATTGACTATTTCTGAAATACAATTGACTATTTCTGACAATTTCTGAAATACGATTGACTATTACAGAAATACAATTGACTATTTTGAAATACAATTGATAATTTCTGATATACAATTGACTATTTCTGAAACACAACTGACAATTTCTGCAATGCAATTCACTATTTCTGGAATACAATTGACTATTTCTGAAATAAAATTGACAATTTCTGAAATACAATGACTATTTCTGAAATACAATTGGCAATTTCTGAAATACAATTGACAATTTCTGAAATGCAATTCACTATTTCTGAAATACAATTGACTATTTCTGAGATACAACTGACAATTTCTGAAATACAATTAACTATTTCTGAAATACAATTGACTATTTCTGAAATGCAATTCACTATTTCTGAAATTCAATTCACTATTTCTGAAATACAATTGACTATTTCTGAAATAAAATTGACAATTTCTGAAATACAATGACTATTTCTGAAATACAATTGCCAATTTCTGAAATACAATTGACTATTTCTGAAATGCAATTCACTATTTCTGAAATACAATTGACTATTTCTGAGATACAATTGACAATTTCTGAAATACAATTGACTATTTCTGAAATACAATTGACTATTTCTGAAATGCAATTGACTATTTCTAAAATATAAATGACTATTTCTGAAATACAATTGGAAAAGGGGTAGTTTTCGTTGGATCTAATCTGATACAATTCGATCTGACTTTTTTCGGATAAATTTGGATATTACTTTATAAATATATTGTTGGGTCTAATTAAATCCTCAAATATATTTCTGGATCTAATTTGATCTGCCATTTTTCGGATCAAATAAGATATTAACGAATTGGAAATGATTAAATATTGTGCCAGATTAAATTTTTTCACTCGGACCTACTTACTTTTTGCCAATTAATTTCAAACCATCTGTGGTTCATTATGTAAAAATGTTTGTGTTAGTTATAGATATTTCTGCAAGGGGCCGCTGTGAAGTAACAAGATTCAAAAATATATTTTCTGTACATACATATATCTATCTTCCAAAAGTCTAATCATGCATTGAAACTAGCGTTATCAGTAAAATACCGATACCGCAATAACAAAAATAACGTTACCCTTAAAATACCGTTACCGAAATAACTAAAATAACGTTATCGCTTAAATACCATTACCGAAATAATAGAAAATACCGTTATCGCTAAAATACCGATACCGAAATATCTGGAAAATCGTTATCCCTAAAATACCGTTACCGAAATAACTAAAAAAATCGTTATGCCTAAAATACTGTTACCGAAGTAACTGAAAAATCGTTATCCTTAAAATAACGTTACCGAAATAATAGAAAATAGCGTTACCCTTAAAATAACGTTACCGAAATAGCAGAAAATAGCGTAACCCTTACCGATAATCGCATTTGTTTCGGTTACCCTCCACGGAAATTACAAATTGTGTGTTTTTTAATAGTTTGAAAAAATTTCAAACCAACGCTCAAACAATTCAAGTAATTAGGTTTTCAGCGCAGTGATTTATGAAATTCTAATTTGTATATATAAAATTTCAAATACCTTATTCAAGTGATTTACAAAACCTATTTTTTAAAAAATGATGAGCATTAAGCAAAATGTGATAAGAGCTGTGTTTGAGCGGCAAACTATTAACGTTATGAAGTTTTTTTCGTTTTTTATCGACAGAACGTGAAAATCTCAAGATTTCTCATACAAATGAAATTCTGCAAATTCACCTGATTGGCATGAAATCTCGCAAATGTGCACTATTACAGAATATAACACTTATAAAACGCTTATTTTATAGACTTTTTGCATGAAAAAGTGGCAATGTCACTAAAAATATTCCAAAAAATTAGTAATTATTAAAAATATAATAAAAATAAATTTAAATGAAAAAAAGTTTTGCGTGGTTCTAATTTTTACTTCTGGCAAAGGAAAACAATAACAAAAACCTTGCAAAACTATCTGTGTCCAGATTCTATAAGACGATTATCATTTATCGTCCACTTTTAAAGTTAAATATCTAAACTTTTGTTACAAGTAATGTTATTTATTTAGATTTAGTTTTAGTAATGTTATTTACAGACGTCTGCTCTGTTAGCGACTTTAAAGCCCGAAAGCAAGCCTTGTCAAACTTTTCAGGTTGTAAATTTTTTACATATTCTATCTCACTTTAGCAATTTTGCTTTTCACGTTAACTTGTTATTAGAGCAGTGTTGCCGTTTTTGGTTATATTTAACCAAAATTGGTTATTTTTTTCCCAATGTGGAGATGTGAACTTTTTTTCATTTTGGTAACTTTTTTGGCAATCAAAAATATAAATTGTTTTTTTGTGTGTTTTTAATCTTTATTTAACAGAAAATATTTTTATATACGCGTTTTTATTACGTTGATTTGAAAACTCTGTTAATTTTTTCATAGTTCGTTGTACAAAATATGTTAATCAGCTCTGGATTACCAAAACATGCATGACTGTTTTAATTGGCGGCATTCTAACAATAAGAACAAGGATTCTGAATTGAACAATTGCTAAGTAAACTTAAGTGTTGGTGGTAAAAAAATCAAAAAACATTAAATAAATGCACAATGGATAAGTATTTGTATTTTACAATGTATGTGATTTCAAGAAAATTTTTCAACTTCACAAGAAAAATTTTTACGAACTCTCCAACACATACGGAGAGTCCGTTAAAACGGACTTCGCCGTTTTTCATCAGCCTTGATTCCGTAACAAACGGTGTTGCTTATTGCTTTTATAAAAATATAAAAATGCAGCCAAATAGAATAGAATATATATCTAAAATCGCGCAACCCTTCTGTTAAATTCAAAATTGCATCAATGCAAACTAAGGTGCAGAACTAGTGACTTGAAGTACTTTTATGCGGCTAATCGAAAAGTACTTTTTACATTGTAAATATTATCAGCTTAACATAAACTAATTTGTTTTTTTTTTTTATTTCTATCAGGTATTAAATTTTATAAAATGCCAAAATTAAAACGTGGTAATGGATGGTAATTGATTTCTTCTAATGTTTTATTTGTGTTGTTTATAATTTTTTCTTTTAAGAAATCTAAAACAAATATTAGGACCAAGAACTCAAGACCGTTTTTACATGACACAACTCTCCGTTACCAGTCCTTCCATGCCTGGATATCAACGGACTCAACTCCGGTTTTTATTCCTTAAATCAAATAAGTTTCGATGTTCCTGTTTTCTGGTACGTTTACGGATCCAGAAAACGGTACGTAACCGGATTTGAATTCCGTTTACGTACGCAAGCGGATATTTTTTTTGTTGGGTTGTTTTGGGTTTTTATTGAAAAAGATTTGCAGCTTTGAATACTCAACGCTCATTTTTTTAACGACGTTCACTGCGAAAACAAAATACAGAACTGAAGTTGCGTTTATGGTTTATTTTTTGTTTGCAGTGTTGCATAAACACGTTGCGTAGTCTGTATCCAGCATAAAGCCAATCAATGTAATCGAAAAAGAAGAAAACAATAAACTTACTGTTGGTACAAATTTGGTAGGAGAGTAATTTTCAATCTTATAGTTCAATCAAGGACTGTTGAATAAAAGGATGTACAAAATGAATAAAATACATAGAGAAAGATTTTGTCGAGTTAAGAAGTTCCATCTCACATTAATGTAAGTGTTTAATTACAAATCATTAATTTTGTGTCCGAGTATTTTTCGGCACCTTTACCTTTGGTGGGTTAATGCTCTGTTAGAATCTAAATATTACTTCCCTTTTTGTACAACTTTGTTGGGAGTTTTTACACAGATTCTAGCGAGTAACCGTTAACGGGTATTAAACATTGTTGCTCATCACTTTAGATAAGTTGTCTCCTTTTTTGAGATATTCATTCGTTTTTTGGATACCTATTGTGCTCATCGTCACCGACTGTAAAATAAAAAAATTTTAATAAATTCTGAGATCTTTTTCTCAACAATTCGAAATTGTATTTTTTTCTTTTATTTACATATTTTGCCCTCACGCAAACATTTTGATCCTTCGAGCCGGATATTGTTTTTAAAAGTCTGGAACGACAAATTAATTTATACAACATTTTAATTTTCCCGCAGCCTCCATCTTGGTGCTTTGGAAACAACTATAACAAAATTTTATATTCATCAAATTATTTTATTTAATACAAGGTGAGTATAGTTCAGTTATATGAGAGCTTTTTAGTGTTAAAAAATAAAAAAAAGGATTAAGTGCATATATAAGTATATTAAATTTATTCATTTAATAAAATTAATTTAATAAAATTAAGAAATTTTTCTTTTGATACCTTGGTTAATGTTGTTTTGAGATCGCTTTACAACCCTTATTTTTATTGCTTTACAACAATTGTTTTTATTAAATTCTCTTTGGTGTCGTGAGTTTATTTACACGGACGGACATTATTATTTTTTCCCTAAAAATTTATAAAAATAATTGTGTTTCATTACCAAAAAAAAGGCATAAATATATAATAAAGTTTAATTTTTTATTTTTGCAAAAAGCCGTCGGGTTGGTTAAAAGTGATTTTTTTCCTAATAATTTGTAATATACATACTTACATATATACAAGTGGTTTTTATTTTTTTCTATTCTCTTTGTGCTATTCCTTTTATTTAAATATACAAACATACAAACTGTGTTGTTTACAAACAATTTAACATTACAGCTTCGTTGTTGTTATTGCTTTAATAAACTGCGTATAAGCACCCTACTGTCCGTTTTAGTCGCGACTTATAGAGTTTGTGTTTCTTAATTTCAAATAATTTTTGGATTATTTATTTTCGGATTTTTAGTCAAATTCATTGCGAAATTTTAAAAGTACTTTAATTTTCTTAGTAAATTTTCAAATTTTTTTTTGGATTTTCTCGTGGGTTTTCGGAATTTTTTGATTTTTATATATTTTCGAATTCTTTTATATTACTCTTTGAAAATTTGAAAAATATTTTGATTTTCTTCGTAAATTTTCGTATCTTTTTGGATTTCTTCGGGTTTTTTCGAACTTTTTCGAATTCAATTGCATTTTTTCGGATTTTTTTATAAACTTAAAATAAAATGTCTGATAACGCTTTGGATATTTTTATTAGAGAGTCCGATGCTCTTATAAAATTCGAATCCAAATTTAATGAGCTTCGCGAGAATGTACACACGGTATTTACGCTCGAAATACGCGGAAAGGAACTAAGTGTTCTGTGGGAAAGCGTTAAATTGTCTTATAAATCGTGTTTAAGTTTTTTGGAAAATGTGGATAGCGCTGAACCAGCTGATGTAGACGCAGCTGAGGCGAAATACGACGCGACTTTTAATGCGTACGTCAACTGCTTAGCTGTTATTAACGAAAAATTGTATAATTTTGAACCGCGAAATGCTGATACCATGAAAACCGGCAATCAGTCTCCGGTTTTACCGGTCAACTCTGATGATTTTTGCCACAATTTCAACATTCCGCCGTGCAATATACCTGTTTTTGACAGTAAAGTTATTTCTTGGCCCACTTTTCGCGATCTTTTTACAGCGGTTTACATAAATAACTCGCGTCTTAGTCCAATTGTGCGATTATTTGCTCTTTTGGAGAAAACAAGTGGCGATGCGCGGGAACTTGTTTCAAAAGCGCCGCTTACGAATAAAGGTTTCGATATTGCCTGGAAAAGTTTAACGGACAAATACGAGAATTTACGTCGACTGGTGAACCACCAGCTCATTATGCTTTTCGATCTTCCGTTCCTTGACAAGGAAACGGACGAGGGCTTAAAAACTTTACAATGCGGTATAAACGGTTGTCTTTCTGCCTTGTCTGCTTTGGACATTTCCGCGACCGGGGATTTAAGTTCGCATATGATCGTTTTTATGTGTATTCAACGGTTACCTGCGATCACCGTTAATCTTTGGGAGCAGTCCGTTAAGGATAAAAAGGCGTTGTCCCTCTGGAGTGATTTAGACCGCTTTCTGACAGAAAGGATCGACACTTTAGAGTGCTCTCGTGATCTTAGGGGTTCACATCTTTCGAAAAGGTCCGCTGAATTAAAGATGAAATCCCATCATACTGCGGCTTCCTCTTCTACAAAAACTTCATGCGTTTTGTGTAAAAATCATGTGCATTTTTTGCGCTCTTGCCCTCGATTTAAAAGTTTATCGGTTGCTGAAAGGTATTCGAATGTAAAGAAATTTCATTGTTGTGTCAATTGTCTCTCAAGGACACATGAAGCTAAAGATTGCAACAGCATTCATAGTTGTTCAAAGTGCAATAAACCGCATCACACTTTGTTGCATCGCGATTCCGCTGCTGGTGAGGCATCAACTCTGAAGAATACTTCTTCTAATTCGGCTGCTGGTTCGGGTACAGCTCCTCGTCTTCCCAATCTGGCATCAGTTGATCCAAATATACAGTCCACTTCTAATGGCGGTAATTCCGCATTGCCTCTTAATAGACAGGTATTTCATGCTTCTGTAAATAGAAATGTGCTTTTAGGGACGGCTATGGTTAACATTGTTCACCAGGGTATTACGTACCCTGCCCGCGCACTTATTGATCCCGCCTCCGAAACTTCGTTCATTTCGGAACGTTTAGCGAATCGTTTGAAACTTCTGACGCTTTCTACGAAGGTCGGCGTTTGAGGTGTGGAATTAATCTCGACTTCGTCGAAAAAACTTTGTTCAGTAAAAGTTGGCTCTCCTATTGATTCCGCTTTTTCATTAGAGGCCTTACTTCTTGTGTTGAACAATATTTCTGGGAATATCCCGTCTTTTAAAGTACCTTTAAATATAAGGGAAAATTTGCCAAATCTTCGTTTGGCTGATTCTAATTTCTATCACAGTCGACCTGTCGATCTTTTGCTCGGTTCTGAACTGTATCCTAGAATTATCGTAAAAGACTTTCCTCGGGATATCTTGGGTTCTTTGATAGCTCAGAACACGGTTTTCGGCTGAATCATTTCTGGTCCACTAGTGCAACCTCGAGTTCATGTCTATTCTACTCATGTAGACTTCTCAGAAGAAGATAATCTTAATAAAAATCTTCTTCGTTTCTGGGAACTTGAGGAGGCTCCCAAAACGAAAAATTTATCTGTTTTTGACAAATATTGTGAGGAAAATTACAAAGCGACTACTCGTCGCTCCCCTGATGGTAGATATATTGTGACTCTGCCTTTTAAACCCGAATTTCCTAAAACTCTTTCGTTAGGATCGTCTAGGTTAAGTGTCTTGGCACAGTATCTTAGGACCGAATCTTCCCTTCAGCGAAAATCTGAGATTAAGGAGGTGTATGACAACGTCGTTAGGGAATATTTAGATCTCGGTCACATGAAACCTGTTTCGAACCCTATTTTCAATCCTAATTTGTCTTGTTATTTGCCTCATCACCCCGTTATTAAACCTGAAAGGAAAACTACAAAGTTGCGGGTTGTCTTCAACGCTTCAAATAAGACTTCGAATGGGAATTGTCTTAACGATTGGTTATATGTTGGGCCTACTTTACAGGCAGACTTGGTCCTCTTGATTCTTCGGTGGCGCCTTTTTAGATTTGTTTTTAATTGTGATATTACCCAGATGTATAGGCAAATTTTGGTCGATTCTTCTCATACCCCATTTCAGCGTATTTTTTTTCGAAATTCTCCATCGGAGGACGTTAGGGAATATGAGTTACAGACTGTGACCTTTGGTGTCAATTGCGCTCCATATCTTGCGATTCGGACTTTATTACAGTTAGCGGACGATTCTGAAGCTGAGTTTCCTCTGGCATCACACATTCTTCGAAAGTGTATGTACGTTTACGACGTTTTGACGGGAACTCACGATGTTTCTACTGCTTTGATCGCTCGTGACCAGCTGATAGCGGCCTTGTCTTCTGCAAAGTTTCAACTTAGAACGTACGATTTTAAACGGTCTCCCTTCGGAACATTTAGTTGACGCTAAATTATTGACGTTTGTGGAGTATAGTAGCTCAAAGACTTTGGGAATCCAATGGAACGCTCGATTGGACTCTTTTTATTTTAATGTGACTCCTATGGGACATAGGTCAGCTTATACAAAGAGGTAAGTTTTATCTACGATAGCGAAATTGTTCGATCCTGTTGGTTGGTTGGGTCCTGTTATTGTTGTCGCGAAAATTATTATGCAAAAAATTTGGCTGGATAATATCAATTGGGATGATTTGCTTCCGCTCGCTACTGAAAAAGAGTGGCAGAAATTTGTTGCTTCCTATCATGAAGTGAATACTATACAGATTCCACGATGGGTTCATTTTGCTCCAGAAACTTCGGTTGAACTTCATGACTTTTCTGATGCCTCGGAAAAGGCATACGCGGGGGTGATTTATATTCGTATTGAGACCTCTACCGGAGAAGTTCAGACATATTTGCTTTCGGCGAGGACTAAAGTGGCTCCTATTAAATCAATTTCATTACCGCGACTTGAACTTTGCGGTGCAGTATTGGCCTCTGAACTTTTGAAAACAGTGGTAAGTGAAATTGATATTAAAGTTAATCAGATTTATTGTTGGACTGATTCTACTATAGTCCTTTCCTGGTTAAAAAAGGCACCTTGTTCTTGGACCACTTTTGTTGCGAATAGAGTTTGTCGTATTCAGGAGAACGTTGGAAACCATAATTGGTACCATGTCCGATCTGGGGAAAATCCTGCAGATTTAGGTAGTCGGGGAACTTCTCCCTCTGAGCTGGCGATTAGTGAACTTTGGTGGCATGGTCCACAATGGCTTCGACAAGACAGGGCTAAGTGGAATATATCTGATCTTTCTTGCCTTACTACAGACATTGAGTGTCGGGTTGTTCGAACTCATGCTTCGTTTTTTACGGACTCCGGAGGAGCCGACGTATATGAGGATATTCTTACGAATTATTCGAGCCTTGATCGAGCACTTCGTGTTCTCTCGTATGTTTTGCGATTCATTTATAATATTCACCCAGCTCATAAATCAGGTCGAAATAAGTATGTTGATCAAACGCTTTCTAGTCTTGAGGTGAAAAGAACCAAATTGCGTTTGGCCATTGTGGCTCAAAAATACTATTTCGCTGATGAATATAAATGTCTCTTGGAGAAAAAACCTTTATGTTCGAAAAGTTCGCTTATACCTTTAAATCCTTTTCTTGATAAGGATGGCGTTATTAGAATTAATGGTCGTTTAGCTAAATCGCCGTGTCTATCATACACAGAGAGGTATCCTATAATTTTGCCATATTCCAGAAGATTTACGCTACTTTTAACAGAATATACTCATTTGATTTCCATTCACGGTGGAAATCAATTAATGTTGCGAATACTTCGCATTGAATATTGGATCCCACGATTAAAGTCTAAAATTCGTGGAGTCATCAGTCGTTGCAAACGGTGCATTATTGACCGGAAAAGATCTTGTGCTCACAGATTTATTTCGAGAAGAGGTTGTCCAAATACCATATTTTCTGACAACGGAACAAATTTTGTCGGCGCTTCGCGCGAAATAGAAAGAGATTTTAAGGCTTTTATAAATGAAAGTCAATCGACGTTGTGTTCGGCGTACAACGTACAGGGTCTGTCGTGGCGTTTTATCCCAGCTGGGGCTCCTCATATGGGCGGTCTTTGGGAAGCCGGTGTAAAGAGTTTCAAACTACATTTTAGGAAAGAGGCACAAGCTTTTAAATATACATTTGAGGAATTCTCTACGGTTCTTTCCCGAATTGAAGCTTGCTTGAATTCGCGCCCTCTTTGTCCTATGACAGACAATCCTCAGGAACCGGTAGCCCTGACTCCTGGTCATTTTTTGATTGGTTCTCCAATTCTGGCCCCTTCTGAGCCTGCGATACACGACCCCCCTTTGAGTTTAGTTAATCGATTTCGGAAAATGAAGGCACTTGCTCAACTCTTCTGCCGTCGATGGAAAGAAGAGTATTTAACGAGCTTACATAAGCGATATAAATGGCAAAATCCGCAACGCGACCTTCAGGTAAACGACTTGGTCGTAGTTAGACACGAGCAATTACCTCCGACATCGTGGCGGTTAGGCAGGGTCATTAAAGTTTATCCTGGAAGCGATGGACATGTAAGGGTTGCGGATATACGTACTTCAAACGGGGTTGTAAAGCGACCGATCACAAAACTGGCCATTCTGACTAATTAACTTTAATTATCACGCTATTTGTGTAATCGGTCTTTACAGGCCGCTTCGGGGTCCTTCCTGACCCACTATACTTTTTTATTTTTACGGGGTCCCTACTGGCCCACATACACAAAATTCTTATTAAAATTTTCGTAATTTTAAAGTCTACGGGGTCCCTACTGGCCCACTTAACATAGCTTTTAAATAAACATTTATATATAAATTTTCTGCGTGGTCCCTACTGGCCAAATTAGTTGTAAGTGTTATTTGAAAAAAAAAAAAATATTTGAAATCAAGCTCACATTCTTTTATTTATAAACTGAACTATACCTCTTGTTAGTTTAAGGATAACTTTAAGATTTGGTTTGCAACACACCTGGATGTTGCAAGGTGGCCGGCAATGTTTAATTACAAATCATTAATTTTGTGTCCGAGTATTTTTCGGCACCTTTGCCTTTGGTGGGTTAATGCTCTGTTAGAATCTAAATATTACTTTCCTTTTTGTACAACTTTGTTGGGAGTTTTTACACAGATTCTAGCGAGTAAAACCGTTAACGGGTATTAAACATTGTTGCTCATCACTTTAGATAAGTTGTCTCCTTTTTTGAGATATTCATTCGTTTTTTGGATACCTATTGTGCTCATCGTCACCGACGGTAATATATAAAAATTTTAATAAATTCTGAGATCTTTTTCTCAACAATTCGAAATTGTATTTTTTTCTTTTATTTACATATTTTGCCCTCACGCAAACAGTAATATAATATAAAATGTTATATAACATGTAGCAATGTCTATTCAATGACTGTTGGTACGAAGAAATGTTACTGTTATAGGTAAAAAATGCATAGACATTTCTCAACTGCAAATAGTGTCAGGAAAAAAATTGTTTCGAGTTAAGAATGCTCATTATGACGTTCGTTGCGATAGGTAACAACAAATTGATATAAAAATATTTTTACAATAAAATTTAATAAAATAAACACTATTATTTATTTGTTTTTAATTTTTTATGTTTTTTCTTTATATTAAATTAATTAAAAAATATTAATAATAAAATTTTTGAATCAATTACATTAAAATATTACTACATACAAATTTTTTATTGTATTTTTAATACATTTTATCTAGCATCTATTTATTAACAAAAAAATATTAACATATAAAGTGTGTTTTATTCCTAATTTTGTTATACAAAATCCTTATTATACACTTTGTGGCATTTTAATGTGCCGATTAGGTCTCTGCACTTTATGCATTCACTTTGTTGAATTGTCTATGCAAAAAGTGCAAAGACTTTTATGCATTTTATTCTATTCGTTGCAGTCGTTCTATTCGTCGTTTTAGTTCTATTCGTTGTTTTAGTTGTATCTATTCGTCGTTTTTGTTTTATACGTTGCTTTCTTGTTTAACTCGCTAACATAATAGTGTTATTTATTTTTAATTTTTTGAGCTTAATAATAGGCTTTTTACACTGAACAACATCTTTGTGAAACGCGTGGAAAATGTTGAAAACGTGAAACATGTATTTACATTGGCAACATCTTTCAACTGTCATTTATTCAGCTGTCAAAAAATAAAAGAAACAGACGCATATTTTTTGTTTTAAAAAGAAAAAATATTAAAAAATGGATTTAGAGAAAGCATTAATCATTGGATTAGTTGTTGCTTTGCAAGAACAAACCAGAATTTTAATGAAGTACACTGAAGTATTGAAGGCCATTCTGGACGAAAAAGATGATGATGAAGAATTTTTGGTAGACATAAGTATGACCCTTCCTCGAAAGGTTTGGATGTTTGTAAGTACAAATATTATAAATTATGAATATTCGAATAACAAATGCCAAAAAATACATATGAACATATATTTTTAGAATCGTTATGGAACATTTTGGGAGAAAGATGTCCCAAATAATGGAAGCGAATTTTTTAAAGAAAACTTTCGGGTCGACCAACAATATTTTTCATTATTGGAGAAACTTGAAGTTTTAAGAAAAAAGGACACAAATTTCAGGAACGCCATACCTCTAGAAAAGCGAGTAGCAATAGCATTATACACCCTTGGATCCTCGGCAGAATACCGTACTGTTGGACGAGTTTTTGGGGTATCAACTAGTACCATTTACAAAATTTTGCATGAGTTCTGTAAAGCTATTATTGAAGAGCTTTCTGAAGAATACCTTTCGTCGGAGTTTCTTACAGAATCCAAAGTTAAAGAATGCATAAAAGGATTTAACGCAATAGGATTTCCTCAATGCTTAGGAGCGATTGGTAAGCAAATACAAATACATAATTAGATTACTGATAATTAATATAAGAAATTTCTAAAAAGATGGATGCCACGTTGAAGTCAAACCATCAGCCGCTGAAGCGATCGATCATTATAACTATAAGGGTTGGTACTCGGTGGTTTTATTTGCGTTGGTTGATTTCCGGTAAGATTTATTTAAACTTAAACCTATAAGAATTTAAACACAAAATTTTCCCATTTAGTTACAGATTTCTCTATGTGAATATAGGTTGCCCCGGGCGTTGTAATGATTCTTTAATTTACCGCAAATCTAAATTAAGCCATATGATAGAATCATCTGATTTACTTAAGGAAAAGAAAAAAGAAATATGCGGCACACAAGTTCCAGTAGTTATTATTGGGGATTCAGCTTTTAAATTTTCCCCAAACCTCATGAAACCATATCCATTTTCAACATCGGCTTCATTAGAACAACAAACGTTTAACTATAATTTGTCCAAAGCCAGGCGTGTAGTTGAAAATGCTTTTGGTCATCTTAAGGCAAGATTTCGACGTATTGGAAAGGGCTTAGACAACCACCAGAAGTACAATAGCAGAATAATTATGTGATGTTGCATTATTCACAACTTTTTAAATCAACATTACTGTGATATAAACGAAAGCTGGAAAATTAATCTAAACAATTGTCAACCACAACCGGAAAGTCATGAGTTAAATTCATTTGAATGTTTAATTCATTTTTATATTTTAGTTGGAAAAAACCAAAATAAAAAAGATAAAAAGTCTAATAATTCATTTTCATATTTTAAATACATTCAACAACAATAGAAAAAACAAAATAAAATACTTAAAGTAAAACAAAATAAAAATTAAATAATTCAACAAGTATCTTACTACTAATAAAAAAAATTAAATTCATTGGCACTTTTTCCTAATTAAAATTATAAGTTTTAAAAACCATAAAACAAAAAAAAAATAAGTTACTTAAACTAAATAAGGCACTTTTTACTATTATCACAGTTTTTTTTTACTATTTTTTTCTCTCAAAATATCAAGCAACTGCGTTTGAAATGTTGCATTTTGAGATGAAATATCATCAAGTCTTTTCAACATTTCATTGACCTGCTCTTTTCTTTCCTGCTGTTGCTGCCTCTGTAGCTCAATACGTTCTTGCGCCAATCGTAAAAGCTCCGAGTTGGTATCGGCTTTTATTTTTTTCGGAGGTTGGTGGCTGTCGTCCGAAAAATTGAGCTCCTGTGTGCTGCACGAGGCATTTGGATCGAATTCGATCAGGTCGTCCATTAAAGTTGACATGTCTACAAATTAAATATTTATTAAAAAAAGTAATTTTGAAAAAAGACTTTACATATGTACATACCTGTGCTTTCATGCATTGACCCACATTATGTGATTTGAATGCCCCCAAATGCTGTGGATCTTATTGAAATGGCACCACCGCGAAGGTGCTCCACCTGTTGGCCCTATTTTATTTCTTTCCTGTCTGTAACAAAAAAAAACTATAATTTCAAACATTCCCAAAATAACTTTATTAAAAATAGCTTACTTGTACTTTACTGCGAACGTCCATCCACGTGCCCAAAAAACAATTTTGCTGCATTGCCGGTCCAATTTCCTGGTAAACGTGGGAATTCTTCCTCGCTCCACGCAACTCCTCAATTTTTTCTTCCCACAAGTCAATAAGTATATTCTTCATATTAATGGACCATACGATGCGAACACCAGCTTTCTTTTTCACTAAAAATAGATATTAATTTATTTATAATTAAGTTAAAATTAACAAATACTTACATGTACCGCTCATTTTCGTTTATTGAATAAATTAGTTTTGTTTATTTTCTGCAATGTCAGTTTGCTAGTGATAGCACAAAGAAAAGCGTTTTTTAATGTAATTTTTTTAGTGATGACACTTAAAATAACAAAAGATGTAAGGTGGAACAAAATGAGAAAGGATCATCTTTTGCAGATGTAGAAATATGTATAATTTTTTGCCTGTATAATTCTTATGGGAAGATGATCTTTGCAAATTGATGAAAGATGAAAGATGTAGCTCAGTAGAAAAGGCTTTAAAAGGGTGGTATGTTATACGCTGTATTAACACAGCTTCATACAACTCATGCGTGGCTGCGTGTGGTAAGAGGCTGCGCCATTTCCTTGTTGTATTTTTATGAAAATATATAACATAAAATGGCGCACGTGATAAAATCCGCAGATGCGTAGTTATATAAAGAAATGGCGAGAACGCATTTTTTATGTTTTTTTTCTTATTGAGACTTTACACACGAGAAAAATTGTGCTGGCATAACATGACAGTTTGTTGGCAAGCAGTTTCAAACAGCTTCTATCCCGCATTAGTAGCACAAAAACAATACATGGACACTTTTAAAAACGTCAAATGAATACAAAATACACTAACACCCACTTGCCAGATGAATATCATACCGCGTGTTACGAAAATATCAAAAATTGTGCGCTTAAATATGTGATTTTTCATTTATTTTGTATTACATTTTTAGTTAATTTAAACTAAAAAGTCTTGATTCTGATCTTGAACGATACAGACGCATAGAAAATAACGGAGTGTGAAAATATATAAAAATATAAATATGTTTAACAGAAGAGTGAAGTAAACTATTGAGACTGCAAAAGTTTTTATAAAAACTAGGAAATATAAATATAGCCTTATAAATATGGCCTTATATATAGCTATATAAAGATACTGAATTTGTGTACCACGTGTCCTTCACTTTGGGATGGAGACTGATGTTGAAGATAACGGCTGTAGGCGGTGACAATTTTAATGTTGAGAAACATGGAAAGAGGCCAAGGCTAGATGCATCTGTCTTGCCAGCTACTGTGGACATTATAAGCCTTTTATCACCTGCTTCTGGAGACCCTAGCCGACAAAACAGATTTGCTCTTCTTGATGACTTGGATATAGAGAGTAATGACAATGTAAGGCACATCAACAACTTGAAGGATAAACCTTCCGGTTCGATAAAGCCTTCCAGCTCTGCTAGCAACTCTTTTTGTCCACCAATTTTTCTGTACAACTTTAATGTAAAACATCTTTGTGATCAACTAGATGCAAAATCACCTAAAATTATGTTTAAGGTTAAGAACGTAAATAAACACAAAAGTAAATTATACCTTGCTGATGTTTCTGCACATGCCGAAATGATGACACTTTTAAGGGAGAAAAAAATAAACTCTTATTCTTTTACACCAAAAGAACTTTAACAGGTATCATTGGTTTTACGTGGTTTATACTACAAAACAGAAACGGATGAAATTAAATCAGCCTTAGATAAACTGGTACCTAATCTAAAACTTCAAAATTTAGTACTTCGTACTCAAAAAAGAACAACATTGACACTGGGATGTTTTTATTAACGTTAGTTCCTGGAAGGAAATTTAGCGAATATAGCATACGTAAAATACCTGCTAAACCAGGCAATAACTTGGGAAAAACCAAAGAAAAAGAACAAGAAATCCAATGCCATAGATGCCAACAATGGGGACACATCTCACGTAATTGTAATTCAATTTTTAAATGTGTAAATGCTGTCAATCTCATCTTCCCGAAGAGTGCCAGCGAAATCAATTGGAAAACTCTGAGCCTAGTTGTGTAAACTGTGGCGAACCTGGTAATCCTGCAAACTGGAGAGGTTGCTCTCATTACAAAAAATATTTGTCAGGCAAAATTGAACGCATGTCCAAAGTACGTGAAATAAAATCTACTACCAACAATAACATACAAAAAGTTTTTAATTCTTCTTTTACAAAACCGGGTGAGTCCTTTGCAAGTCTTTTCTATTCTAAATCGGTTCAACCAGTAAACCCTCAGAAAAAGAAATCTCCGGTCATTGATCAATTTATGAAACTTGCATCATTATTTTTGGATCCAGAGGAGTTAAGCTTAGAGCAGGAAATAAACAAATTCTTGGAGGATTACAAAAAAATGACAAAGATTGAGGCAAAAAATATTTTTTTGTGTTTCCTTAATAAAATCATTATTATTCAATGTACGATCTGTAGTCGAATCGAGCTTGAGAAAATTTTATTTCACAACAACGTTGATGTAGGTTTCATTCAAGAGTGTCACCTTAAAAAAATACAAACATGTCACTGCACGGTTGCAATTTTGTTTATGATAACTCCCCAGTCGGAGTCGCTGTGGTAATAAAAGACACTATTTCGCACAACAAAATAAGTATGAATGGTGTTGGTTTCCATGCCAACTTTATTTAAATTTACCTCAAAAGGCACAACATCCGCAATAGAGTCTTAATTTAGTCTGTTTATATTCCCTGCAACTACTCCACTGTAAATCTGTAAGATATTAGATGTGGCTAATGGTATTGATGGTTTTATCTTAGGTGGTAATATGAACGCTAAGGATCCTGCCTGGGGCGATCTGATTGAGAATCCAAATGGCAAAATTATTCAAAATTGGCTTCTGGACCACAATTTGGTTGCTTTTCGCGTTTGTGATGATAAGCCGTCATACCCAAATGGATCTTCTTTTTTGGATCATTTTTTGCTAAGTCCAATGTTCATAAATCATAGTTCTCAGAATTATAGAATTACAACTCTTCCTACATTTTCTGACCATTTCCCTGTCAAACTGGAAATCCATCTAGATTCTTTGGAGCTAACCTTACGTAGTTCTCGTACCTCCTATGGAGTCTGATGCCTCCTGAAAACAGAAATATTGAAAATGATTAATTGGATAGCTTAATAAATGAATTTAACTTAATTCGATTCACAATTTACATTCTGAAAAAATTGTTCTCAGAGGAAACAAGTTCCCGTTATCTGAAAAAGTTAAAAAATTATTTTCTTTAACCTCTTAAGACCTGAACATGAATTGATTGAGTTAGTAGATTTTATATATATTTATTCTACCTTCGGCTATGCAAATAAAACACTCGTTTGTTTTTTTTTTAAATTTTTTATTTTAAGTAATAAAAAAATGTAGTGCACATATGTGTACTTAAGGTTTGAATGGATTGTTAATTAGAACCAATAGCCTTAGCTGTGTGGTAGTCTTCAAAGCAATTATTTTTTAAAATGCATAAATAAATATTGCATTTTACACATATGGTGCGGCAGCGTGAAGTACACTTCGGATGGCGACATTTAGATGCGAATTTGCTTTCTACAAATCGCGGTATGTGACCTACATTATCAAGCCTTGTTTCTGGTTGTGGCACAACAGCACGATGTTTCTTTGCAGGAGGTTCATTTGCACCGTATCGTCCGTCGTGTGTAGAATTCAAGTTATATTTAGCTGAGGAGCTGCGACTGTCACAAGCTCTTGAGCCACGATGCAAGAAATTCGGATCAACTCTCCCACCATCATATTTCATCATCGTTTTGGCCAAATTCAGTCTGTATTGAAGAAAGCTCAGTTTTTCTTTGCGTTGTAGATCTTCTTCTACACAACAGCGAGTGTACATTACCCAACAAATAACGACAACCAGGTCCAGGAAATGACAAAAGGTTCTTACCGGCCATTTTTTTGTTCGCATTGCACTTCGATAGTAAGCAATTAGTCTATCGCATAAGTCTATGCCACCCATGCAGGTGTTATAATTTTTCACTGCAGCTGGTCGAGAAACGTCAATTTTTTGTTTTTCTTTTTTGCACCAACGTTTGCAGGTATGTGCAGGAGCACTGCCTGAACAAGTGGATAACATCGTCGCTGCTTTTGTATCCATCCATTTAACGACACATACTTTGTCATCGCTTCTAACTTTCTCATCCCACTCCCCCCTTTTTAATTGCTTGTCTGACTTTAACTTTTGTGCCACTGGTCCAATCCTATTTGCCATTACAGTCCCGGTCAGAAAATCCTGATTTTTCTTTCATTCAAATAATCAGCCAACTTTAAACTTGTAAAGAATCTATCTGTGTATAAAACACAGCTGCTGTCGATCGTACGACAAAGCTTTTCCACGATTCCCGCTCCTAGTCCAAGATTTTTCATAACATCTTGAGACAATGTATTCTTGCCAACATAGATCTCGAAATCTAATACTAGCCCGTCGCGAGCAGCCAATACAAAGTTTTTTAGTCCCAGTGGATTAGGCTTGGCGGGAACGTATTGGCGGTACTCGCAACGTCCTGAAAAAGGAATCATTTGTTCGTCAATTGACATATGTTTGGAGCGTGGCAAGCTGTGGTATTTCTTCAAAATAGGGTCTAATAGTGGTCTAATTTTCCAAAGCTTATCATCTCCATTTCGGTGATTAGTATCTACGAAATGGAGATAGTTTCTGAGCTCAAAAAATCTGTCGCGGTTAATTGTATCTCTAATAACAGGTACACAAATGTCTCTATTTCAATAGAGCTTCATTTGAGGGTATTTTAGAGTGCCCATCATCAATTGCACACCAGTAAAACGTACCATCTCAATAGAGTTAGTTTTTATTGATTTCAGCTCGCGCTTTTATGCCGAATATATGTTGCTTTGCTCTGCTACTAGTTCCCAAAAGCCTCTATCCAAATATTCAAAAAACGAGTACAATATATTCATATCGGAGCTACCCTATGATACTAGCACATCATCTGCAATATGTGGTCCACAGTTAGCCATTTCTTTAGTGCGCCAAAATAAACGTGGTGGGTTCATAACTTCTCTCACATAATTTTGTCTATCTTTTTCTTCTCCCTCCCATTCCTCAGACGACTTAAGAGCTCCGATAACTTCTGGAGGCAAATCTCCAGAGAAATCAAAATCACTGTCATTCAGCATATCCTCAATCTGGTGCTCATCCATGTCCAAGCTCCAAAGCAACTAATATTTACATAAAGCTAACTTTTAATCCTGAGGTACACATATGTGTAACAAGAAAAGAAGGTTGTATTTCATTATAAAATAGCACAACAAATAAAAAACTTACCTTTTTACACGCTCGCCCAATTAATTATCTTCACAAAACTAAAAAAAAATTTTATATGTTTTTGAATAATTCTATTTTTTTTAGCGAATTTTTACAATTTTAGGCAAGAGCGTCTTGGAAAAAATGAAATCTGTCAAATTGGAAAGAAAACAAAATGGTTCCAAATTTGACTACAGTGCCATCTTTTGATATTTTTTATGGAAAGTAACACGTGTACCAGCAGTGATAGCAAGATGTTGCTATTTGTTAAAACTTGAAATAAGTAAAGGTACACACATGTGCACCGACGGTCTCAAGAGGTTAAAACACCGATGGCAAAGAGAGTTGAAAAGAATATTTCACAGAACTGGTAACATATTAAGTCCTAAGTATAATATTCTCTCTAAGCAAATCCAACAGCTAAAAACTATCATTAAGGAAATTATTAATTTGGAACAAGCTGAAAAATTTAATGACAAATTGAAAAATATAAAACCAGGCCCAACTGCTTTAAAAGAAATTTACCAAATCATAGGTAAAAAAAGTCACCGTTTTGTCAACAAATTTTCTTTAATGACAACATTATAACAAATGATTTCCGATCATTTTCAAGAATATTATTCATCAGTATTTAGCGAAAAAGCGCCCGAAATACCAATGCTGGTATTGAAGAACGTGTTTCCTCGTGTCTAAATCATGTATCTCGTCGCATCTACACATTTGATGACAGTTTTAACTCTTTTAGAAATATTTATTCCTACCATTTCACAAATATCAGTGTTATCAAGGGAATTATTTAAAGAATGAACATTTTATTAATTTTTATAACTTTTCTGAAAAATTTTAATAATGTTATGATTTTTGCATTTTATATGACGATATACATACATAATAGGGCGGGTTAATTTTTTTTAATGAAGCGTATAGCAAAAACGTAATCTATAGGTGATTCTGAGAAATTTTACTCAAGAGATCATAGCTCTAATTCAAAATAGAAATTTTTCCATATACACATAGAACAATTTAATTAAATTCGTCATAAAATCGGATAGAATTATAGTAGATTTCTCAATCTGGGCTTGTTTGAAAGGTATGTATTTTTATCACATTTCCAAGGTTTCAACAAAAAACACTATTTTTACATTTTTTATTAAATTTATTTTTAAATATTATTCTCGACCTACAATTTAATGTTTTAATGTGGTAATATTATTTTTTAAGGTCCTTTTACTTTCCATTCGAGGAATTTTCTTACGACTTTCTAATGTCACTGCCATAACTCCTTCACGATTCTTTTCTATAACTCGTTTTGAAACACTCGTTAATAATTGTACATGTCTTTCTGTTCCTTGTATGTGCATTGGAATTTGTGGATCAGCCAGTGGTGGTTTATCGAAATCCAAGTATTCTACCAAGTGATCATATGGAATCTGTCGAGTAAATGCTGGTTCAAATAATATATCGTCGTTATTCATATCAACCATATTGACATAATCGGTAGCATCGAAATTTAAGATATATTTTTTGTAAACTCGTACAATCGTACAATTTTTCTCGATAGTGTAAAATCTTTTTGATAGCTCTATCCCGTATTGCTTTTCGATCATCAAATAACATTGTTAATAAGATATTTTCTGGATGTGCGTAATATGAGTTGTGTTGAATTACACCATCTACAATATTACGAGAGTTTGGTTGTAAGTATCGTGTCCAACGTATAAATTTTAATAAAAGTGCACTGCCGTACACAACAGAGTTATGAAACTTCACATTGAAGTACATTGGCACATAAACTGTAATAATATAAACTGCCAAAGTTTTTAAATTGGTCGATGGTTTATTAGTTGTTACATATAATCGTAGTAATTTACTTGCTTTGGTTATCCAACGGGAACGTGCAATTGATCCTGGTTTAATGTTAGCTAAATCAACTGGAACAATACCATTCGAAATTGCTTTAGCTATTTGATATAAATATTTAACATCTGTTGATAGTTCGAGCTCATGTTCATGATCCATAATTGCAGGCATATTCTCCAGTGGTATTGGATCAAAATCAGCTACTACCTGAAAAATGAAATGTTTAGATCAATTAAAATGCAATTATTTTATTTTAACTTTATTCCAATCGAAAAAGTAAAATAATGACAATAAATAATGATAATAAATGATGATATTAAATAAAATAAAGTGTTACATACCTGCAATTTCTCACATCCTTGAATAGCTTTAAATAATTTTCCACTTGCTGCTCGTGGTCCACTGGTGACTGTTTTGTCCAATGCTTCATATAAATGACGAAATGGCAGTTCATTGAAATGAAGCAGACATATAAACCAGTGAATTGATCTATTTAACTGTTTTTTAAATAATCGTAAAACACCATTTTCTGTTCCAGTATTTGCTGGCTCACCATCACTGCATATGCCAATTAATTGATCAACTGTTAATGTTTTATTGTTGAAAAATTCATTCAGTTTTCTGTGTTTGGTTTTTGCATCTTCTTGACTACCCAAATTTACATATCCAAGTAACTCATTATAGGGCTCTTTCAGAACAACTAAATGCGGTTCTTTTACCATAGTGGTATGAAATTTGTCATTAATTTTCTCTGTAGTTAATTTGTCATCTTTTCTACCATCGAAAGAGAATGCAGTTATGGAAGAATTTGTATGTCGTGTACGAAGCACTGCATCTCTAGATTTAACTTTTTCTCTAGCCACTTTTGATTTATCCATAATAACAAGATTACCATGAACATCTTTAAAATTTATATCTTCGAATAAAGCTGTTGCTAAACATGAAGCGACTCTATCTGAAACACCGAATCTATCACACATCATAGCAAAATTAAAGGCATCTATCTTTGAGTATAATAACCTCGTCTCATTTGAACAGTTGCTTCTGGAACTTCTGTTGTTTCTTCATTTTCATCTTCATCCATGTGTAATTCAGGTGGTTCGTAACTTGGATCATCGGTACCAGTTGTAAGTGTTGGTATTGTTGTAGCTACTTCTTCAACGTCTTCCGTATATTCAGGTATTGTGAATTTTCTATCATTATGCTGGTCCATCATAAATTCTTTTAGATGTTCTGGAATCAATCCACACGAGCATTCTGTTGTTTTTAATTTGCAATTACATTTGCGAATATAAAATAATTCGTTTATTGAATCAACAAATGCTTTAAATTCATCTCTTTTGTTTCTATGTTGTACATGTTTCTGGTATTTATCAAGCAAACCAGTTAATTTTTTTAAAACACTCTTTCTATTAATGATTTCAATATTTAATTTACACCAAATTTGGATCAATTTATCTGTTACGTGGGGAGTAAAAGTTTTATACGAGAACATTTTGTTTTTAAATCACATTTAGTAGGCAAAATAAGATCATTTAAATCACTTGATAAACCAAAAACAACAATATCTTGATGAGTCATGTTAGTCAATCTAGAGCCAAAACTTGTTGATGTTGTTGCTTCCATTTGCGAAGACACCGCAGACGATGTTGATGGTTCTTGATTATCCATAATAACTTTGATATTATCACTGCACTCTTTGATTGTGTCACACTAAATTTAAAAATAAAAAAAAAATATTGGTATTGTGATAACCGAGTTTTTATTTAAGTATTTTGGCAAACTGCGTGCGCATTGCACGATGAACGATTAAGGAAGAAGGAAAAGCAAGCTTGGCAACGTTTAGTGTTGGTAAACGTCATTATTTTGTAACGTCATTATTCTGTGTTACAAAGTTGTTCAATTGAAGAATGCTGCCAGGTATCAATACAGATTCTGAAAGGTGATAAAAATACCTTTCAAACAAGCCGAGATTGAGAAATCTACTATAATACTATCCGATTTTATGAGGAATTTAATTAAATTGTTCTATGTATATATGGAAAAATTTCTATTTTGAAATTTCCAAATCCGACTTATAGCTATGGTCTCTTGAGCAAAATTTCTGAGAATCACCTATAGATTACGTTTTTGCAATACGCTTCATCAAAAAAAAAAAAAAAACGTTCCATACAATTTGACCCGCCCTAATACATATATATGTAAATTCACTTGAACGTGGTTATTTTTTTTTAATTAAGCCGTTATGACTTGAATTCCAATATAATTTAATTAAATTATTTTTTTTAAGAGAATAAATATTTTATTTTTTACATTAATTAAAAACACATGTAGTTTAACAATTTTATTTCCTACCAATAAACTTTTCTCTCATTGCAAAAGTAGCCCTCAAATCCCTGTCTGCAGCGCCTCTTAGGTTTGTAGTACTTTATGATGACAATGTTTCTCTTCTCTCGTAGCTTTCACACGGTGTTAATTGTAAATATGTTGAATTTTTTTTGCTAACCAATATGTGGAGGACATGCTGTGTCCTTTGGAAATTAATGCTTTGTTGGAATATGCCCGAGAAAGCCGAATATTAAAAACTTGTTGTTCTTTAATTTTTGTTTTAAATGAATAAGGCTTCATAATATGTTTTTGAAGAGGAAACGCATCATCGGCGACTATAACATAGGGGAGATATCGGCCATTGCCAAGTATTTTATCATCTGGGAATGGGAATTTATAACATCTGTAATGTCGCTTTCCTCAATCTTTAGTTTTTTTTTAACAAATTCTATTTTCACTTTTAATGGCACAAACTTTCATAGAATGCTACTACCGTCATGTATTTTGTTATACTGTTATAGATTTTTTTAACGCCATCTACCATTCAAACAGCGAACCACAGTCATTTGTAGTTATCCTCGATTATCCTTCATATTGATATCTGTTTGTTTTATAAGATACATATAATTTTACATTTGGAAGGAAAACGTTATTTTAGGAACCGAGTTTTCTTTTTCTTGAACGTCATCTTAAACGCCATTGATAGTACAGTCAGTCCAAACGCAAAGTTGTTAAAAAAGTGTCTGGTATAAAAAGAAGTTAACACCTTAATTTCAAATTCATTTTGTTTTTGAAGTTCAATTTTAAGATAACTTTGGTTTTAATTTTTCCTTTTTTTTATAAAACAAAATTTTCATCGTGTTTTATTTTATAGGAAAAAATGTGAGTACTATTTTTATTTTTTAAAAGAGTTTTTTTGTGGGGGAAAAATTAACTTATATTTGGCCTCTAAATAAAAGTAAAATTTTTCTATTTTATTTCTCGTAGTATTTGCTGCAAAAATCAACTCATAGGAAAATATAAATAAAAAAACAAAAGCGCAGTTTTGCTTAGCTAGATTTTGTCTAGTTTATTTCCGAACCAATTCTTACTTTTACCATAATTAGCAGATATAAACTACTTAATAAATACCATAAGGGTTCAAAAAACAAAAAGGCCATCCATTGTGTATAGTTTGGGAATATAAGATGTTTTGGTACAGGTGTTAAAATTTTTTCCTATCGTACCATCTCCTAATAAAAAAGGGTCATTTCTATAAACTCCTAATTAATTTTATATAAATTTTAATAAGCATTAATTCTCATTTGCGCAGATTTGGAACTTAGAGCTTCAAATTAAATACCAAGAGCAAAAGCCGTCAGTGATTTGCTTGCAAAAGTTAAGCTTTTGTGTGCCTCTCATCGTTTCTGTGGTTGATTGGAACAACGATCTTCGTATGCAGGCAGTTTGTCTTTTGTGATTCGTCGTGACGGAAAAAAAGTGAGAGTGGTGTGCTTTAAAGGAGGAATAATTATTTAAAATATTTCAAACGATTTGAAATCCCCAAATAAAAGGAAAAAAAGAAAATTTAGATAAAAAGAAAATAAGCATAGACCAGGAATAACTTGGAACTATATCAGCGGAAATGTGTGGGATTACAAATTTACTATATTTAACGACCGGAGTATATCATATTTTTTTTTGTAATCACGGTTGGGTGGGCTGACTATTGTACCATTACATCGGAGTGCAATCCTTGTGGCTCTTCATTTGTTCGGTAATAAAAGGTTTCATTTCAGCTTCATACACTTATCAAAATTTGTTGGTCTATCCCACATTTTTGAACAATTTGCACGTAAAAACAAATAAAATTTTATAATAGCAATATGGCTAGGTTGCATGGAAGCTAAGAACCTCCCCCATCGGCGAGCATCAAAGTCGGACATAAGCGTGCATCTGCTTCAATTTTGCTACCTTATTACATCTGCCTAACTAAAACCAATCGTCATATGCTACATTATAAATTTTTGGCGCCCAACGTGGGGCACACACAATCGATTTCTCATTTATTGTCATCTTTCGTCACTGTTAAAGTGTATAAAAACAACTTGTGTGCCTCCTATAGAAAAATAACCTTATCTTTTACCTTTTCTGTTTCTTATATTTTCAATCTATTTTTTTTTTTTGCTCTTTTCAAGTACGATTTAGTAGTATGGAATTTGTCCTTGATTAAAAGCTAGCAACGCTTTCAACTTCAACCAACTATTAAAAGTTACTTACATCTAATATACTCTTGTAATTTTATGAACACTGTTTCACACACGCAGGAATTCAGTTTTTGGATAATTTAAGCTAAATATGACCGCTGTGTGAGCAGACTAATAAATTTTACCTTCTCATATTATGTGTGGATTTTTTTTTAGGATTCAAGATTTTTATTCTCTAACCCGCATAGTAAAAACTTTTTTTTTTTTTTAGTTGATTCTCACGCTTTTAAATCTTTTTTTTATTGCCCTGTATTATTGTAAGTTATGAAAAGATAATGTATTTTTTTATTGTTTACAACAAATCTAGAATTATGTAGCCATGGCCAGAAATCAAACAGAATCTATTTAATGTTGTCGTATATCGTTTCCTTAAAATTCAACAAAACCATAAAAATTAATCATTGATAAGTTATATTTTTCATATTTGATTTTTTTTATATTTTTTATTTTTTGCATATAATTTTATATATTTCATTTTCAGCACAAGCTTTGTTCTTGACTTATATAGTTTTTTTTCTTTTTTTTTTAATTTTTTTCTTTAAATATTTATAATCAATTTAGAATTACAATTCATTTTAACCTTTTTGTTTCAACAAAACAACTATATATGCCAATATTTAGTTTTGCTTCTAATTTTTTTAATCAACATCATTTTTTTTTATTTATTTTATATATTCAAATTCTTTTTATTTATTATTCTCATATTTTTTTATGTTTGATTCGGATCATCCCGAGTTTCCTGGACTTAAAAAAAGCAAAGGAAGAAATTTTTTTTAATTAGTTGGCATTTGATTTTTTTTTATTTCTTATTTTCGCAAAAGAAAAATTAATCAATCACAGCCATGTCCAATAACGAGACTCCTCCCGTGATTGGTGATAAACATGCTCACTGCGATGCCTGTCTGCAGCCAATTCTTACCAAAGCTGTTTTAGTTCAGATAAATTGTGGTCATATGTTCCACAAGGACTGTTTAGATACATGCATGAGAATCCGACCATATTGCCCGATTTGCAATACCAGAATTTTGTCTGATACGCTAGCAAGTAAGACTCTAGCACACCAGCTACTTCTGTTGAAGCTGCAGATGTTGGTATTTCGAAGGCAGATGCTGGTACTAATCCAGAGGCTGCTACTACTAATTCAGAAACTGTTGCTGGTAATTCACCAGATCTGGGTCAACCAGCAGCAACTTCTTTTGTTCAACATCCAACAGGTTCAGATCAGGAGTCAATGAGAAATATGATATTTTCTATGTTTGCATCCCAACAAGAACAGTTACTTTCTTCACTAAATAGTCGAATTTCTGAGCTGATAGAAACTAGAGTTCAAGCCCATTTTCTAGATTAAATGACAATGTACCTAATTTAATCCACAAAACATGGAGTCAGTACAACCACCACCAGTACAGACATTACCGTCTGTTGAGGAGCAAACTATTCGCGAGATCTTACGCATCCGACCAACAAATGTTCATTCAAATTCTTCTAGTCACCATACCTCTAATGATGGTGCTTTAATTTCTCGCCCTATCGCAGACGCTGTTGGTACCATGCCAAGATTAAACACTTCCGTTGCGGCAACATCTTCTTTGTCCCAACTGTATGATCGTCCTGAAAACGTAGGCCAAATAATTTCCAACTAGAAAGTCAAATTTACAGGTGGTGTTAACTGTTTATCTGTTGATAAATTTATCTACTATCTGTTGGTGGCAAGGAAAATCTAACTGGAAATTATATCAAAAACTCTAAGAATATCACCAATTTTACAAAGATTTTATCAAATCCAACCAGAAAAAACCTTGCTGAAATTGTTTTGTCAACAATACCCTTGACTTTAAAACCTTTTCACATTCGTGTGAAAGAATATTATGAAGCTCGTAAAAGAATTTTTAATGAGCCTCGTAAGCTTTCTCCTTCATCATCGCGTATGCGTAATTTTTGGAAAAAAGTTAAAAATAAGCCAAGCGATGTAAGACCCTATGCTGAGGTTGTTATTTTTGGCAAGAATATGTTAGGCTTACTCGATACTGGTGCTTCGATAAGTTGCATTGGATCTAAAGCGGCTAATGATTTTTTGGAATCAGGTTTGTCTTTTCGTAAAATGAAATCATCCGTTTAAACTGCTGACAGAAAAAGTCAAAATATTGTAGGATTTGTAGAGACAATAATTTGTTTTAAGGGTATTAAGAAACCAATCGTAATCTTTATAATACCTAGTTTAGAAAAAGATCTCTTTTTGGAAATTGACTTCTGGGAACGCTATGAGTTATTACCAACTACCTTAAAGATCTTGGATCCTACCGTTAATTTTTCATCTTCAGTTTGCGAGCTTTATGAACAGATTCCTTTAAACCATGCACAAAAGCAACAGTTACAACAAGTGGTATCGATGTTTCCGTCATTCGCAAAGGAGGGGCTGGGTAAAACCAATGTGCTATCTCATGTCATTGACACGGGTGTTGCTAAGCCTATTAAGCAGCGTCATTTCTCCGTCTCGCCTGCAATTGAAAAGTAAATATATGAGGAATTGCATCGAATGATCTCAATAGGTGTTATCGAGGAATCCAACAGCCCGGTAGTTCTCCATCGTAAACCCGGTAGGAATAGGTTGTGTTTAGATAGCAGAAAGTTTAATGCAGTTACAATTGGTGATGCTTATCTGTTACCACAAATAGATGGACTTCTGAGTAGGCTTCCCAGGGCAGAATTCATAACTAGCTTAGATCTGAAAGATGCTTTTTGGCAGATTCCGTTAGATCCGGAATCGAAGGATAAGACAGCATTCACCGTCCCTGGGAGACCGTTGTATCACTTTAATGTAATGCCTTTTGGGCTATGTAATGCTCCGCAAACCATGTCCCGATTAATGGACAAGGTCATACCACCGTCTCTCAGGACGGAAGTGTTTGTCTATCTTGATGATCTTTTGATCATTTCGGAATCTTTTAAAAAGCATATGGAGGTTTTAAGTGTTATAGCTGGGAAAATAAGAGATTCAGGGTTAACTATTAATGTTGGGAAGAGTCATTTCTGCGTTCCTGAGATTAAATATTTAGGACACTTGGTGAGTAACGGAGTTATTCGGACGGATCCGGAAAAACTGTCCGCCATCACTGATTTCCCAGTACCGAGATCCGTTAAGCAAGTAAGAAGATTTTTGGGAATGACGGGTTGGTACCGGAAGTTTATCCGGAATTATGCTTCAGTTACAACGCCGTTGACAGATTTGTTGAAAACAAAAAGAAAATTTATATGGACCGATGAGGCTCAAGAAGCTTTTGAGGTTTTGAAGACTCAACTGAGTACAGCTCCAGTTTTGCATAGTCCTGATTTCTCGCAGCCGTTTTTCATTCACTGCGATGCAAGCAAAACTAGTATAGGAGGTGTATTGGATCAGAATAATGCGGACGGCGAAGAGGTTCGATAGCATTTATGTCTAAGAAACTCAATCAAGCCCAACATAACTATTCAGTTACCGAACAAGAATGTTTAGCAGCTCTGCTAAGCAAAAACAAATTCAGAGCGTATGTCGAAGCACATGAGTTTACTATCATTACCGACCATACGTCTTTGAAGTGGCTCGGTGGTCTTTGAAACTTCAGGGCTGCAAGTTCAAGATTCAACATAGGCGTGGTAGTCAGAACATAGTTCCTGATACTCTCTCTAGGGCCAATACCGATGACTTGTCTGGTTTAGGTTTAAATAGTTTGTCTGAGTTCGCCAATGACAGTGGGGTTTTTGTAGATCTAAGGCAGTGCTGTTCAAAAATAAAAATTAACTTATATTTGGCCTTTGAATAAAAGTAAAATTTTTCGATTTTATTTCTCGTAGTATTTGGTGTAAAAATCAACCCATAGGAAAATATAAATAAAAAAACAAAAGCGCAATTTTGCTTAGCTAGATTTTGTCTAGTTTATTTCGGAACCAATTCTTACTTTTACCATAATTAGTAGATACAAACTACTTAATAAATACCATAAGGGTTCAAAACACAAAAAAAAAACACAAAAAGGCCATCCATTGTGTATAGTTTGGGAATATAAGACGTTTTGGTACTGGTGTTAAATTTTTTTCCTATCGTACCATCTCTTAATAAAAAAAGGGTAATTTCTATAAACTCCTAATTAATTTTATATAAATTTTAATAAGCATTAATTCTCATTTGCGCAGATTTGGTACTTAGAGCTTCAAATTAAATACCAAGAGCAAAAGCCGTCAGTGATTTGCTTGCAAAAGTTAAGCTTTTGTATGCCTCTCATCGTTTCTGTGGTTGATTGGAACAACGATCTTCGTATGCAGGCAGTTTGTCTTTTGTGATTCGTCGTGACGGAATTTCAGCGAGGAAAAAAGTGAAAGTGGTGTGCTTTAAAGGAGGAATAATTATTTAAAATATTTCAAACGATTTAAAATCCCCAAATAAAAGGAAAAAAAGAAAATTTAGATAAAAAGAAAATAAGCATAGACCAGGAATAACTTGGAACTATATCAGCGGAAATGTGTGGGATTACAAATTTACTATATTTAAAGACCGGAGTATGTCATATTTTTTTTTGTAATCAGGGTTGGGTGGGCTGACTATTGTACCATTACATCTGAGTGCAATCCTTGTGGCTCTTCATTTGTTCGGTAATATAAGGTTTCATTTCAGCTTCATACACTTATCAAAATTTGTTGGTCTATCCCACATTTTTGAACAATTTGCACGTAAAAATAAATAAAATTTTATAATAGCAATATGGCTAGGTTGCATGGAAGCTAAGAACCTCCCCTATCGGCGAGCATCAAAGTCGGACATAAGCATGCATCTGCTTCAATTTTGCTACCTTATTACATCTGTCTAACTAAAATCAATCGTTATATGCTACACATCCTTAAAGTCACTTTGAAACAAAACGCCAGCATCGTGACATCGTCCGTTGCATCCGACATTAATATATGTGAAACGGCATTCAGCATCTGCAAGGGCCAATAATACAATACTATTTGTTCCTTTGTAGTTATAATAGAAAGAACCATCAGTACGTTTAGCTTAGAAATTGATGTGTTTTCCATCTAATGCTCCTAAGCAGAGCGGAAATTGCCACTTTAATGCAAATTGTTCTGAAATCAGTTCCCAATCATTCTTCTTTGTTGGAAACTGCATACATACAAAATAAATAAGTATTAATATTTTAATGCACTGAACTTTTATCACATTTATGTATACGTAAATATCTACATATGTGCATACTTTTAAATATTCGCCCTTAAATTTGTTCCAAATTGCTCGGCAGACTTGTGGAACCGCATAGCAAAGAAATGATGCAGAAAGCCTTGTTTGAAAATTTGTACTGGTGTACGATTCACCAGTTGCCAAGAAACGTAGTGAGCTGCTAATTTTTCTTCCGGTGATATAGATTGCCTCATTAGAGTGTCTTGCTTTACAATGTCGTCTTTTATGGCTTCGTTCATACGATTGTAACCGAAAAAAGAAGACTCATCATTTGATAGTTCTTTTGTAAGAATTGATTGTTCATGTCTCCGTGGTTTGACCCACTCCTTTTTTTGCCTTTTATTTGGCAGATTTAAATCAGTTTCATAGCAGTCTAATAAAGCTGAAATAATGTCAACGTCTTTACGTTACTTAAGTCCATATTTTCTATGGCTAAATGGATAGTATAGATAATATCTTTTATAATTTCTTTTTTTGAATTACTCATTTTTAATTTTAACACAATTAAAACTTGGATGTAATAAAATTTGTTTTTACAACACAGAAAAACATAAAAAACAAACTGTCAAATAAAAATGCTTTGAAAAATTTTAAATATAATAACGAAAAGAGTTTCGAAGCAACTTTAAAAGAAAATAGAGAAAAAAACGCGGCGTTTATTGCAAAGTGTAAATATGGTCTAACACATATGCATATAGCTCTAAGAATGTTATTATTCTCATAGTATGTAAGACAATCAATGTAAAAGAAGAAGACAATAAACTTACATATAACATAATAACATACATATTAACATAATAACATATTCAAAACGATAGAATTTTAAATTTGAAAGTGGACGATAATCGTCGCTCGTCTTATAGAATCTTGGCACTGTTGTTCCCTTACTTTCTGGGTAAAATGAGAGCAAGCACAAAATACTCTCATAAAATGACAAAATTACCCAAAAGTACGGGAACGTAAAAAACCACTTTTCTAGCCCAAAAAAAGTCAAAATGCATCAGTGATGCCAAATTTGTAGGTGCAATAAGTGTAACACGACAAGTGAAAACGCGCTAATGGAGAAATGCGAAAATTGAAACAAAAGACTCAAAAAAATATATTTAAATTGCCCACCGTTTACAGTGGCACGAAATTTCGAGATTTTGATATTTTCCACACACAGTTATTTCTAATAAATATATTTTTCTCATAATTTATGAGCCTTTTATTCATTGTTTGTTCAAAAAAAAAAGTGGTACGAAAAATTAAAAGGTGCCGATCTGTCCCTTTTTTATAAACAGAAAATATTTGCAGTTTTTAGAAAGTAAAAAACCGCTTATTGTAACACGAAAAGAGCTAAATTAGCATCGCTGAAGTTCCTTAGTTTTATTTTTTACAATTATAAAACAGCTGTTTTTGTTTATCAACTGTTTTTTTTGACAATTTACCCAAAGAAAAAGTCTGGGTAACTTTCGGTAAAAAGAGAAACACTAATACACTCTCATAAACGCTCTCATTTACCCAATTTTCGAGTACGGGAACGCTTTTGGGCAAATTTGGGTAAGTTTGGGAACCCGCGGTAACGTACGGGAATACAGTTAATGTATTGAAATTTTTGACTTGTAATCCTTGATAGCTTATAGTTCTAATAGAAAATTAAATTTACTAACATAATTAGCGTTAGATAACATAAAATAATGAAAATTATACTCCACCAAAGAATAAAGTGCTTTTTAGAATATTTTATTTTGGTTTTCTTACAAAAAACGGTGGTTATTAAATCAAAATCTCGCAAAGTGCAAATGTAAACGGTTAAGATTTGTGTGCGAGATTTCCATTGAAATCTCGGGATTTAAAGCCAAATCTAAGCGCTGCATAAATGAAAAAAAAATTAAATCACTAAACGGAAATATATTTTTTTAAATGACTGATGAAATTCACTCAACCGAAATTAACCATTCGCAGTAAATTAATTCATTTGTTAAAACGAACTGTTACAATTGATTTAATTTTTCATAACATTAAATCTTAGAAGCTCTGTTATTTCCTTTTTACTGAGAAAACACGGTCTTTTCAAGGAAATACCAAAATACGAATTAAATTCATTCAATGATTGGTTATTTTGGATTTAATTCGTTAAACTTTCAGATTCAGAATTAAAAAATTTAATTAGAAAATAAAATCTAAGAAGCACTGCTTATTTTTTTTCTGAGAAAACACTGTCTAGAGGGAAATAAAAAGTTTTATGACGTTTAAACAAGCGCTTTTTAAAGATCAAGATTTTTTTCAGTTTTTCTTGACTTTAAAAAATTGAAAAGCAAAGGAGTACGCATCATCAACATAGAAAATGTCACTACGTATATTTACAAATAAATTGTCAAAGTAATTAAAAGTATTGAGCAACTTCCAAAAAATGTATTGTATACTTACAGAAGTAATAAAAAACTTTAAAATATTTTGATTATGGATATTTTTAAAGCAGTTATTATTGTAAATCTATTATTCAACGATATTTGACACAGTGTTTAAGAAGTAGTTGTACAAAATTTTATTCAAAATCGTTCAGGAAGAGCAGAGGAGAATTACTTTTATAATTTAAGGTTATATGAAATGTACCACGTCACATTTCTCTAATTCCACCTATTTTTCTAACATTTCTTCACACTGTTGTTACAAATCACCATACCAAGATCTGCTCAAATACTACATAAATTTTAAGTTGTTCGTTAAAAAAAATTTTGCAAACATTATGCCACATTTTGCTAAAATGCGTTTGTCAGAAGCTGCGGTAAAAAATTTAAAAAACTTGAGTTGTATAGAAGGTGTCACGCTCACATTAAGTACAGAGTATACAATTTTTTTTAGAAAATGTTTTACAGGAGCCAAAATAAAGTAATCAAAATTTATATTCGAGGTGCCACACCCACACTATTTCCGTCCCGTATTTGAGTCCCTTAGGAGTTGTTATCAGATGCTCTTCAAAATATTATTCGTACATAATTTTATTCAACAGGAGCGGAAGAATATAAGTTTAAAATAATTAAGTTAAATTGAATTCTTGCTAGTGTTTAAAATGTTTGTTAAAAATGCCTGTTTACCTCTACTCAAATACGTACAGTACACTCAGAAAAATATTTACCAAATATTAAGTAATTTAACTAACTTTTAAGAAATTTGGGAATGATTTGGCTCCAAAGAAATTTTAACTTAAGTCAAGTATACCCTTTTCTTAAAAACAAGTACAAATACTTTACTTAAATTAAATAAATTTTTTTCTTAAAGTAAGTAAATTTTTTCTTAAATTTTAGTATATGGTCTACTTAAATTAAGTATAAATTTGTTCTTTAATTCAGTAAAAATTATTTGTCAATGAGTATGTTTTTCTTAAATTTTAGTTCTCTTGAACTCGTGGTAATGCTGAATAAACTTTATTTTTAGTTTATAAATTATTTTCATGTTATGTTCATTCCAAATACTCACACACAAATTTCGCTTATTAATATTTATTAACTTGTAATTCTCATTAAGTTCTAACTTTTAGATTTATAAGTATTTTAGTTTGCATCATGAAATCTAAGTAATCAATTTAATTTTTTTTGTATAGAATATTAACGAAAATAATTAGAACATTATTATCGTTAATACATACAAATTTCAATTTGAAATTTATTACTTAAATGTTGAAAGTATAAACTAAATTATTTATGCAATATAAACTATAAACCAAATGAGAATTTTATAGGTTAAAAATATTCTAAACCTTTTTAGGAATGCTAAAGAAAATATTTCCTTAAATTTAAGAAGTTAACATACTTAGTTTAAATAAGTTAAAATGTTTGAACTAAATCTAAAGAAGTTTCATGTTTATATTTTGTATTCTCATACAATTTTAAATTTCCTTATTTTTTAGTTTATAAATTCTTAACATTTAAGATTTTTACTAACAAGAAATTAATATTTATCATAAATAAAGAAAAAAAATTAAGGAAAATGGGTCCCTATTTTTAAGTCGATGAAAATTTTTCGTAAACTAAAATCAAATAAATTTGTATTATTTTGAAACATTTTTATTAATTTCAAAGAAAAATTCATAGCTTTTGTTTTAGTAAGGTGTGAACCTAATTTTAGTTCATAAACTTTTCTGAGTGTAGGCGGCGAGATAAAGCAATTGCAAATATTGGTTTATATGGGAGGTGTCACGCCCTCTAGTCCCGAATCCACATCCTTTGATTCAATGCTTAAAAGTGTTGCTTAACTTCTCAGTAGTAAATTTTAATAAAATTGGTTTAACATGAGGTTAGGTCAACCGATATAAAATATTGAGTTGTATGAGAGTTGCCACGCCCCTCGTATTTACAGACCCACATTAGACACGGAACTTAACTTAAAATATGCAGAGAACTTTTGATCATTAGAAGCTGAGGTAAAGACCTCCGTTTTTTTGGGAATTCTCCTCCATTTCCGTCCATATATGACACAGTGGCTGGCTTCATAAGCGCAGTATGCAAAGCAACGCTGCAAATATATGCATTTACAATGCAAAGCAATAGTTCATGGCAACACTATTTTTTCAAATAATGCGATGACATTTTAAGTCGCCCAGAATAAAAACACGACATACACCGATTGTTGCCGTGAGAGAAAAAAAGCCCAAAATAACGACGGTGACTGCAAAAACTGTCATATTTATTTGTGTAAAAAGTACCGTAGATTTCCTTTCCTCTCCAGGGTCTCCATCCTTACCAAGGAACCAATATTTTATGGCTTTTAAATTTTAATTTTAGAAAAATAATAAAATGAAATAATTATTTTAAATAAAATTTAAAAACGAACACTCTAAAAGTTGGTATATAGAGAACTTGAGAGCCATAGAATATCGTGTGTTATTTTCACAAATCATATGTTTTTTGTTTACAAAATTTTTTAAAATGCGGGAACTCTGTTAAGTAAATTACAGTTATAAAATAGATTATATTTCATAACTGAAACGCTCGATGCATTTAAATAGTCAATTTGTATGGTAAAATAAGGCGCGTTGTTGTTCTGTTCCGTCACTAACACTGTTTTTCGTCTGTTCGTTATATACAGTTAACAAAAAAAACTGGACACTTATATCAACAAATTTTGAACCACAAAATGTAAATAAAAGCTTATTTAATTGACTAATTTTGGCTTTTTATTTCAAACTTGAAAGCTTCCTGTTATGGAATTTTTAACATAACCTCGAAAACTTGGGCACAGCAAAATTTCAAAAATAAAAACCAAACAAAGACTACCAATTAAATTAATTGTTTATAATGTTAGTCTTAAGCACGTTTTACCGTTTTATGTCTATTTTGAGTACAATAAATATTTTTTGTATTTATTTTATGTAGGTTGCTACTCAGTCGCTGTTTGACTGTGATCGATGAAAGACTTGTTTTTCTACGCAAACACTACTAGTTTTATTTACATTAGAAAACAAAATAAAAATAAAATAGCAACAAAGTTTACCAAACATTTACATTTATTTTTTGTTACTGTAAAAAAAACGTATTAGGATTACTGTTAATCCCCTATAACAGCGTACATTCAATGTGCGTGCAATTGTACACACAATTGTTGGCTACAACAAGTGTACATTGTAAAAATAATATATCAACAAATAACTAAAACAAAGAACAACAACTACTTAACATTGCATTCATGCAGACTAATAATGTTGATATTTCTGATGATACCAGCAGTGAAGATGATTGTAGTTGGCAACATGTTCCTATAATATCTCATAAACGAACAAGTACAAAGTCACCCATAAATAACGTTGCAAAACGCCAACACTTAGAAGAAGGTCCAACAACGTCAAATCGATATGCTACTCTTGCTGGTAACGATGTCGAGGAAGAATATAACGAAGATAACAGACCATCTCAACCCACGGCTCCAAAACCACCTCCAATCTTCATTCCTAATGTTGATAATATTAGTAAAATGGTAACTAGTGTTACTAAAGTTATTCCGGATGCTGATTTTTATTATAAATCTCTTCGAGACGGTCAGGTTCGGTTAAGCATTAAAAGTGTTGAATCTTATCGCAAATTAGTTAAACATCTTGATAATAATAATATAAAATTTCATACATATCAGATTAAGCAGGAACGCGCTTTTAGTATTGTTATAAAGGGTATTCACCATTCTACTCCAATTGCGGACATCAAAGCTAGACTTTTGTACCTAGGTCATGATGTGAGAAGTGTAAGAAACATCAAAAGTCGTATTACAAAGCAGCCCCTACCAATGTTTTTTGTGGACTTAGATCCCAAACCAAACAATAAGGAAATTTATAAAATGCGGTCATTTGATAATGCTATTATTGAAATTGACGCCCCAAAGAAATTTGATAACATTGTCCAATGTTTTAGATGTCAGCAATTTGGTCACACAAAGTCTTATTGTAGAAAACCTTTTAGATGTGTAAAATGTGGTATGGGACATTCTACTGCGGAGTGCACTAAGTCTCCTGATATTCCTCCTCAATGTGTCCACTGCTTAAGCAATCACACGGCTAATTACAAGGGCTGTAAAGTTTATCAAAAACTTGTTAACAAGAGAACTAACACGAACAACTATAAGCCCAATAATGAACAAGTAAATCATAAATATTCATTTAATAACAACAATGTTCAATCAACTCAATATGACAATACTTTATCATATGCTCAAGCTGTCAGAGGTTCCGAATCTGTGGCTAACAATGTTTTAGAGAAAATTTAAGCAATGCTGGCTAAACAAATAGAGTTGACCAATACTCTTATGAATATGATGTCAATGTTAATGACAAAACTATGCAATTAAATTTAATAATTGCAGAATGGAATGCCAATGGCATATTAAATCATTTAAATGAACTAGAAATATTTTTGAAAAACAACTATATTGACATTCTATTAGTATCCGAAACGCATCTTACCAGTAGATCTTTTATCCGTATAAGGGGCTATGATATAATAACAGCTGATCAGCCAGATGATAGAGCGCATGCTGGCTCAGCTATAGTAATTAAATCGTCTTTAAAATATGAAATTGAAGAACCTATAACTCAGTCATATCTTCAAGCCGCTGGAGTTAAAATTACATGCAATAACTACAGTATATTAATATATTCTGTTTACTTTCCACCTAGATTTAAAGTTGTTCAAGCACAGTACGACCATTTCTTCAGAAAACTTGGCAACAAATTTATTGTTGGAGGTGACTTCAACGCGAAACACCCTTGGTGGGGTTCCCGTCTGTCCAACCCAAAGGGTAAGGAATTGTTTAAGTGCATTTCAAATAACCAATACAGCGTGTTGTCATCAGAAAGACCGACGTATTGGCCAAGTGACCCCGCAAGAATACCTGACTTGCTAGATTTTTTTATATATAAGTTAATTCCTAGAACCCTAATGGATATTAAATCGAGCGATGAACTAAGTTCTGGCCACAGCCCGATCATAATTAATTATAAAACCATTCCGATGTTAAGGCAAAAGAGCCCTCAGTTAGTATTATTTAAAACCAACATAAACTCTTATCAATATTTGATTGAAAATAAAATAAATCTAAACATTTCAATTAAAACAAGTTCCGAACTAGACGATGCGGTAGAAAATTTTACTAAGATAATACACGAAGCTGCATTATTATCTACTCCAACGGAAAACAATTATAATTATTCAAGTTTCCAGCTAACTGCCGAAATAAGAGAACTTATTAAAGAAAAAAGAAGACTTCGAAAAGTATGGAAAAGAACAAGGCACCCTATGGATAAATGTAACTTTAACCGAGCTGCTAACTATGTAAAAAAGCGTCTAAACGAATTAAAAATGAGTCTGTTGGGAACTTTTTAAGTAGTCTAAATCCAGAAAACAACAATGAATATAATTTGTGGAAAGCGACAAAATATCTTAAAAGAGCCCAAAAAAGGAATATTCCAATTAAAGATTTAAATAATTCCTGGTGCAGATCGGATAAAAACAAAGCTGATGCCTTCAAAGCCTTTCTTGAGGAAACTTTTACACCTTTCGCTTTTTGCAACTTAACAGATTCAATAGAAACATGTAATTTTCTTTACACCCCATGTCAAATGAGTTTGCCTATAAAAAGCTTTACCGTTCGCGAGATTAAAAGGGAAGTAATGAATCTAAACGCAAAAAAGTCACCTGGGTATGATAATATTAATCCCAAAGCAATAATATCATTACCGCAAAAAGGACTTATTCTTTTAACAACATTATTTAACTCTGTGCTAAGGCTAACCCACTACCCTACTCAATGGAAGCACGCAAAAATTATAATGGTCCCAAAACCGAATAAGCCTGAAAACTCTATTAGCTCATACAGACCAACTAGCTTACTTCCAATCTTATCTAAACTGTAATACCCGATCACCAATTCGGCTTTCGCCATGACCACGGAACCCCGGAACAGTGTCATAGGATTGTCAAAACTATAAGAGAGGCTTTAGAAAAGAAACATTATTGTTCTGCGGTATTTTTGGATGTAAAACTAGCCTTTGATAGGGTGTGGCATCAAGGACTACTATTCAAATTAAAAAGCATTTTTCCTGCTCCATATTATATACTGTTTAAATCTTATCTACTTGATCGCAGTTTTTATGTTAATATAAACGAAGAGGATTCCGAAATTGGTATAATTAAGTCTGGCGTTCCACAGGGCAGCGTATTGGCCCTACTTTATACACCATATTCACTTCAGATATGCCAACTAGCAATGAGGTAATAATAGCCACTTACGCAGATGACACTGCAATATTGGCTTCCAAGCAGACTGCTTCTGAAGCCTCTGTGGCTGTTCAAAGACAGATAAATTTAGTTCAGGATTGGTTAAATAGATGGAATATTAAGGTAAATGCAGACAAATCCGTTCACGTAACATATACCCTAAAAGAAGGCAACTGTCCACCAGTCGCTTTGAATGGAGTTGCAATTCCCGAAGCTGACTGTGTAAAATACCTAGGTTTAAATATAGATAGACGATTAACTTGGAAAAATCACATTAAATTAAAAAGAAATCAACTTGATAAGAAGACGAAGAAAATGTTATGGTTATTAGGTCCTAAATCACAATTATGCCTCAAAAACAAGGTTATTTTATATAAAGCCACTTTGAAACCTATATGGACTTATGGGATCCAATTGTGGGGAACGGCTTCTTATTCCAATGTTGATATTTTACAAAAATATCAATCAAAAACTTTAAGACTTATTACAGATGCTCCTTGGTTTGTTAGAAATGATGTCATTCATAATGATTTAAATGTTCCTAAAGTTAGAGATGAAATTAAAAAATACAGCGCTAACTACCTCAACAGGCTACGTAATCACCCAAACGTATTAGCAATAACTTTGCTAGATGAAAGTGACGAGATAAGAAGGTTGAAAAGACTGCATATATTAGATCTCCCTTTTTTACAATAAGTTTATATCTCAAATATGTATTTAAAGCACTTTACCTCATATCTAAAAAATAGAAATAGTATTTTTCTCTTTTTTTTTTTTTTTTTTCTAAGTTCAATGGAACTTAGTGCCTCTGTTATTCTTTTTTCTCTTTAACTTAAAACATTTGCTTATTATTTTATTGTAAATAGATTGCAAATAAATAAAAAAAAAAAGGTTGCTACTCAATTTGGAATTTACGTATTTTTACAAAACGTAATGGCTTTTAGTTAGAACAAAAAAAATGGAAATTTTCACATAAAATAAATAAAAAAAATATTTATTGAACTCAAAATAGAAAAAAATAGTAAAACGTGATTAAGACTAACGTTATAAACAATTAGTTTATTTGGTACTCTATATTAGGTTTTTGTTTTTAAAATTTTGCAGTGTCCAAGTTTTTTTTTGCCTGAGTAATTGTAGTAAAGGGTGGTTAAATTTTAAGGGCCGATGTTGAATGTGAACCACACCTAAACGTCGTTTTTTCTGCATTTCATTTGACATTTCTCAATTTCAGACTAACTCAATTTGAACCATGGAAAGATACAAAATCGAGCAACGCGTTAAAGTTATTCAGGCTTATTATGAAAATGGGCGTTCAAATCAAAATGCATTTCGTGCACTTCGTGATTTTTTTGGTCAGCATAATCAACCAAATGTGTCCACAATCGGTAGAATTTTGGGCAAATTTCAGCAAACCGGGTCTGTGAAAACACCTGTGCATGCTCGCTCAGTTCGTTCTGCGGAAAACATTGCTGTTGTTCGCGATAGTGTGCCATGAGGTTGGCCAAGCATTTACCGTGAATGGAGTTCGCTATCGCGAGATGATAACGAACTTATTGTGGCCAGGAATTGAGGAAATGACCCTGGACGATATGTGGTTTCAACAGGACGGTGTCACTTGCCACACAGCTAACGAAACAATGGCTTTTTGGGCGACAAATTCAATGGCCATGTTATCTCACGTGGTGGCGATGTCAATTGGCCGTCAATATCATGTGATTAGACACCGTTCTTTTTTTGGGGTTATTTGAAAGAAAAGGTGTACGTAGGTAAGCCAGCAATAATTCAAGAGCTAAAGGATGAGATAATTCGGCACATTAACGGCATAGAACCTCAATTATTCCTCAGCGTCATCGAAAATTTGGACCATCGGATGGGGGTGTGCCGCCGAGGTCTCGGCGGCCTTTTGGCCGATATTTTGTTCCATACATAATTGAACCATACCATATTATCATAATAAAAAGAAATGACAATAATTTCCTAAATAATTTGTCTTTTATTCAAAATCAACATCGCCCCTTAAAATTTAACCACCCTTTATTTCTGAGGTTATGTTAAAAAATCCGCAACGGGTAACTTTACTTATTTTCATTTTCGCAATTCTTTCATGTAACCTTGTTGAAGAAAATTTTTGATATTTTCCTTCATAGTTAAATTATGCACTTAATTTAATGTAAAACTTAATTTAATGGAAAACATAAAATTGAAGTCAAATTTAAAAAAATGTAAAATTAATTTGTTTTTTATTTAAATTGATATTGTAAAATTAAATCGTAGATATTCAATATAAAATTTAATTATAGGTCCAACGGCCTAATTTAATGTAAAACTTAATTTAATGTAAAACATATAATTGAAGTAAAATTTAAAAAAATTTAAAATTAATTTGTTTTTTATTTAAATTGATATTGTAAAATTAAATCGTAGATATTCAATATAAAATTTTATTAAAGGTATTTACCCTTTATTGAAAGTTTATCTATTAGATTGAAAAAATTTTAAATAATTTCGATTTGTCGGTTTCAATTTCATATTATTAACATACATATGTGTGGGCAATATTGAAATATTTTATTGAAATTCCGTTTTTATAAAAAAAATAAATTTATAAAAGGTTATTTACATTTAGAATAACTAAAAGTGATGTTATTTAACTGTCAAAAACAATCAAAAATGCTGTAAAAATAGCCAGCGATGTCTTAAAAGTACTGAAAAGGAATAACGTTACTGTCTGACTCATTCAACATCGCCTAGCCCAAACCGCAAGAGGTAGGAGGCTGAAATTTGGTATGTAGGTTCCTCCTCCGGCGTAGACATCCGCTAAGACGGGGTTTTTGGAAATTCCTTCAGGGGAAAAACTGCATTTTCACGACCTGCACATACCCCTTTACTGAAAACCAGAAATTTGAAAAATATGAATTCCTGGGAGTATGTGCTAACTCCTTGATGAGGTATATTTTAGAATTTTGACCAGTGACGTTGTAAAAATGAGAGCTTAAAGAGCGAACAGTCTCCCCCTTTGCGGCTTGCCCAAAACGTTGGACATGGGAAGTTGATATTTGGTATGCAGGCTCCTTCTTCAGTGAAGATAACAGATAAAGGATAACAAAGGCCTGCCAAAACCGTTAGAGCTGGAAAGTAGTAGGAAAATAAGGAGCCAACTTGATTTAATTGCTTTTTCATAAGGAGCACACTTGATTTAATTGCTTTTTCATAAGGAGCCAACTTGATTTAATTGCTTTTTCATAAGGAGCCAACTTGATTTAATTGCTTTTTCATAAGGAGCCAACTTGATTTAATTGCTTTTTCATAAGGAGCCAACTTGATTTAATTGCTTTTGTATGGGGACTCATATTGATTTAATTGCTTTTGTATGGGGACTCATATTGATTTAATTGCCCTTCATTTTTGATGTTGACACAAAATGGTTTAATTGCCTTCATTTTAGCTGAGGACTCATATTGATTTAATTGCCTTCTAGTGTGGCCGTCGGTTGTATGCTTATAATATAAAAGGGTTGTAATACAAAATTTGTATGATCAAGTGAAAGTCATTGATCTACATATTTGTTTTTGGTCTTTTTGAAATTATGTGGTTAGTGTGGCCGTCGGTTAATTCTTTTTTATCTCTTGTTATACCCTCCACCATATATGGTGAGGGTATATATCAGTTTGTCATTCCGTTTGTAACATGTCGAAATATAGGTTTAAGACCCCATAAAGTATATATATTCGTGATCCTTATGCAATTTTAAGTCGATTTAGCGATGTCTGTCTGTCTGTATGTCCGTCTGTCTGTCTGTCTGTTGAAATGGCGATCACGACGCGAAGACGCAAGCGGGGGTGCCTATTTTTACCCAGATTATTGAACATCCTCCCGAGCAGTTTGGTATTTAAATTACATAAATTGACAAAACATATTCATATTACAGTTCATGCAAAATTAAGTATATACGTATATCATCTTCAGCCCCTATGGTGGAGGGTATTCAAAGATTCGGCACAGCCAAATTTAGCCCTTTTTTACTTGTGTTTTTTTTTTCTATTCTTTGGTGGCATATACATTCTACCGTCGGTTGTTTGTCATGTGCATTCTTGTCTAGGTGTTAAGTAACGAGGGTCTTTGTTGTTAGTGTTGTCGTCGGTCAATTCTTTTTATCTCTTGTGTGTTTTTTTTTTCTATTCTTTGGTGGCATATACATTCTACCGTCGGTTCTTTGCTTGTAATGTAAAAGTGGTGGTTATACAAAATTTTTCTTGTTCGTGATTGGCTAGGTGTTATGTGACAAGGATCTTTTTTGAAATTGTATAGGGTAGCGTTGCCGTCGGTCAATTCTTTTTATCTCTTGTGTTTTTTTTTTCTATTCTTTGGTGGTCATTGATCTACATATTTGTTTTTGTATTAAGAGGAAATTTGCATTAAGTGAAAGTCATTGATCTACATATTTGCTTTTTGTATTAATAGGAAATTTCCATTTTTTCTTTCTTGTGTTTATGTTCTATTTTTGTTTTTATTTTTTTTTTTTTGTGTTTGCTATATACATTCTACATATAAATGTGCAAGTAGGTCATAAATTAATTATTTATTAATGTGACATTTTCATTAATCTACAAATTTTTATGTTTTAATGAAATTCGAATCTGTTTGTTTCTTGTTCGGTTTTGTTTCTTGTAATAAAGCGGTAATTGGAATCTGTTAGTGTTTTGTTTGTTTGTTTGTTTAGTTGAGTATAATAAAAAACAATACTAAAAATTAGTTTTACATGTATTTGGTTTTATTTTACTTTTTTTTTTTAAATAATTCTTAAATTAAAATCTCATTAAATATTTCTTATAAATTTAAATACGTATAATATAATAATTTCGATTTTTTTTTTTTTATTTAATTAAAAATTTAGATGTTTATGATAGAGATTTATAAGATCGTTGACTGAATTTTCTCTAAATTTATAGATGATGCAACTACATGTATCAGGTCCTTCAGTATATCTTCCTCTGCCACTAGCGAATGAGACGCAGGCAGCGAGACGAATAATAAAGATGTAGAATCATGGTTGGACGAAAATCCCATCAGAAAATTAAGTTCAGTTTCCTTTACTTCATCATATAAGTAGATTACTTTATCCGGTTTTTTGTGTGTTGAACTTTTTCTGTCTGTAAAATAAATTTTATTTAAAAAAGAAAAAACAAATATATCTCTTACTTCATCATCCGGGTTTTCCTGTTTGTTGAACTTTTTAAAAAAATTTTTGTTAAAACAAATTTTTAATAAAAAAAAAAATATCTCTGAGAACTTTATTCACTTATTTTTTCTGTGTGAAGTTATTTTTACTGTGTGAAATTTTTTTTAATAAAAAAATAAAAAACTAGCTCAAAATGTTTTTCTGCGTGATATGCCAAGCTGCTTTCAACACCAAACACAACATGCTTCAACATAAAAATAAGCATTGTGTTGAGTGTGGAAAGTTTTTCCTTAAGCGCTCCACAATGAAGGAGCATGAAAGGACCCATGCAACCACCTCATCAAAATTTTGCGTTCCTTGCAATGAAGCAGCTTAAACTATAGCCAACACTTGCGAACACTACAACATCGCAGCAATTGTGGGATGAAGACAATTTACCCTAGACTCACTGTAAGGAGCAGTGATTATAGTGAACGAATAGCAATTTATATGCAAGTAAATGAAAAAGATGAAATTCTCATGCCCGAGGAATTTTTCAAAAAAGAGGAATCTATTTTAATAGAACTCCTAAAGGATTGCCAAGCTATCCTTTAAATTCAATATGGAGCTTGTGTGTGATTATATCAAAATAAGCGAGCAAGAAATGGTTGCAGCTACAATGACTCACTCAACAAAAATGGCAATGGTCACTTTAAGCGATGACTTGAATAATATCTATGACTCGCAAACTGATGAAATTAGAAATAAAATGTCTGAGTTCCAAGAAAGGGATAGTGGATGGTCCCTGGTTACCATAAAATTTTTAAATATTAATGTGAATGAAGTTAATATTATAAGAGGATCACAATATATACCTCTGCCAAAGAAATTAGTCAGAAAGCGGGCATTTATAAATATCCAGTATGATGATGTCTACTGCTTCAAATGGTGTTTAATTGCTTCATTGTATTGTGAAAAAGAATTGTCTCGTTGTCAACAAACGGAATGTTCATCCTACAACATAAAAAGTATTTCTGCCGACATAATAATTGTAAACAATTTGCAATTAAACTTTTTAAACCTCACCTTTCCATTAAGTCTAAAAAGCTTAAAAGACTTTGAAAGGCAAAATGTAGATATAAGTGTCAACGTCTTCGGATATGAAGAGAAAAATATAGTCGGACCCTACTATCTAACGAAGGAGGAGAAGAAATATCATATAAACCTCCTGCTTCTCATAGAGGAAGAAAGGTCGCATTACATCGTGACATTTCAAGGTTAGTAGCAAAAATACATGTAACACTTTATAAAAAAGAAATATTTCAAATTTGTTTGTTCTTTTTTATTAAATAAAAGGTTTATTCGAAGCAGTTTGACTGGACACAGAGGAAAAATATTTGTATGTAATGCATGCCTTACTTACAAATATAGTCAACGAGATTTATCACTTCATAAACAAACTTGCAATAAAGTTTGCACAAGGATGCCAGAAGGAGCTGATGCTGTTCTAAAATATTCGAATGCTCATAAGGAACTAGATGTTCCGTTTACAGTCTATGCAGACTTTGAATCAATTTTAAGTAGCATAAGTGAAGAGGTTAGTACTAAAACTACAAAAATACAACGACATATTCCATGTGCTTTTAGTTATTTTATAAAATGTAGCTTTAATGATAATTTAGACAAGTTTAAAATTTATTTTGGAGAAGATGCACCTAATGTTTTTGTTAAAGATTTAGTTGAGGACTTAAAAGACATTTATAAAAATTATATAATGACTGAAGATGATATAATTTTTCATAATTCATCTAATATTTGTCATATTTGTGAAAAGGTGATATATTTATCCAAAGTTAAAGATCACTGTCATTTTACTGGCAAGTATAGAGGCCCTGCTCACAATGATTGTAATTTAAAATATAGAAAACCTAAATTTATTCCAGTATTTTTTCACAACTTTTCTTCATATGATTGTCATATGTTCCTTAAATATTTAAATAGTATTCCAGATAGTGATATACGTGTAGTTCCTCTCAACAAGGAATTATATATATCTTTATCTATATATCTACCTTTTCAAGAAAACTCGACTAAGGAAAAATTCGAAATAAGATTTCTGGATTCGTTCAGATTTATGGCTTTAAGTTTAGATTCCCTAGCAAAAAATTTACGTGTTGAGGATTTAAATATTGTCCGCAAAAATTTCTCTGATGAAAATCATTTTAATCTAATTAGGAGAAAAGGTGTTTTTCCATACTCTTATATGGATTCTGTGGAAAGATTCAATGAAACTGAGCTCCCCAGTCGAGATAAGTTTTTTAATGTTTTAATTGACGCAGAATGTTCTGAAGAAGATTATGAACACGCGAAAAATGTTTGGAATACTTTTAGATGTAAAAATATGTTTGATTATACAAAATTGTATTTAAAAACGGATGTGCTTTTATTGGCTTTAGAAAAATTTGCAAAACCATATATAAGTTAGATCCAAATCATTATTATACCGCCCCAGGTCTTTCATGGGATGCAATGCTTAAAACGACAAAGAAGGAATTAGAATTATTCACAGATAAAGATATGCATCTGTTTATACAAAAGGGAATAAGGGGTGGTCTCGTAAAATGTTCCCAGAGACATGCCAAAGCCAATAATATATATTTAGATGATTATGATAGTAGTAAACCATCTGAATATTTAGCTTACTTAGATGCAAATAATTTATATGGATGGGCAATGTCACAGTATCTTCCAGCTGGGGTATTTGAGTGGCTTGGCGAGGACGATTTAAAGAAATTTAATCCAAATAAAATATCTGATACTTCTCCTGTCGGTTACATTTTAGAAGTTGATTTAAAATATCCACACTCTCTTCATAAACTGCATAATGATCTTCCTTTTGCTCCTGAAAATAAAGTAGTTGGAAACTCAAAATGCAAAAAACTTATTGCAGATTTGACTAATAAAACAAAATATCTGATTCATTATCGAAACCTTAAACAATGCCTTGCAAATGGTTTAATTTGTACAAAATATCATAGGGGAATAAAATTCAATCAATCACCATGGCTTCAGAAATATATAAACTTAAATACACAACATAGAGCAGAGGCTCAAAATACATTTGAAAAAGACTTTTTCAAACTTTTAAATAACGCTGTTTATGGGAAGACCATGGAAAATGTTGAGAAAAGGGTGGATGTCAAAATCACAAGAAACTGGGAGAGTGAAAATAGAAATCGTAGAGGTGCAAGATATTTTGTTTCTCGCCCCAATTTTAAAAGCATTTCAAAGTTTTCTGAAGACTTATTTGCAGTTCAGATGGGTAAAGTTGATATATTATACGATAAGCCCATATACATAGGTTTTGCCGTACTTGAATTATCTAAATGGAAAATGTATGATTTTCATTATAGGATAATGAAGTCAAAATATGGTCAAAATATAATTCTCAATTATATGGACACCGATTCATTTATATATTCAATAAAAACTGAAGATTTTTACAAAGATATACTTGATGATTTGTTGTCTGAATTTGATACCTCAGATTACCCCGTTAATAATCCTTACGACATACCGTTAGTGAATAAAAAAGTTTTGGGTAAAATGAAAGATGAGAATAATGGTACTATTATGACTGAATTTGTTGGTCTTAGATCGAAAATGTATTCCATTAAAACTATTGACAACAAGGAAATTAAAAAAGCAAAAGGGGTTAAGAAGTCTGCTTTAAATAAATATTGTATGTTTGATTATAAAACTGCCTTATTTAATCGTAAAATCTTAAGCGATAATATGTGTTTATTTGCATCTAGATTGCATAATGTTTTTACAATAAATATATATAAAATCGTTTTAAGTTATAAGGATGAAAAACGAATAATTATGAACAATCAGGTTCAAACAGTCGCTAGGGGGCATTGTGAATATGATCAGTATAATAAAACCCCTGACAATGAATGTCTAAAATGTAGCAATAGGAATTATATTTTTGATGAAGATGGAGATAATACTATTATGGGAGTAAATATTGACTAAGTACAATTCCAGAATGATTCTGAGGATGATATATTTAATAGCATCAATTATTAGGAAATAAGACATTGTATTTTAATAGCTTTAAATTAAATTTGATGTATATTTTGTAATATAATTTAATAATTTCTTTTTTTTAATAATATAATTAAATAAGTTTAAGATTAAAAGAGATTCTTAAAAAAAAAATAAATATTTTGTATTTTTCTCTTAAAATTTTTTGATTATTAAGCAAAATAAAACACTGGTATTTTAGTTTTCTATTTTAAGAATACATATTTTTATTTACAATTTTAAGACATTGTTTTTAAGTGTGTATTTTCTAAATATTTAATAAAGATAATAAAAATGGAAAATTGCCTTCATTTATTTTAAAGTTTAAAAATTTTTGTAGTAAAAGAGCATTTTTCAGTGCACATGTTCCATGTTTGTGAGAACTACAACGGATGCAATCGGGATATTTTTCATCGAGCTCTCTTAAATAACAGCAGTTGATATTTTCTATATTGAAAACGTTTTTCCGCAGCATATTCTCCAACCACTTTTTCTTTTCCAAACCCTTGACAAAAATTAAAGAACCCTCTGTGTTTGATTTGAGAAATTCGCACACAGACTTGAATGATACGGATCCATCTTCCCATTGCAGATGATGATGATTTTTTGTTAACCAATTGACTTGTTTTTGATTCTTTGGTGATAAATAACTATAATCGAAGGGGGGTTTTATGATGAAATTTATATACTCCTTAGCGTTAAAAACCAATGCAATTTCTTTGGCAATAAAATTATTAGAATCTGCTCTAAAGCTCTAAATAAAAACTATTTTTGGCATTTCCATTGCTTAAACAATTTTATGAACCTGTCCTGTCAAAGGCGTATATACTACCAAACTCATCAGCTTACTGCATTCTTATTCCTGGTCTGTTCCTGATCTATTCCTGCTCTGTTGCTGATCTATTCCTGGTCTGTTGCTGATCTATTCCTGGTCTGTTTCTAATCTGTTCCTGATCTGTTTCTGATCTGTTCCTGGTCTGTTTCTGATCTGTTGCTGATCTGTTCCTGGTCTGTTTCTGATCTATTCCTGGTCTGTTTCTGATCTATTCCTGGTCTGTTTCTGATCTATTCCTGCTCTGTTGCTGATCTGTTCCTGGTCTGATATGACTGAAGTGTTGGAGGAACTGGTCAAGGTAAGAAATGCTTTGAAGAAGAAATTTCGAAGCATAAAAATGGGTGAAGCTAATACTCATGAAAGACTACAAAAAAGATTTAAGCCCATAACTAACCCGCTGAAAGAATTTATAAATAATTCTTCTAAAGAAAAGAGAATTTCTAAAGATGAAAAAGAAGAAATTAAAAATGAAATAAAAAATTAAATAGAAAATGAGACGAGTTTATCGTTTAGAAAATTACCAATGAAACTGGGGACAAGTACCCCAAAGAAAGATTTTACGAGTGATGAATACAAAACAATTGATGAAAATGATGATGATGATATTTACTATCAAACTGAATCCCCCGTTGATGTTACAAACGATACAATAATAAACTCACTCGATTTATCGCATTTAGCTCAAAAAAATGAACTGGAAACGCTTTATGGTTCTCACAAAGATTCGAATGGTGAGTGGAAATTTGGGAATAGCTACATTAAGTTGAGTGATGATAAAATTATGCTAGGAAATCAAAATTGGTTGCTAACACCAGGTTTGGTTCAGTTAATGTTTTATAAAACTCCAAAAAATTATGATAAAACAGAATTGGAGATTTACAAAAAGATTTTAATGGAGACAAATGCTCACAAAAGAGACTATAAATCAGACGGACAAATTAAAGGGACAAGGGCCTACAAATATGTAAACATTATCAGAAAATTATTTAAAAATGACAAAACAGGAAGTGGTCTAATGAAATTAAATTCTAATAAACCTAATTATGTATATTGGAATGATCCGAATGAGTTAGTTGACCGCCTCAGATTATTAATCGCCTCTCAAGCTTCTGGTCATAACAATCATAACAATGAAATTGTTTCTATTATCGAAGAACTGCAGGAAGCTGATATAATATTATAATATATATAAAGTTTTGTGAGTTAAGGATATATATTGAAAATGTCTGTCGACAAGTTCGGACACTATTACAATTCTAAGCTGAACTATAATAATATAATAAGAAAGAATGATTCGAAAATATTTGGCCCCATTTTGGATAGCGATAAGAACTTTAATATCCAAAACAAAAGAATTAAAAATGTTTGCGAGCCCTGTGGAAGAAAACGACGCCGTCACAAAAGACTTTCTACTCTTACAAGTCAACAAAATGCAGACAGACATACTTTTGAATATATATAAAAATAATGATGTAGTATATAAGAAAATTTCTGATATAAATCATAATCAAAAATCGTACTTTGACAGAGTTGTTGCGCAAACAAATTAAACTTTTGCAGAGTTTACTACTAAAATTGATGCCGAGGGAAGATGTGTTACATATGATGTCTAACATTGATAACATAATAAACTAATATATGTTGTCGATAATGAATACAAAGAGAATTCTGGTAAAAGAGTTGCATAAACAGGCTCGAAAAAATTTTAAGCGTCGAAGAGTTGTAATGAAAGGCATTGATTATTTATGGCAAGCAGATCTAGTTGAATGGGTAATTATTCATCGGATAACAAGGACTATCGTTATCTGCTAACGGTCATTGATACGTTTTCAAAATATGCTTGGGCAGCACCTCTCAAATCTAAAAGTTCATCGGATGTTTGCAAAGCAATGGAAAATATATTGAATTTGGGTCGTGTGCCAAAAAATTTACATACTGATGATGGCAAGGAATTCTTTAATAAAAACTTTAGTAAATTGATGAAAAAGCATAATATTAATCACTACTCAACGTATAGTGTAATGAAAGCGTCTATTGTTGAACGATTCAATAGAACTCTTAAAGGTATGATGTGGAAGGAATTTAGCTACAACGGATCATATCATTGGATTGATTTATATAAAGATTTAATTGACGAGTACAATCACAAGATTCATCGTACCATAAAAAAGGCACCCATTAATGTTAATTCTACGAATGAGAAAATGTTACTAGACACAGTGTATAATCACTTGAAAATGTACAAAATCTCAAAATTTCATGTTGGAGATTCGGTACGCATCAGCAAATATAAGCATATTTTTGAAAAGGAATACACACCTAACTGGACAACAGAAATTTTTAAAATCAAATCTATAAACAACACTTATCCAGCAACAAATATTTTGGTGGATTACGAGGGAAATAGAATTAAAGGTGCCTTCTATGATGAAGAACTCTCAAAAACTCGACTGCCTAATACATATCTTGTTGAAAAAGTTATTAAAACTAAAGATAATAAAGTATTCGTGAAATGGTTGGGTTTTTCAAATCAGCATAATTCTTGGATAAATAAAAATGATATTTTGTAATGTGTGTGTGTGATTACTTTTACGACTATAAAATTAAGTATAAAAGGATTAAATGTTTTCTCCACTATTTTAGTTGAATAAAAAACTTTAGCTTGATAATACATTATATTTATATATTAGCAGGAGGAGAATGGATAAGATTTTTAAGAGCTCTGAGATTAAATATGAAAAACTAAAGTATTGTAATTATTGTGGTAGTAATGATCACAATGAAAATAAATGTAATCAGAAGAAAGATGATAATAAAGTTAATAAATGAGAATCTTCTGGAAAGAATGTTAAAATTGATATATATATAGGTATATACTACATGTACTTTAAGTATTGATATAAAATTATCTAAAATAAAGAAAAAAGCAACCCTTTAAAGAAACAATATTTTGTTTTATTTCCTACATTAGCCATTTGGTAAGCAAAATGTCAATTACACTAACATTGAGCGGAAACTACTCAAATTTATCAGCAAATTACTTTCCTCCAATAAATTTAAACGGCGGTTACGAGTGTGCTCTCGTAGATTTTCACACATACAACAGCATACCAAATGTGGACAAATACAATAATTTGTTTCACATTGGTAGTAAAATTATTACAATACCTATTGGATCCTATGAGCTGAATGATATTGTTGATTTCATAAAGGGGGAATATGAGAAAGATGGGTTGGGGAAGAAAAAGTGGTTGGAGAATATGCTGCGGAAAAACGTTTTCAATATAGAAAATATCAACTGCTGTAATTTTAGAGAGCTCGATGAAAAATATCCCGATTGCATCCGTTGTAGTTCTCACAAACATGGAACATGTGCACTGAAAAATGCTCTTTTACTACAAAAATTTTTAAACTTTAAAATAAATGAAGGCAATTTTCCATTTTTATTATCTTTATTAAATATTTAGAAAATACACACACTTAAAAACAATGTCTTAAAATTATAAATAAAAATATGTATTCTTAAAATAGAAAACTAAAATACCAGTGTTTTATTTTGCTTAATAATCAAAAAATTTTAAGAGAAAAATACAAAATATTTATTTTTCAAGAATCAACGGGGTAATCTGAGGTATCAAATTCAGACAACAAATCATTAAGTATATCTTTGAAAAAATCTTCAGTTCGGATGGAAAACTCCAAAATCTATATCTACACATAGCTCTTCGAGATTGTCATGATTCTCTGAGTGTATGCAATTGAAATTATTATTGAATTCACCATCATCAAAATATTCGTCGTATTCATCAAAAAACCAATTATCCATGCAGACTTTCATCAAATCCAATGATGATTTCAATTGAGCTCTACTACTTATCGCAACTGTTTTAACATTTGTTCGGTTTGCCAACAATAGAACAGGAAGCTTACGTTGCGTTATTTTCCCCTCCTCTTTTAATAATTTAAAAGCACCATAGATGAATTGTTCTGTTATTAACTTACACTGCACAAAATTAATATGACTTAAATTACGACATTGCTGAAATAAATGTATTAAACCCTGTCATGGGTGGGTAAAGCAGTCCAGTCATTCGATAAATTTGTCGATAGCAAAAATACAACGCTGTGGGTGGTAGGTTTGAACAGCTGTTTTTTGTTGTTATACTGAAGAGAGGGGTACAAAAAAAAAAAAAGAAGTATACATAGCTACATGCAAGAAAGATGGAGGAAAAATTTTAAAAAATGAAGGAACTTCCTTTTAAAAGAAAAATCTAATTCGATTCTGGTTTTGGATGGAGTAGGAAGAGTGGCCGGCGAGAAATTTTTTTATTGGGAATTACAACAACTACAACATCAGCAACAGCAACAATAATAAAATACAGCAGTGGTGGCAAAAAATTTACAAGTTTTTATTTAATTTTATTACAATATGAAATATTATTTATAAAGAAAAAAAGTTCTATACATAACATTGGATTCAGCCACTTCTTCCTACACAACGTTGGAGGAGCTGCATTAGCACCACCACGCCTGGGGTGCTAGGTAACCAGTGGATAACACCATTTTACGAGAGTTACGTGGACGACCTGACGGACATGACTGAAAAAAAGTGTTTTCTTTTAGTTTCTAAGAAATTGATAGGATAGACATTTAGTGTTTTTTTTTTACTTACCTGGGAGTAATCCCCTATTGAGGAGTGCGAAAGTCGCTAGGTCGAGCTCAACCTTAGGCCGCGAGTGTTAAAGTCCGGGGAATTTTGCCCATATTAAGAAAAATGTTGTTCCTATGAAAAAAAAAGGAAAATCAAACTAAAATAAAATATTATAAAAAATTTAAATTTTAAACGTAAACGGGAATACCGTACCTCGGACACAGTGACGGACGACCATTCCACTGAGGCCAACACCGCAAGGCATTCAGCTAATTGGCAAATCAAAGCGAATACGCCATCTTTTATTACCCACCATTTTGGGATGCCGTTAACAGCAACAAACGTTAAAATAACCTAAAAGGAAATCAAGAGTATTTAATGGCGACTTGGTATAATTTTTTTTTCAAAGTAATTTTATATTAAAAAGAAATTTTTTTGTTTTTTAAATCAATTTTATTAAAGATAAAGAAACAAAGATTTTTTTTTTTTTAGTTTTGTTAATATCTAATATTTTTTTTTCAAATGCCACAATTTGGCAGTAATAATATTAAATGTATAGATATAGGAAAATGAAAATATATTCTGTTTAACCAAATTAACATGACGGTTTAGATTTTTTTTTATAAGTGGTAGCAGGGAGAAGAAATAAGCGGGGTAAGTAATTGGGGCATTCCGGTCAACGTTTATGGAATGTCACGGTGAAACCAGTTCCTTTTGGTTTCAGAGGGAGGGTAACCATATTGGCGAAACAGCTGCCAATATAAAAGGTAATTTTTTTTGTGTTTTGGGTGTGCTGCAGGGAGCGTGGCGTATAAGACGCCTATATAACCAATTCCTTCGTGCATTGATTTTCTTTGCATCGCTTTGTCTCGGGTCCCCATAAAATCATAAAAATTTTTCATAAAGTCACCTAATGCAAAAACAGGCTGGCATGAATTTATTGTCCGTGTCTGTTATGCCCAGTTTGGTCGGCAAGAATCCCCCCCTATCCGGCGAGCTCAAGCCGAGCGTTCCGCAAGCATGCCAGCACTGCCGACAACCTGGCAACACCTTTTATTTTTATATAGTATCAACAGCTGACACCACAGTATGGCGCCCGTACGTGGGGCTCGAGGCAAAGTTTTAAAATTTCGGACTGTGAGAATATGGGTCTCGTAAAGTTTTGTAAGTCTTATTAGGTTTTCAAGAGTACCTAATACATGCGGCAAGTCTTGAGAGAGAACGATATATTCTCTCCAGTTGAGGTAAAATTTAGTTTTTAAATGTCACAGCCTTAAGTGGCAAATCATTTCCTGTCCAGTAAGTCCCGGTGGTCGAGGCTATTAAGCCAAGAGCCGCGTTGCGACTGGTTCGGGGGGGTGTTAGGTCACTTAAGTGTTTTTTTTTTTTTTTTCATCACTATTGTGGGTCTGGTACTCTCTCCAGTTGAGGTAAAATTTAGTTTTTAAATGTCACAGCCTTAAGTGGCAAATCATTTCCTGTCCAGTAAGTCCCGGTGGTCGAGGCTATTAAGCCAAGAGCCGCGTTGCGACTGGTTCGGGGGGGTGTTAGGTCACTTAAGTGTTTTTTTTTTTTTTTTCATCACTATTGTGGGTCTGGTACTCGAGTCTTGGTAATTAGTTTTTTTAGCTACCAATAAATAAGTTTTTATTTTAGCTTCGAGTCCAGGTCAAAAATAGAACCTAAGAAGGTTGCAAAAAATTAGTTTTTATATTTACCTTTGAGGTTGTGACTCATTTTTAGAGTCAGGTCCACTTCAGATGCAGTCGCTAGTCCATAAATGCATTATTCCAATCGGAAATTATAGTTGCAGCGCGAGCACTGGGGTGGCCAAATATCAGCTATCTTCATATACCTTACGCTTTTTGTACCCACGAAGCTCCTGAAAAGCAAATAGTTTATTAAAAAAGGTACACTCAAGATACCGAAAGTAATACTTATCTTGACCCCGCAATTTTTTTTCTCCCGAAACGCTACCACATATCGATATCTTCATTGCATTTTCTTTTTTTATACATTTGATTTTGTTATCATCTTTCGAGTTTTTCTTTATTTTTGATTTCTCATTCCTTTTATTTTAATTTGTTATTTTTATATTTTCGAGTGATTTTTATTTTATCGCCAAATTGAATCGTTTGGAATTTTAGTTTTTCCTAAAAGCAAAGTTGAATTGGGTTGTCTTATAGTTTGCTTCTATAGGCTAGTTTTAGCACATTTGTTGTTTCTTTGGCTGTTTTTTTTTATTATGGTTTTAACTCGACAAGCCAGCAATTTGGGCAAAATGTCGACTACCACGAATGGAACACAAGCCACCAATACCATCACCGCTGGGGCTAGTGGTTCGAGTACTAATACCACCACCAGCACTACAACAATTGTAACTCCTACAACAACCGGTGAGGCTAATCCACCCAACGTGCCTCAATATGACGCTGCTCTCAGCTCAGAAAGTCTGACGGATGAAGCGATAGTGTCGCCGGATTATCTCAGTAGGACAGCTCAACAGGTCCGGCGCGAGTTTAGAGAAGGTGTTTCTATAGACCCAGGAAATTCAATTAGTGTCAGCGAAATTCAAGAAGTTGTTAATGCTGCAGTTGGTGTTTCACAATCTCAGTTTATGAAAGAAGTGGATGACAAGATAAGCAGAGCTTTACGAGAGATAATGTTGGCGATAAATGCGCCGAGAAATGATGGTGTTCATGCTAATCCTGGTCAGCCACAGGGGTATCCCCAAAATCCGGGATTGCCTCCAAATGCACCGCACCATATACAAGGGCAGGCAACTTTACCACCAATGCCACCATTATTTCCTGCACCAAATCAGGAATCAGCGCCTGCAAGGCAAATTCCTTTAAATTTTGAATTGGGTCCTAGTAGCCAACCGTTTCAACCGCAGCTTCAGCAACAAATGTCGCAGCATTCAGTGCATGGGTCTCACCCACAGGTACAACAACCGTTTCTACCATATCCAGCCTATACTCCTAGGCCAGAGTCACAACAGGTTCACTGGTTGGAACGGCAAAACCAGAAACGGAATCCACCACAAATTCAACCACCCCAACAGCAAAATCTGCAAAATTATCAACAACAAAACAATTATCATAATCAACAACAAAATAATTTACTAAGCCAACAACAAAATTTTCAACAGAGTCAACAGTACTTACGTTACGGTGAACCAAATCGGAGAGTGCCGCAGCCTGGTAACCCAGCGCAGAGCGTTAGTTATCCGGTCTCGAATTATTACTGCGAACCGCTAGGCCAGTCCAAACTTGCTAAGTGGGGGCTGAAGTTTTATGGCACAGAAAAATCCATGAACGTGCATGAGTTTATTTTTCGGGTCAGGGAGTTATGCAAAGACTATAATTGCTCCGAAAGTGAACTCATGCGCGGTTTTCCCCTGTTGCTTGAGGACCCTGCGTTGAGCTGGTATTGGAACCATCGAAAGTTGGGCCTTGTTGATACATGGGCAAAGTTGGAGACCGCTCTTTTGACACAGTACCGCCATTATGAAAAAGACGTTCAGGTGCAGATGAAGATAATAAGCCGCCGACAGCTCCCTCAAGAATCTTTTGAGGATTTTTATAATGCTGTGATTAAGCTGCGTAATCAGCAAGAAAAGCCGTATGACGAAGATCAGTTGGTTGATATCATGCGCGGCAACCTGAAGCCGTCATTAGCTCAGTTGATGTTTCCATTGCAGCTGAACAAACTGTCAGATTTCTGCCGTGAGGTGAGGAGGGCTGAGAGCTTATTAGCCAGTCAGCGCCAGCAGTACCCGCAACGCCAAAGTTTTGCACCAAGGTTGCATGAAATAGACTTCCAGGATGAGCCACGGCCTGAAGAGCTGGAGGTGGATGGTATTCGATCTACACTACACGTGTTGGAATTGTAAAGTGGTAGGTCATAGTTTTGTAGAATGTCCGTCGACTACTCGCAGGTTGTTCTGTTTCAGGTGTGGTAGGGACAACGTTGTGACTCCTAAATGCCCGAAGTGCCAGGGAAACCGATCCCGGAACCCGTCTCAATCTGGGGAGGCGAGGTCCACCGAGGTCTAGACCCAGAGCGGGAACAAAAGTTAGGCGATAGAAAACCAAGAGTTAGAGAATTAAAACCCTTACATATAAGAATTAGAGAATATAACGAGGCCAGAGCTCGAATATTTGGGCCAACCCCAAATAGAATTAAAAAAGCTAGAGATAGGTATAGAAACAGGAAAAAGATTCGGCGGGAAGTTGCAGCAGCTTCTCTGTACGAGGGTGAAGACTCGCGTTTTTATACCCAGTTAAATATAAACGGCTACGAAATAAAAGGTTTGTTAGACAGCGGGGCCACGGTGACATGTCTAGGAAAAAATTGCCTCGATTTTGTGTTAAAAACCGGTTTGAAAATACACAATTTTTACGCTGAAGTTAAAACCGCGGATGGTAGTCCTCACAGAATAGTGGGTCGTGTGCGAGCAGAGGTGTCATTTAATAAATTAAAACACGCCATCACGTTTTATTTAGTACCTACGCTTAGTCGTGAGCTATTTTTGGGTGTCGATTTTATGAAGGTTTTTAAATTGTTCGCCAATATAGAGAGTTTGACAACCAACGGCGTTAGTCTCTGCGAGGAAACAGAGGGTACCGTAGAGGTCAAAGCTCACACTCTTACCGACTTGCAGCGGCAGCAGTTAGACACCGTTGTTTCTAAATTCCCGTGTTTTACGAAATTAGGATTGGGTAAAACCAATTTAGAAATTCACACAATTGACACTCGGGACGTTGTTCCGGTGAAAGGCCGGCATTATCCAGTCTCCCCGGCTGTGCAGAAGTTGATGTTCGCAGAGCTTGATAGGATGCTTGGGCTAGGGGTCATTGAGGTTAGTGATAGTCCATGGAGTCACCCGGTCACTTTGGTCCGCAAGGGCGAAAAGAATCGGTTATGCCTGGATGCTCGCAAACTCAATGCGCTGACGGTCAAGGACGCCTATCCTTTGCCGCACATCGAAGGTTTGCTCAGTCGGCTCGGAGACACTTATTTTATTTCAAGCGTTGATTTGAAAGACGCATTCTGGCAGATACCCCTAGATCAGTCTAGCCGGGAAAAAACTGCATTCACGGTGCCACAGCGACCACTTTATCATTTTACGGTCATGCCTTTTGGGTTGTGTAACGCGGCCCAAAGGTTATGCCGTCTAATGGATAAAGTGATCCCCTCATCACTACGTGATAGAGTTTTTGACTATCTAGACGATTTATTGGTTGTCTCGCCAGATTTCAATATTCATTTGGAGTTGCTGTCACAAGTGTCGGATTGTTTGTCGAATGCGGGACTGACAATCAACGTTGCAAAATCAAAATTTTGTTTTAAAGAGCTGAGATATCTAGGGTACATCGTTGGTGGCGGCAAGTTAAAACCTGATCCGACCAAAGTGGAGTGTATTACTCGTTACACATATCCAAAAACACCTAAACAGGTGCGTAGTTTCATGGGAGCCACGGGTTGGTATAGAAGGTTCATACCAGATTATGCCACCGTTGCTGCACCGATTTTTGAGACACTGAAAAAGGGTAAAACGTTTCACTTTACGGATGAAGCGAAGGTCGCTTTCGATCGCCTCAAAGAAGCTCTGGTTACGAGCCCAGTTCTTGTTCACCCTGACTTCTCCAGACATTTCTATGTTCAGTGCGACGCGTCCGATATAGGCATTGGCGCAGTGCTTTTTCAGAAAGATGATTCTGAAGCAGAACACCCAATCGCCTATTTCTCTCACAAATTAACCTCAGCACAAAAGAATTATTCAGTCACTGAGCGAGAGTGTCTGGCAGTTGTCATGGCGATCAAGAAATTTAGGTCCTATATAGAACTGATGCCATTTTCCGTCATTACTGATCACAGTAGCCTCAAGTGGCTTATGTCTACAAAAGATCTCAGCGGTCGTTTGGCCAGATGGAGCCTTCATCTCCAGGCGTATAGTTTTGGCATTCAGCATAGGCAGGGAAAACAAAATATTGTACCCGATACCCTATCGCGCTATGAGATGGATGAGCTTGCACCGAATGTAGAGAGTTTCATTGATTTAGAGTCAGCCAGTTTCAAGTCGGAGGATTACCTTAATATTATTGAAAACATTGTGGAAAATGCTGATCAGTTGCCTGATATTAAGGTGATTGATGGCATAATTTATAAAAGGACAGTTCCGTACGACGGTGTCCAGCTTAATGAAGATTTTGCTTGGAAACTCTGGGTTCCCAGTGATTTAAGGAGTAAAATAATTGAAAAGGCTCATAATCCACCTCAAGCAGCGCATGGTGGATTTGGTAAGACTCTTCGGCGTGTCCGAGAATATTTTTATTGGCCAAATCAAAGTTCTGAAATTCGTAATTTCGTGGCAAATTGTCAAATTTGCAAGGAATCAAAGCCGGCCAACGTTACCTTACGTCCACCAATGGGCTCTGAAACGCTAACTTCGCGTCCGTTTCAACGTATATTCGTCGACTTTTTAGGCCCTTACCCGCGGTCGAGAAACGGGAATGCATTTATTTTTATTGTGTTAGACCATCTAACCAAGTTCCTTTTATTAAAGGCTATGACGAAAGCAAATTCGAAAAGCGTTATAAAATTCTTGATATCGGAGGTCTTCCATAAGTTCGGTACGCCCGAGACGATTGTTTCCGATAATGGGAAGCAATTTACCAGCAAGGAATTTTCCGATACGGTCAAAAATTTCGGGGTAAAGCATATTAGGACCGCAGCGCACTCGCCACAGGCGAATGCGTCTGAGCGTGTCAATCAATCAATTCTTGCTGCAATTCGCTCGTATATGCAAGATGACCACTCCGAGTGGGATAAATACCTGTCAGAGATTGAATTTTCTTTGCGTTCGTCGGTTCAAACGTCAATTGGTGTGACTCCATATTTTGCCCTTTTTGGCATGAACATGGTAAGTCATGGCAGCATTTATCAAATTGCTCGTAAACTTGAAAGTCTTAATGACCCGGAGATGAACATAGTTCCAAGGCCGGTAAAACTTAACGCAAATAGAGAAAAGATTCCCGAGAATTTACATAACGCCTACTTAAGAAATGCAAAAACGTATAATACACGGTGCCGAGTCATAAAATTCGTTCCGGGACAAGAGGTCTACCGAAGAAACTTTCAACAAAGCGATTTTAAGAAAGGCTTCAACGCGAAATTAGCCCGCAAATTCGTCAAATGTCGGATAGTTAAACCCATAGTACGAGGTCGAGGACATGCAAGGTCGCTCGATAGGTGTTTACCACGGTAAAGACCTTAAGCAATAGTCGTTGCGTTTTTTTTGTTTTTTTCGAAGTGCATAGTAATAAAGTTTTTCGGGCATTGGTCGAGATTTGGTGACCTGTACATTCGTCTTTGGATATTCGAGTCAGAGATTTCATTTGTCGTTTAGATGGAAGATTTTGAAGTTTGGTTTTAACATAAGCCTACGTTTCTAAGCTGATTGCATGTGCAATCATCATTGTGCCTCATGTGTGAGTGCCATGATAACTCTGGGGAACTATGCCATTAAGAGCTAGACACTCCAGCACTGGTACAATGATATTTTCTGAGTCCGTATTTACGGCGAGTTAACCAAAGTGATTTAATCATCAAAAACAGAATCTTGCGATAAGATAATGGTTTTGCCATCGCAACGATATTAAAATCCCTGACCCTTCTAATGTCGACAAGTCAGTTTTTCGGTTTTTTTATCTATTTCTAAGCTTAAATCTATTTAAACTCTAATTCCTACTTGTATGTATGAGCAAATTCTTACCAATAAAATTGGTTGCCGGTTTAAAGGTGGCTAGGGATTCGTTTTCCTTCATTGTCGGGCTAGATGATGTTGGATCCATTTAGTTTGCAATCTGGGTTTAGAACCTGAAAGCTAAAAGAAATATAATTAGTTTAAGTTTTAAGTATTTTATTAGTATAAAATTTTTGATTTTTTATTTAGGTCGCAAAATTGGTCTCACTCCCCCTTGAATTCGAAGTGCAATTGAATTACTGTCACTTCGGGGGAATGTTTTTATTACTTTTAGGTAAGCAATGGAAATCTTTTTGAATTTTAGATTTCATGGCTTAAGTTTAAGTTTAATTTTTATTTTCTTTATTTTAAATTTTTTTATTAAAAAGGTTGAATTGAAGCTATCTTGTTTTCCTTTCGGCATTGAATTTGGTAAACTCCATCTAAGAGTGTTTGAGATTCGAAAGGAAGACAAAAAGCCTGCAAGAGCAAATACTTTTTATGAATTTTCAAAGTATTTTAAGTTTTTACGCTGTTTTTTTGCACCATTTTTATATATATATAACATACGTGGGTTCGATTAATGTTGTTGTTCAAGTTACATGGCTATCGAGTTGGCTAACTCGGTAGCTTGATCGAGTTTTAATACACAGCAGCTTTTGTACCTTTCCTCCTTTGTTTATGCTTCACCTACAGACAAAAGTAAAACACTAGAGTTAATTATTCGCTTTCAACTTTTTGCAGATAAATCAGAAATTTGTTTTGGTTCGTTCAGTCAGGAAAAAAGAAAACTAAATCTTAAAAGGAAAAAATTTGTTCGATTGATCGATTGAATAACGAATAAGATCAAAAAAATAATTTTTAATTAGTAATTTATTTAATGCAAAAAAATAAACAATTTTAAAATCAACTGAAAAATCTATTGCAATTGCCTGTCGGTTGCTTTATATTTTTTTTTGATAACGACTCAAATACTGTAAACTTGCGTTTTTAACTGAAGTATAATAGCCGGAACCCGATATTAGTATTGTTAAAACGTTTTGTTTTTTTTTTTTCAATAAAAAAACAAACACTGTTGTTCAAGATAATTTATTATTCAATAAGGGTTTTTTCTTTCTATTTTAATAAAAATTTAAAATGTTTATTTTCGTTTCAAAAACAAAAATTTAAAAATATTTACTGATATTTATCAGCAAAGTTGAGAATTAAAATCATCATTGATGGAAAAAGTACAAAAAAAAATAAAACAAACAAAATTAGTTATAATGTTAAATAATAAAAAAAAAAAAAAAGAAATAAAAAAAAAATTGGGGAGAAAAAGTTAATGCATTAGGCGTTTTAAAGCGTTTTTCTAGAACGTAATAAATTTAATACGAACAAAGAACAAAATCAGTTTTTAATTTTTTTCCTCATTAAACGTTAAACGTTTTTGTCAACTTTTTTTTGAACTTTGATATTTAAAATTTTTTTTTTTTTTGTTAGTTTGAAAACATATTTTTTTTTTTATTTTGTTTTTGGAAGTATTATAAAAAAAAAAAAAAAACTTTTAAAATGAAAAGACATTTATTTTGAAAACAAAATAATAAAACGTTTTCGGGTGCCTGCTCAATGGGTGATATAACACTTGAAACTCAATTGAAGATTGTTCTCTTTTAAAACTAATAATGAACTAGATTTGTAGTTTTATACAACTTACCCGACTTAAGGGGTTGAAACGCATCGTTTTGAAGTTGTTCGCTGCTGGCAATCGTTACGCGGTCTTCAAGGGGGTGCGCCGTCCATTGGGAATATATATATATATTAAACCTAGATAGGAAAACAGAAAATTATTAAATTGGTGTTTAACATTTGGAAAGTTTATTTTCACTTTATACTTACCAGTGGCCAGCGTATAATGGTTTGGGGCTTTTGAGGTCATATCCACTGCTTGGCTGGAAAAAAAATAAAGAAACATAATTTCTAATAAAATTAACTCACCTTCTTTTTTGTCATTCCGGAAATAGCCATCTTGTATCAAACGAAACCTGAAATTATAAAAGAGAGATTTTTTTTGAATTTGCACATGGTTGTACAATCTTTATATTCATGAATGAAAGGCTGAATGAAAGTTGAAGGGGAGGTGGAGTGCATGAGTAAAAAACAAAAAGAAGTTTAAGAAAAAGAAATTTTGTTTCATGTGTTTGTAGCACAGAATAAAAATTCTTTTTAAGTTCTTCCTTTAAAACACAAAAAAAAAAAGGGAAAAGACAATTGCTTTCCTGATCATTTAGTTTTTTATAAATTTTTCCAACATATTTTTATTTTTTGGTTCACATTTGTTTTTTTGCATATTTGAACTTATCCTTTGTTGGCACTTTTTTTTGTTTTCCACTTACACAATATGTTTTTTTACACACACTTTTCACAATATTTTTAATTATAATTAAATTTTATTTCCTTTTTTCACTTTTTTTCATTAATAATTTTTATTACTTACCTTGTATGTTTTGCACCCAATTTATTTTACAAATGTCATTTTTTTCGTGCTGCCAGATCGTTAGGTTTGGGTAATTCAGCAGAAAAGGGCGTTTTACACTACTCTTTATGGAAGGGATGCCAGATCTAATTTTCGAATGGGGGATTGGTAAAACGGCACCGACTGGCCAAAAAGGTCCCATCTTAGAAACGTGACCAACCAATTTAGAGTTTTGCTAATTGTGACGAAATATTCAGTATTCTTCCTCCCATCCTGGTTTCTTGATGAAATGCCAGGATGGTTGGGTTTGTCATGGGTGGGTAAAGCAGTCCAGTCATTCGATAAATTTGTCGATAGCAAAAATACAACGCTGTGGGTGGTAGGTTTGAACAGCTGTTTTTTGTTGTTATACTGAAGAGAGGGGTACAAAAAAAAAAAAGAAGTATACATAGCTACATGCAAGAAAGATGGAGGAAAAATTTTAAAAAATGAAGGAACTTCCTTTTAAAAGAAAAATCTAATTCGATTCTGGTTTTGGATGGAGTAGGAAGAGTGGCCGGCGAGAAATTTTTTTATTGGGAATTACAACAACTACAACATCAGCAACAGCAACAATAATAAAATACAGCAGTGGTGGCAAAAAATTTACAAGTTTTTATTTAATTTTATTACAATATGAAATATTATTTATAAAGAAAAAAAGTTCTATACATAACATTGGATTCAGCCACTTCTTCCTACACAACGTTGGAGGAGCTGCATTAGCACCACCACGCCTGGGGTGCTAGGTAACCAGTGGATAACACCATTTTACGAGAGTTACGTGGACGACCTGACGGACATGACTGAAAAAAAAGTGTTTTCTTTTAGTTTCTAAGAAATTGATAGGAGTGCGAAAGTCGCTAGGTCGAGCTCAACCTTAGGCCGCGAGTGTTAAAGTCCGGGGAATTTTGCCCATATTAAGAAAAATGTTGTTCCTATGAAAAAAAAAAAGGAAAATCAAACTAAAATAAAATATTATAAAAAATTTAAATTTTAAACGTAAACGGGAATACCGTACCTCGGACACAGTGACGGACGACCATTCCACTGAGGCCAACACCGCAAGGCATTCAGCTAATTGGCAAATCAAAGCGAATACGCCATCTTTTATTACCCACCATTTTGGGATGCCGTTAACAGCAACAAACGTTAAAATAACCTAAAAGGAAATCAAGAGTATTTAATGGCGACTTGGTATAATTTTTTTTTCAAAGTAATTTTATATTAAAAAGAAATTTTTTTGTTTTTTAAATCAATTTTGTGAATGTTAGAAGAATTGTTTTTTTATATTCGCTGAAAATAGAAAATATTATTAAAGATAAAGAAACAAAGATTTTTTTTTTTTTAGTTTTGTTAATATCTAATATTTTTTTTTCAAATGCCACAATTTGGCAGTAATAATATTAAATGTATAGATATAGGAAAATGAAAATATATTCTGTTTAACCAAATTAACATGACGGTTTAGATTTTTTTTTATAAGTGGTAGCAGGGAGAAGAAATAAGCGGGGTAAGTAATTGGGGCATTCCGGTCAACGTTTATGGAATGTCACGGTGAAACCAGTTCCTTTTGGTTTCAGAGGGAGGGTAACCATATTGGCGAAACAGCTGCCAATATAAAAGGTAATTTTTTTTGTGTTTTGGGTGTGCTGCAGGGAGCGTGGCGTATAAGACGCCTATATAACCAATTCCTTCGTGCATTGATTTTCTTTGCATCGCTTTGTCTCGGGTCCCCATAAAATCATAAAAATTTTTCATAAAGTCACCTAATGCAAAAACAGGCTGGCATGAATTTATTGTCCGTGTCTGTTATGCCCAGTTTGGTCGGCAAGAATCCCCCCCTATCCGGCGAGCTCAAGCCGAGCGTTCCGCAAGCATGCCAGCACTGCCGACAACCTGGCAACACCTTTTATTTTTATATAGTATCAACAGCTGACACGACAACCCTGATTGGTAATATTAATGCAATTTCGTAAATTTATATCTTCTAAATTGGTCAGCTGTGCAAGCTTTCTTAAACATTTATCATCCAAAGAACTATTGTTGGGGCAAATTAATTTTTTCAAGTTCTTTAAATCTCCCACCAATGAAGCTGCTGCAAAATTCAAACTTGCATATCCAATCAACATTAACTGTTCCAATTGTTGCGATTGATGTTTAACCAACTCTATCAATAATTGATGACATAATGGGTGGGAGTCATTAATGCCAAAAATTTCTAAACGTTTCAATTTTGGTAATTGGGCAATACATTCATATTGCTCTGTTGTACTACTTATTTTGAGATCTTCAAGTTTATGTAAATGATGGACCATTTCTTTAAAATCAGACGTTTTTAAATGCATACAATTACGTATATCCAGGGTATGTAAATTAGTCCAATTTTGACAAATTTGTTGTAAATTAAATTCATGACATCCGTTAAGAGACAGTTTTTCGATATTAGATAAATTACAAATATGTTCTGTTGTTATTGAACAATTTTTCAGACTTAAGACCTTTAGCTTTGGCAAGCATTTAACTTTCTCTGCGAATCTATTATCAAAGCTGAAATGTTGAATTTCTAATTTCGTACACGTCTCCATTTTATCAATTATATAATGTAAAAAGTCTGTGTCTGCTGTTTTGACACTTTGAATATTTTTGCAATGCTGTCCAATGCAATCTAATACAATTTAATAGTCATCCCAAGGTAATGTACCTTCGAATGACTTAATGTTTGGTCCAACCATTTTTATAAATTTAATTTTTTCTATCAGCGTCAATCCACCCATTGTATCTAAATAAAACGTTTTGTATTCTGCCTTTGATATCATACGGAAAACATCACTGAAACGCGGACATGTGTGTGAAAGGAGAATCTGGTCACGCAAATCTAATTTTTTGCAAATGTCTGCCAAACAATCATCGTTTAGAAATTGAGTTACGGCACTATTGTTGCTGCTTAAGGCTTGAGTATTAATTTTTTCCTTGTGTTGATGAGATTTTGAATTAATTAATAAATTTTTATTTTTTTCTTGTTGAGTTCTTCGGTAACTGAATGTTTCTAAGATACTGATTTTGATTTGTCAAATATATTGTTAAGTGCTCCTCATGAAATTTTTTAAAATTACTAGAAGATTTACACTTCTTTTTAAAGAATGCTGATTATTTCGAATTATATGATGGTCTGACGACACATGTACTGAAGGACCTGATAACATTCAATTTATGACATACTTTGAAAAAAAAAAAAAAAACATCCACATGTAGAATGTATATATAGTGCCATAGCAACTGCCTTAAAGGATATTCTTAATTCAGTGCATGGAGAGCATTTTGAGGATTGCATATGGTCTGACGACAGATGTACTGAAGGACCTGATACATGTAGTTGCATCATCTATAAATTTAGAGAAAATTCAGTCAACGATCTTATAAATCTCTATCATAAACATCTAAATTTTTAATTAAATAAAAAAAAAATAACCGAAATTATTATATTATACGTATTTAAATTTATAAGAAATATTTAATGAGATTTTAATTTAAGAATTATTTAAAAAGAAAGTAAAATAAAACCAAATACATGTAAAACTAATTTTTAGTATTGTTTTTTATTATACTCAACTAAACAAACAAACAAACAAAACACTAACAGATTCGAATTTCATTAAAACATAAAAATTTGTAGATTAATGAAAATGTCACATTAATAAATAATTAATTTATGACCTACTTGTACATTTATATGTAGAATGTATATAGCAAACACAAACAAAAATAAAAAAAAAACAAAAATAGAACATAAACACAAGAAAGAAAAAATGAAAATTTCCTATTAATACAAAAAACAAATATGTAGATCAATGACTTTCACTTAATGCAAATTTCCTCTTAATACAAAAACAAATATGTAGATCACTGACCACCAAAGAATAGAAAAAAAAACACAAGAGATAAAAAGAATTGACCGACGGCAACGCTAACAACAAAGACCCTCGTTACTTAACACCTAGCCAATCACGAACAAGAAAAATTTTGTATAACCACCACTTTTACATTACAAGCAAAGAACCGACGGTAGAATGTATATGCCACCAAAGAATAGAAAAAAAAAAAACACAAGTAAAAAAGGGCTAAATTCGGCTGTGCCGAATCTTTGAATACCCTCCACCATAGGGGCTGAAGATGATATACGTATATACTTAATTTTGCATGAACTGTAATATGAATATGTTTTGTCAATTTATGTAATTTAAATACCAAACTGCTCGGGAGGATGTTCAATAATCTGAGTAAAAATAGGCACCCTCGCTTGCGTCTTCGCGTCGTGATCGCCATTTCAACAGACAGACAGACGGACAGACAGACAGACGGACAGACAGACAGACGGACAGACAGACATCGCTAAATCGACTAAAAATTGCATAAGGATCGCGAATATATATACTTTATGGGGTCTTAAACCTATATTTCGACATGTTAAAAACGGAATGACAAACTGATATATACCCTCACCATATATGGTGGAGGGTATAACAAGAGATAAAAAAGAATTAACCGACGGCCACACTAACCACATAATTTCAAAAAGACCAAAAACAAATATGTAGATCAATGACTTTCACTTGATCATAAAAATTTTGTATACAACCCTTTTATATTATAAGCATACAACCGACGGCCACACTAGAAGGCAATTAAATCAATATGAGTCCTCAGCTAAAATGAAGGCAATTAAACCATTTTGTGTCAACATCAAAAATGAAGGGCAATTAAATCAAGTTGGCTCCTTATGAAAAAGCAATTAAATCAAGTTGGTTCCTTATGAAAAAGCAATTGAATCAAGTTGGCTCCTTATGAAAAAGCAATTAAATCAAGTTGGCTCCTTATGAAAAAGCAATTAAATCAAGTTGGCTCCTTATTTTCCTACTACTCTGGAAGGTTCAAATTGTGTATATTTAACCCCCCTGAGGTATTGACATTCACCCAGGTAGGATTTTTGTAAATTCCTTCGTGGAGGGGCAAAAAGGGGGAAACCCTCCCACTTAACGGCCAGCCCACACCGAAAAAGCAAAATACCTGAAATTTTAAACATGTATTACCTGGAGTATGGACTAAATCACTGATAAGCTACATTTTAGAATTTTAGGCAGGGACGTGGTAAAAATGGGGTTTAAATGGATGAAATGTCTACCCTTTAACAGATTGGTGAAACCGCTGGACCTAGGAGGTTGAAATTTGGTATGCAGGCTCCATCTCCAGTTTAGATAACAGCTAAGATGTCAATTTTGGAAAATCTAACGGGGAGGGAAAAAAAGAAAAAAGTTATCCCTCTAAACGACTTGCCAAAACCGCTAGAGCTGGGCAGTTAAGTTTGGTACATACATTCTAAAAAATGCTTGTAAATTTACTACTATAAAATGGGTAAAGTGTTACGTAATATTACGGAAATTCGGTAAATATAAACACCAAATGCGTAAAACTTTTTTGCGCACACTTTCATATACAATAATACACACAAGAAGTATCTTTAGACACTATGTATTTACAATTAAACACATTACGCCTAAAATTAGTATTATTTTGTTGAATAAAAATTTTACGCACAAAGTTTGTAAAAATACCAAAAAAATTATGACATATTGAAATTGAAATTGAAAAAAAAAAATCTAAAACATTTTCAAAATTTAAAAAGAAAACTTTTAGTTTCTTTTTAAATTAATCAATTATTTGGAATTACTAAACAAAAAAATTATTGTTTTTATTCTTTTTGTTAATTTCTAAACAATAAATTTATTGTTTTTATTGTGAATTACTAAGCAATAAATGTATTGTTTTTATTACAAAACAAACATTTTTGGCTGTTTAATTTTCAACATCGTAGTAGAAAATATGCGGATTTTTTTAGGAAAATCGTGTTTATTTACGCACAAATTTGCTAAATAAACTCTTCAATTTTAAAATTTGATATAAATTTACGGCACTTTTAATGTAATTTTACCTATTTTGTGTTCATCAATTTACGCATAATGTGTGTACTTTTTTTCATTTACGCACACAGAGTAAATTTACCCAACTTATAGTAGGAGTACAGTTTCCTACTATAAGTTGGGTAAACTTCAACAGAAATTAATTAGAGTGTAGGTTCCCACTCCAGCGTAGACGTACAACCTCCCTACTGGGAGGTGCAATAAGAGGAAAACTTTCCCCCAACGGCCTGCCCAAACCGCTGAAACTAGAAAGCTAAAATTTGGTATGCAGGTTCCTTCTTCAGTGTAGATAACAGATGACGTAACTTTTAAAAAATCTAACGCGAAAGGGCAAAAAAGCAAAAATTCTCCCCCTAGACGGCCTGCCAAAACCGCTTGAGCAAATGTTCATATGTGCAAATTTGCAAAAGTGCAAATGTGCACATTTTTAAAAGTGCAAATGTGCAAATTTACAAATGTGCATGTGTGCAAATGTAAAAATTTACAAAAAATGCAAATTTGCAAAGGTTAAAATGTAAAAATATGTAAATTTGCAAGAGTGCAAATGTGCAAAAGTGAACATTTGATTGTTTTATGGATTGATGGTTTGATAGATTTATCGTTTGATGGATCGATGGTTTGATGGTAATGTAAATGTGCAAATGTGTAAATAAGAAAATGTGTAAATATGTAAATATTTATTTATTTCATTCAAAATCTCCCAGCCCACACCGCAGGAGGTAGGACGCTAAAATTTGGTATGTAGGTTTCTCCTGCGTCGTAGACATTCGCTAAAACGGGAAAGAGCAAAACAGGTAAAACCCCTTTCACGGCCTGCCCAAACCCCTGTAGCAAGAAACGTGAAATTTGAAATATGCTATTCTTGGAGTATGTGCTAACTCATCGATGAAGTCTTCCCCTTAACAGCCTCCACAAACCGTTGGACCTATGAAGTTTATTATGCAGGCTCCATCTCCAGTGTAGATAACAATTAAGACGTAATTTTTGGAAAAGTCAACGGGGAGGGGCAGAAAAGTAAAAAATTCTCACCCTTGACGTCTTGCCAAAACCGCTGGAGCTGGTAAGTTAAAATTTGATGCAAAGGTTCCTCCTGCAGTGAAGACATTTAGCTAGGTCGGATTTTTGGAAATGCGTACGGGGAGGGACAAAAAGTTGAACAGTCTCCTCCTTAACGGGCTGCCCACACCGAAACATGAAATTTTAAATATGTGAACTAGAGTATGTGCTAACTCATTGATCAGCTACATTTTAAAATATTAGCCAGGTACATGTTAAAAATGAGGGTTCAAAGAGAAAAACCTGAAATTTGAAATATGTGTTAACTGGAGTATGAGATAACTCATTATTGAGGTACATCTCAGAACTTTGGTCATGGTAAAAATTGGGGGCTCCGGGTAATTATCGGGGAACTCCGTATATTCCCGGGCGTTAGCCCGGGCAACCATTTTCTACGCTAACAACGTAGCGGTCTTTGCCCGCTAGTGTTACTATAAAATTTTTAAAACAGCTGACAAAATTTTGTTAAACCTAGTTTTTACAATCAATTAAATGTATGAAATTTTTAGTAAATAAAACGAATTCTTGTATAATTCATTGCTTTTCTGCTAAAATTAATTACATCATGCAGATAATTCTCCCAGAATAGTTTGTAAATAAAAATAAACAAATTTCTAAAACACGATGAAATTTTTTATTTTTAAAATAAATATTAAAATTTAACAATTTAATGGAAAATTTCCGTTTTATACTGCAAAAAAATTTTTGTCGCAATGTCAAGTTTCAGTGAAACCATTTGATTTTTTATCTTATTTTTTATATTTAACACTGGATAGCTCCAGTAAAACTTCACAATGTTCCGTGAGTTTAAATTTGTATTAAATGCATTTTAACTGTTATTTTAGATTTTTTTGGAGATGGGCTTATACAATCTTCATTATTAATTTCCTGACGAATTTCCTTTTTATGAACTAATTTATTTTAAATTTTCAATTTTATTTTCACTTTCTAAAACTTTGTAATAACCCATTATGAATGCAATGACCTATATCTTTTTGCTATATATCGCTCATTTGCGAGAAGACCGGTATAACTCAAAAAGGCGATTTCGAGATAATTGCATCTAACTATTTTTTGATATGTTTTAGATTATGGTGTGACTCCCATTTCTGCAATCGTGTTTTTTGAGTAATGTCTTCTAGCAAATGATCGATATATTCACTAATGGGTGAAACAAATTAATAAATATTTATGTGATGTTTGTGTAATAATAAAGATGTTTACTTGCTTATTAATTGACTAATTCGTTCGTGTGCGACGATTCGTGATCTGGAATCAGCATATAACTGTACATACTACACATAGGGTTACCAGATAACAAATCGACAAAAACACTAGATGGAGGAAAAGAACAGTACAATTAGAAAAGGAAAAAAGGGCACCAGTTTCATTCAAAATATTTAAAGATTATATAATTAAGAACTTAAAATAAAAAAGTTACTGCATATCAGTAAGAATTGTGTGTGTGAAATGGTCAAAGAGCCATGGTAAAAAATAGTTTTCTATGGTGGAATTATTTGAAAATTTTTCTGTGTAGGATGAAATCATTTTTCACAATATAAAATTTTTGACAATTGTAAAATAATTAAACCGGCTTGAATATTTTTAGGAAATATTTGCCTATACTATTTGTAATTCTCCCTTCCACTTTGAAATCCCAATCCCTTCTTTTTTCAAAATTTATTAATTTTTTAATTTTCTTTTCTGCTGAAAACAATACGTCTGACAAGCCTAACATCACAACAACAACAAAAGTAAGCTAAAATTTAAATTCATTTTGATTTTGCGACACGCGAGCACTAATATTGAGCTTTTTATTTTGTACTTAACGGTTTCTAAAAAAGTTCTGTGTCTATTTTATAAGAAAAATGTATACATTTTGCAGGAAAAATGTAAAACTAACTTTGAAGTTTAGTAGTATAATTACATGGAACTAGATTTGTGTGTGTAGTTTTATTATAAATATTTCAGACCAAACGGAATATAACTGGGAGTATTACCATTCGAAAACGAGTTTTTTCATTTCATTGCCACCTCAATTTCGGTTGGTTCCTCTAAAGGTCGTCAACTCAAAATTTTTCAATTTTCACTTTTTGCAAGAAATCCATATATAGTGGTCATATCTTACATCATTTTCTCTATTCTTTCGCAAAAACAAATACATACATTTGTATCCATTTTTGTTATACAAGAGTAGCTTCTTTACAATCAACTAAATACAAATATTTTGAGTTGTTTAAGCTCAATTCACATTTGTTTTGTTTCAACTAAAAGGAAATATTTCAAGTTGTGCCTGTTTTTATGTCATAACGGTTTACATTAAATAAATGAACAAATTTCAGATAAAGAGTAACAACTCAAAAAACTTTTAATATTTCGAAAATCACTTAAAAATTGCAAAAACAACTACAGTGAGATAATTATTTTTAAATTTTAAAATATCAAAAAAAAAAACAGCCAGTGATTTTTTAAATAATTTATTTTTAATGCCAAATCTTTATAAAATAATAGGTTTGTTTTTTTCGAATTTCATATAAATATTCCATAAAAGTTTTAGTAGATATAGACTTGCAAAGTAATTCTAGATATAGCTACTTAAAAATTAAGAATGTATAAAAATGTTGCCAAGGCTAAGAAATTATTGGCTTTTCTCTTTTAAATGTAAACAAATTTTTAAATGTAAAAATTTTTGTATTTTTAATTTGATAAAATATTAAAAACAACAAAAGCTAACAAATGAATTATTATTAGGGCGGGGAAAACAATATAATTGCTCTATTTCGCATTCCCGCGAAGTTCATATTCGAAAACAGCTTTCGTACAAAGGCGGCCCCAAAAGTTCAAATTATATTTGTTTACAAAAACTAAAGAAAAGTCAGCTAAGAAGGTATAGTCGTTTTCTTTACAAGTAGTTATAGATATAGGTATAAAATTCGAAAAAACAAACCTATTATATCAATATTGTCCACATAAATGTCAATAATATAAAATTGAGACCGAAGAATCGAAATAATTTTTTATTAACTTCAATATATATATGTATATTTCGATTCAAAAAAAAAAAAAAAGAATTCGTTTATGCAAGATACACACGAGGCAACCGTTGCAGCAACATAGCCATGTTGAAGCAACTGTCGCATCGTGTTGCCGCAACCTTTGCCAGAAATATCAAAAAATTTTAATATTTTTGGTAGGTTGCTGCAACCGTTGCTTCGTGTGTATCAATGTTTACTGTATTTACACGTTCAGTTCGTCGGCAACAAATGAGTAAGAAGGTTCGTGTGGAGTAAAATTAAGCGGAAACAAGTAAAAAAGGCTTAATTCGGCTGTGGCGAATCTTTGAATACCCTCCACCAATATCCTAAAAAGATGTTCTCTAATGTTTTTGATACAAATAATATAAAAAAATTTTTCGTGGTGAAAAAAATTTTTAGTGGTGAAAAAATGTTTGAGGTGAAAACAAAATATTTACAGCTAAGCGACTGGTGAAAAAAATATGAGAAAATATATTATGTACCAGTCGCTACTATGAAATTGTACAAAATTAACCATGGACTGCACAAAAAACATATTTTAAAGCATAGTTTTTGGCAAATACTCAACTTTGTTACTGGCTAATTGGGACTAGTTCTGCAGCAGAATGTCGCTAATGAAGAGAATGCACTTTCTGATGCGCCACGTCTTGATAAATAATTGCAACGAATGTTCTTTCTTTAAAAAATTAAAGTGTATTTTAGGACAATATGCCTAATGAAGAGAATACAGAAAAGAAATTAATTTGCTAAAGAAAGAACATGAGTTGTAACTTTTTGTCAATAGATGGGCCATCACAAAATGCATTCTCTCCATTAGGCATATTTTGCTGCAGAGCTAGTTTCCATTAGCCATATTGTGCTACAATATGCAGTAGAGTATTATTGATTTTCTATTTCTTTCTTCGTAACATAAATAAATATTTGCCAAAAACTATAAAAAATATATGCTTTATGTGCATATTATACCTTAATTTTTTAAATCAATATTCATTTAGATGTTTAAGAGCACAATATTCCACTTTATTTATGTGTGTTTTTTTCTGAAAGAAAACATTAACATAAATATACATTTGCAAATCCCTCAATTCTCAAAAATTTTACAAATGCAATAAAAAAATACTATTTTCCTCTATGAAAATTATATGTACATATATATAATTATATATTCAAGGAATTTGTACTAAAAAGGTCGAAGAAATTGAACTAAATAATTTATAATTATATATATTATATAAGTTATTATAAATGTCTTTGGTTACAAAAACAAAAATACATTTTATGGAATGAAACGAAAAACCAACAAAGCTTAACAGAAAAAAAAAATTATATATACCCTTACCATATATGGTGGAGGGTATAAAGATACAGAAAAATTGTACCAATTTGTATTTAAAATTTAGAGGTACCTTCACATTTTCACTCATAACTTTTGAACCGCTGCACCGATTTTTCTCATTTTCAATACTGCTCGGGGAGATGTTTAATAATCTGGGTAAAAATAGGCACCCCCGTGCTTCTTCGCGCCGTAATCGCCATTTCAGCAGACAGACCGACATCGCTTAATCGATTTAAAATTGCATAAGGATCACGAATATATATACTTTATGGAGTCTTAAACCTATATTTCGACATGTTACAAACGGAATGACAAACTGATATATACCCTCCATATATGGTAGAGGGTGTAAAAAGAGGAAATGAAAATGGCAATTGCAAATAATGAAAATTATGTTAACTTTACTAATGAATATAAAAATTTGAGAGAGCTATAGGACATATCTTCTGAAAAATATAATGTCTTTTTCTGTACCACAGCTACACACAGTACTGAGGTTGCGGCGACAGCTGCCACGTGTAAACAAACAAAACACGTTGCTTCGACGATTGCGTCGTAAGTATCTAGCATTACATTTAATTTTGACTTTAATTTTGTGTTTTACATTAAATTTTACAACTTTATAATTTAATTATGAAGAAAAAAAAAATGAAATAATTGTAAAAATATGTATCATGAACAGTATCACAAAGAGTATCATGAACAGTATCACGAAGCGTATCATGAATAGTATTATCAAAATTTTCACGAGCAATCTGATTTAAACATTCATTAATATTTTCATTCACGTTTCTTTCTTTTCGTGGTATATGAAAATAAAATTTTTCATTTCATGTTTAACGCATGTTGTTTACGTTTCATTATTCATATCATGAATGAGAAGAAAAAGACCAGACACAATATACCACAATAAGGAAATAAATTGTGAGCGTAAGAAGAAATGAATATAAATGAAAAATGTCGTTTCCTGATGATTTCTCTAGGCAAGAATGAAATCCGGGTAGAGACCAGCCTAAAACAAACTGTGAAAATAATTAATAATAAGTTTGTGGGATTTTAGCACATTTAATTACTTTAACGAAACAATTTGATATTTTTCATTCGTGTGAATTAATACATGAGAAAACAAAAATGAGCAATTCGTGATGTGAAAATATGAACTCTGGTTATCATGCATGAACTCACGACATTGTCAAAAAAAGGGTAATGACGTTTATGTACTCTATGCAATGTTACTTTGCTGTAACGACGAGATTTCCTCCGTTAGCTGGGGTAAGCTCGCGGGGGTAGGGATAGTCACAGAAATTTCTTTGATCCAGTAACCGAGAGTAAAAGACGTGATGTTATACAAAGGTAAATTCGTTTATTGTTGTTCATACTACAGGATTGAAAAGAGAGAGAGAGATAAAGAGAGAGAATGAAGAGGCGACCGGGGACGGCACGCTCCCTCTGGTATATTCGAAAGGCGGGACAGCGACCGGGGACGGCACGCTTCCTCTGATGGCCTACGTCTAGGTGAGGGCAGCAACCTGGGACGGCACGCTCCCTCTGGTATCTTCAAAGGGGAGGATAGCGACCTGGGACGGCACGCTTCCTCTGGTATCTTCACGGGGGAGGACAGCGACCGGGGACGGCACGCTTCCTCTGATGAACTACGTCTAGGTGAGGGCAGCGACCTGGGACGGCACGCTCCCTCTGGTATCTTCACAGGGGAGGACAGCGACCGGGGACGGCACGCTTCCTCTGATGAACTACGTCTAGGTGAGGGCAGCGACCTGGGACGGCACGCTCCCTCAGGAATCTTCACAGGGGAGGACAGCGACCGGGGACGGCACGCTTCCTATGATGCACTACGTCTAGGTGAGGGCAACGACCTGGGACGGCACGCTCCCTCTGGTATCTTCAAAGGGGAGGACAGCGACCGGGGACGGCACGCTGCCTCTGATACGCAACGTCTAGGTGAGGGCAGCGACCTGGGACGGCACGCTCCCTCTGGTATCTTCACAGGGAAGGACAGCGACCGGGGACGGCACGCTTCCTCTGATGGACTACGTCTAGGTGAGGGCAACGACCTGGGACGGCACGCTCCCTCTGTTATTTTCACGGGAGAGGACAGCGACCGGGGACGGCACGCTTCCTCTGGTATCTTCACAGGGGAGGACAGCGACCGGGGACGGCACGCTTCCTCTGATGAACTACGTCTAGGTGAGGGCAGCGACCTGGGACGGAACGCTCCCTCTGGTATCTTCACAGGGAGGACAGCGACCGGGGACGGCACGCTTCCTCTGATGAACTACGTCTAGGTGAGGGCAGCGACTTGGGACGGCACGGTTCCTCTGATGAACTACGTCTAGGTGAAGGCAGCGACCTGGGACGACACGCTTGAGGGGGGAGAGAGAGAGATAGAGAGGATGAAAAAGCGACCTGGGACGGCACGCTTCCTCTTATGAACCATTCGAGGATCTCCACAGGACCTCCCAAGATTTTCGCAGACCTTCAAAGATGTTGACAGGACCTTCAAGGATATCCACAGGATCTTCAAGGATATCGGCAGGACCTTCAAGGATGTTCGTAGGACCTTCCAGGACGTTGACAGGACATTCAACGATGTTGACCGGACCTTCAAGGATGTTGACCGGACCTTCAAGGATATCGGCAGGACCTTCAAGGATGTTCGCAGGACCTTCCAGGACGTTGACCTTCAAGGATGTTGACAGGACCTTTAAGGATATCCGCACGATCTTCAAGGATATCGGCAGGACCTTCAAGGATATCAGCAGGACCTCCAAGGATGTTGACAGGACCTTCAAGGATATCCGCAGGATCTTCAAGGATATCGGCAGGACCTTCAAGGATATCCGCAGGATCTTCAAGTATATCAGCAGGACCTTCAAGGATGTTCGCAGGATACTTACAAGTTGTCCAAGGATGCTCGCAGGATTAGAATTTAATATTTAGTGTTGAAATTACCTTGTGTTCTCGTTCACGGCTGCTGACGACTGACCCAGATTTGTTCAATGTTCCTCTTTATATACCCCTAATGGCAGCTATTTGTAGTTGTCGCCAGTGTAATAACAAAGTGTGTAGACAGAAACGAGCGACGCGACTTCTGTCGTTACACGTGGTCCTCCCCTGGGGAGGGTGGGCCGGTTATTTTCCTTTCAATCGCCTATGTTTTCGATGAAACTTTGTGAGACGGCTAATTTGGTGCTGGAACGGGTGTCTGGTATATTTTGGTACCCCATCAATGGATACAACGGTTCTAAAACGATGACGTTGTGGTGTTGGGCTTGATTGCGATGGTGGTATGGGCGATGAAGGAAACGTTGGAGCTGGCTCCAGGGATACTGGAAACGATAGACATGACTCTGGTGGTGGCAACGCTGGACATGGCTCTGTTGGTGAAAACAACGATGGAGGTGACTCTGGAGCTGAATTTGTAGGCGCTGGATCTGTTGATGATGACCATGATGGAATTGGATTCAGTGATGATGACAACGGTGAAGATGACTTTAATGGTGATGACAACGATGAAGATGGCTCTGATAGTGCGGAACACGTTAGAGGTGGCTCTGTTGGTAAGGTCTTTGGATGCGACGATAAAGATGCCTCTGGTGGTGCTATAAATGATAGACATGGCTCCGGAGATAACGGCAACGATGCAACTGGTTTTGTCGGCGATGATGGAGATGGTAGCCCTAGGAATGGCGCTGGTGATAGTGGCAAGGGTGGAACTAGCTCTGGTGGCGATGGCAACGGTGGAGATGAGTCTGGTGGGGAGGACAATGATGGGGATTGCGTTGATGAAAATAACGTTTGAGATGACTCCAGTGATGACGGGGAAGACAGATTTACTTCTGGTAATTTTTCTCTTGACCTTTGATATGGCGAAGATGGCTCTGGTATGGTAACTTCTGCTGGTACGTTGGGCACGTGTGTGTCGTTGGTAAATGAAGTGGTACATATTCGGAAAGATCGTTCTGCTGGTACGTTGTGCACGGGTGTGTCGTTGATAAATGATTTGGTACATTTTCGGAAAGATCGTTCTTGACGTTGAGGTGAGATAGGTGATACCGACGTGTATAATTGAGAGGAATGTTGGCCAGAAGACCCTTATTCCCTCGTTTGGTGCGAACCCGATGATTTAGGACTACGTTGATAGGTTATACAGTTACTGTCCCTCCTGAATATGGCCTCATATGAATTTTCCGCACTGTACTGTTCTAGGGGATATTGTTGGGCCGCCTGAATGTTTTTCAGATCCGCGGCCAACTCCAAGAGCTCGTCTAGTGTATCGAAATCTATCCTCCGAATGTACCTCAAATATTTAGGTAAGGAATTCCTGTAGATCCTTTCCAGCATTTGTGCCTCCGTATATTTGGTGTTTCGCATCAGATATTGCATGGCTAACACGTAACATCTAAAAGATTTTCCTTCTGATAGCGATCCCGAATTGTGTCTTCGAGTCGTTCGAAGTATCTTGCCGGTAGGAAAAACTTAAAAATATCTTGTTTGAAACTGGACCAAGTTTCCCAGCTACGACTGTTATTCCTGAACCAAAGCAATGCATTTTCGACAAAAATTAAGGCAGCATGCGGGGCAGAGCATTCGTATCCACGGAGTACATAAAGGACAATTCCTCCAGTCTTTCGATGAAGTCGAAAGGCTCCACCGCTCTGTCGAAATAGACGCTCCATTTCGATACCAGCTCCGCAGTTATCGTCATGGGGGCCATTTTGTTTTTCTACGGATTAAACTAGGGATACTACTCGTATATTAGATACATTTACCTTCCTTGTTGTACGTTTGTTCGGAACTTTAGTTCCCTCTCTTCCATTCGGTGTAAATGTTTTTATTTCCTCTGTTTGGTGTCTCTCACCCAATACAACAAAGCCTTAAACTCTCAAGTCCCTGTTAGGGCGCCACTGGAACGACGAGATTTCCTCCGTTAGCTCGGGTAAGCTCGCGGGAGTAAGGATCGTCACAGAAATTTCTTTGATCCAGTGACCGAGAGTAAAAGACGTGATGTTATACAAAGGTAAATTCGTTTATTGTTGTTAATACTACAGGATTGACAAGAGAGAGGAGAGAGAAAATGAAGAGGCGACCGGGGACGGCACGCTCCCTCTGGTATATTCGAAAGGCAGGACAGCGACCAGGGAAGGCACGCTTCCTCTGATTTCCTACATCTAGGTGAGGGCAGCGACCTGGGACGGCACGCTTTCTCTGATGAACTTCGTCTAGGTGAGGGCAGCGACCTGGGACGGCACGCTCCCTCTGGTATCTTCAAAGGGGAGGATAGCGACCTGGGACGGAACGCTTCCTCTGGTATCTTCACAGGGGAGGACAGCGACCGGGGACGGCACGCTTTCTCTGATGAACTACGTCTAGGTGAGGGCAGCGACCTGGGACGGCACGCTCCCTCTGGTATCTTCACGGGAGAGGACAGCGACCGGGAACGGCACGCTTCCTCTGGTATCTTCACAGGGGAGGACAGCGACCGGGGACGGCACGCTTCCTCTGATGAACTACGTCTAAGTGAGGCAGCGACCTGGGACGGCACGCTCCCTCTGGTATCTTCACAGGGAAGACAGCGACCGGGGGCGGCACGCTCCCTCTGGTATCTTCAAAGGGGAGGACAGCGACCGGGGACGGCACGCTGCCTCTGATGCGCAACGTCTAGGTGAGGGCAGCGACCTGGGACGGCACGCTCCCTCTGGTATCTTCAAAGGGGAGGATAGCGACCTGGGACGGAACGCTTCCTCTGGTATCTTCACAGGGGAGGACAGCGACCGGGGACGGCACGCTTTCTCTGATGAACTACGTCTAGGTGAGGGCAGCGACCTGGGACGGCACGCTTCCTATGATGCACTACGTCTAGGTGAGGGCAGCGACCTGGGACGGCACGCTCCCTCTGGTACCTTCAAAGGGGAGGACAGCGACCTGGGACGGCACGCTCCCTCTGGTATCTTCACAGGGAAGGACAGCGACCGGGGACGGCACGCTTCCTCTGATGGACTACGTCTAGGTCAGGGCAACGACCTGGGACGGCACGCTCCCTCTGGTATCTTCACGGGAGAGGACAGCGACCGGGAACGGCACGCTTCCTCTGGTATCTTCACAGGGGAGGACAGCGACCGGGGACGGCACGCTTCCTCTGATGAACTACGTCTAAGTGAGGCAGCAACCTGGGACGGCATGCTCCCTCTGGTATCTTCACAGGGAAGACAGCGACCGGGGGCGGCACGCTCCCTCTGGTATCTTCAAAGGGGAGGACAGCGACCGGGGACGGCACGCTGCCTCTGATGCGCAACGTCTAGGTGAGAGCAGCGACCTGGGACGGCACGCTCCCTCTGGTATCTTCACAGGGAAGGACAGCGACCAGGGACGGCACGCTTCCTCTGATGGACTACGTCTAGGTGAGGGCAACGACCTGGGACGGCACGCTCCCTCTGTTATTTTCACGGGAGAGGACAGCGACCGGGGACGGCACGCTTCCCCTGGTATCTTCACAGGGGAGGACAGCGACCGGGGACGGCAGGCTTCCTCTGATGAACTACGTCTAGGTGAGGGCAGCGACCTGGGACGGAACGCTCCCTCTGGTATCTTCACAGGGAGGACAGCGACCGGGGACGGCACGCTTCCTCTGATGAACTACGTCTAGGTGAGGGCAGCGACTTGGGACGGCACGGTTCCTCTGATGAACTACGTCTAGGTGAAGGCAGCGACCTGGGACGACACGCTTGAGGGGGGAGAGAGAGAGATAGAGAGGATGAAAAAGCGACCTGGGACGGCACGCTTCCTCTTATGAACCATTCGAGGATCTCCACAGGACCTCCCAAGATTTTCGCAGACCTTCAAAGATGTTGACAGGACCTTCAAGGATATCCGCAGGATCTTCAAGGATGTTGACCGGACCTTCAAGGATGTTCGTAGGACCTTCCAGGACGTTGACAGGACATTCAAGGATGTTGACAGGACCTTCAAGGATGTTGACCGGACCTTCAAGGATATCCGCAGGATCTTCAAGGATATCGGCAGGACCTTCAAGGATGTTCGCAGGACCTTCCAGGACGTTGACCTTCAAGGATGTTGACAGGACCTTCAAGGATATCCGCACGATCTTCAAGGATATCGGCAGGACCTTCAAGGATATCAGCAGGACCTCCAAGGATGTTGACAGGACCTTCAAGGATATCCGCAGGATCTTCAAGGATATCGGCAGGACCTTCAAGGATATCCGCAGGATCTTCAAGTATATCAGCAGGACCTTCAAGGATGTTCGCAGGATACTTACAAGTTGTCCAAGGATGCTCGCAGGATTAGAATTTAATATTTAGTGTTGAAATTTCCTTGTGTTCTCGTTCACGGCTGCTGACGACTGACCCAGATTTGTTCAATGTTCCTCTTTATATACCCCTAATGGCAGCTATTTGTAGTTGTCGCCAGTGTAATAACAAAGTGTGTAGACAGAAACGAGCGACGCGACTTCTGTCGTTACACGTGGTCCTCCCCTGGGGAGGGTGGGCCGGTTATTTTCCTTTCAATCGCCTATGTTTTCGATGAAACTTTGTGAGACGGCTAATTTGGTGCTGGAACGGGTGTCTGGTATATTTTGGTACCCCATCAATGGATACAACGGTTCTAAAACGATGACGTTGTGGTGTTGGGCTTGATTGCGATGGTGGTATGGGCGATGAAGGAAACGTTGGAGCTGGCTCCAGGGATACTGGAAACGATAGACATGACTCTGGTGGTGGCAACGCTGGACATGGCTCTGTTGGTGAAAACAACGATGGAGGTGACTCTGGAGCTGAATTTGTAGGCGCTGGATCTGTTGATGATGACCATGATGGATTTGGATTCAGTGATGATGACAACGGTGAAGATGACTTTAATGGTGATGACAACGATGAAGATGGCTCTGATAGTGCGGAACACGTTAGAGGTGGCTCTGTTGGTAAGGTCTTTGGATGCGACGATAAAGATGCCTCTGGTGGTGCTATAAATGATAGACATGGCTCCGGAGATAACGGCAACGATGCAACTGGTTTTGTCGGCGATGATGGAGATGGTAACCCTAGGAATGGCGCTGGTGATAGTGGCAAGGGTGGAACTAGCTCTGGAGGCGATGGCAACGGTGGAGATGAGTCTGCTGGGGAGGACAATGATGGGGATTGCGTTGATGAAAATAACGTTTGAGATGACTCCAGTGATGACGGGGAAGACAGATTTACTTCTGGTAATTTTTCTCTTGACCTTTGATATGGCGAAGATGGCTCTGGTATGGTAACTTCTGCTGGTACGTTGGGCACGTGTGTGTCGTTGGTAAATGAAGTGGTACATATTCGGAAAGATCGTTCTGCTGGTACGTTGTGCACGGGTGTGTCGTTGATAAATGATTTGGTACATTTTCGGAAAGATCGTTCTTGACGTTGAGGTGAGATAGGTGATACCGACGTGTATAATTGAGAGGAATGTTGGCCAGAAGACCCTTATTCTCTCGTTTGGTGCGGACCCGATGATTTAGGACTACGTTGATAGGTTATACAGTTACTGTCCCTCCTGAATATGGCCTCATATGAATTTTCCGCACTGTACTGTTCTAGGGGATATTGTTGGGCCGCCTGAATGTTTTTCAGATCCGCGGCCAACTCCAAGAGCTCGTCTAGTGTATCGAAATCTATCCTCCGAATGTACCTCAAATATTTAGGTAAGGAATTCCTGTAGATCCTTTCCAGCATTTGTGCCTCCGTATATTTGGTGTTTCGCATCAGATTTTGCATGGCTAACACGTAACATCTAAAAGATTTTCCTTCTGATAGCGATCCCGAATTGTGTCTTCGAGTCGTTCGAAGTATCTTGCCGGTAGGAAAAACTTAAAAATATCTTGTTTGAAACTGGACCAAGTTTCCCAGCTACGATTGTTATTCCTGAACCAAACCAATGCATTTTCGACAAAAATAAAGGCAGCATGCGGGGCAGAGCATTCGTATCCACGGAGTACATAAAGGACAATTCCTCCAGTCTTTCGATGAAGTCGAAAGGCTCCACCGCTCTGTCGAAATAGACGCTCCATTTCGATACCAGCTCCGCAGTTATCGTCATGGGGGCCATTTTGTTTTTCTACGGATTAAACTAGGGATACTACTCGTATATTAGATACATTTACCTTCCTTGTTGTACGTTTGTTCGGAACTTTAGTTCCCTCTCTTCCATTCGGTGTAAATGTTTTTATTTCCTCTGTTTGGTGTCTCTCACCCAATACAACAAAGCCTTAAACTCTCAAGTCCCTGTTAGGGCGCCACTGGAACGACGAGATTTCCTCCGTTAGCTCGGGTAAGCTCGCGGGAGTAAGGATCGTCACAGAAATTTCTTTGATCCAGTGACCGAGAGTAAAAGACGTGATGTTATACAAAGGTAAATTCGTTTATTGTTGTTAATACTACAGGATTGACAAGAGAGAGGAGAGAGAAAATGAAGAGGCGACCGGGGACGGCACGCTCCCTCTGGTATATTCGAAAGGCAGGACAGCGACCAGGGAAGGCACGCTTCCTCTGATTTCCTACATCTAGGTGAGGGCAGCGACCTGGGACGGCACGCTTTCTCTGATGAACTTCGTCTAGGTGAGGGCAGCGACCTGGGACGGCACGCTCCCTCTGGTATCTTCAAAGGGGAGGATAGCGACCTGGGACGGAACGCTTCCTCTGGTATCTTCACAGGGGAGGACAGCGACCGGGGACGGCACGCTTTCTCTGATGAACTACGTCTAGGTGAGGGCAGCGACCTGGGACGGCACGCTCCCTCTGGTATCTTCACAGGGAGGACAGCGACCGGGGACGGCACGCTTCCTATGATGCACTACGTCTAGGTGAGGGCAGCGACCTGGGACGGCACGCTCCCTCTGGTACCTTCAAAGGGGAGGACAGCGACCTGGGACGGCACGCTCCCTCTGGTATCTTCACAGGGAAGGACAGCGACCGGGGACGGCACGCTTCCTCTGATGGACTACGTCTAGGTCAGGGCAACGACCTGGGACGGCACGCTCCCTCTGGTATCTTCACGGGAGAGGACAGCGACCGGGAACGGCACGCTTCCTCTGGTATCTTCACAGGGGAGGACAGCGACCGGGGACGGCACGCTTCCTCTGATGAACTACGTCTAAGTGAGGCAGCGACCTGGGACGGCACGCTCCCTCTGGTATCTTCACAGGGAAGACAGCGACCGGGGGCGGCACGCTCCCTCTGGTATCTTCAAAGGGGAGGACAGCGACCGGGGACGGCACGCTGCCTCTGATGCGCAACGTCTAGGTGAGAGCAGCGACCTGGGACGACACGCTCCCTCTGGTATCTTCACAGGGAAGGACAGCGACCAGGGACGGCACGCTTCCTCTGATGGACTACGTCTAGGTGAGGGCAACGACCTGGGACGGCACGCTCCCTGTTATTTTCACGGGAGAGGACAGCGACCGGGGACGGCACGCTTCCCCTGGTATCTTCACAGGGGAGGACAGCGACCGGGGACGGCAGGCTTCCTCTGATGAACTACGTCTAGGGCAGCGACCTGGGACGGAACGCTCCCTCTGGTATCTTCACAGGGAGGACAGCGACCGGGGACGGCACGCTTCCTCTGATGAACTACGTCTAGGTGAGGGCAGCGACTTGGGACGGCACGGTTCCTCTGATGAACTACGTCTAGGTGAAGGCAGCGACCTGGGACGACACGCTTGAGGGGGGAGAGAGAGAGATAGAGAGGATGAAAAAGCGACCTGGGACGGCACGCTTCCTCTTATGAACCATTCGAGGATCTCCACAGGACCTCCCAAGATTTTCGCAGACCTTCAAAGATGTTGACAGGACCTTCAAGGATATCCGCAGGATCTTCAAGGATATCGGCAGGACCTTCAAGGATGTTCGTAGGACCTTCCAGGACGTTGACAGGACATTCAAGGATGTTGACAGGACCTTCAAGGATGTTGACCGGACCTTCAAGGATATCCGCAGGATCTTCAAGGATATCGGCAGGACCTTCAAGGATGTTCGCAGGACCTTCCAGGACGTTGACCTTCAAGGATGTTGACAGGACCTTCAAGGATATCCGCACGATCTTCAAGGATATCGGCAGGACCTTCAAGGATATCAGCAGGACCTCCAAGGATGTTGACAGGACCTTCAAGGATATCCGCAGGATCTTCGAGGATATCGGCAGGACCTTCAAGGATATCCGCAGGATCTTCAAGTATATCAGCAGGACCTTCAAGGATGTTCGCAGGATACTTACAAGTTGTCCAAGGATGCTCGCAAGATTAGAATTTAATATTTAGTGTTGAAATTACCTTGTGTTCTCGTTCACGGCTGCTGACGACTGACCCAGATTTGTTCAATGTTCCTCTTTATATACCCCTAATGGCAGCTATTTGTAGTTGTCGCCAGTGTAATAACAAAGTGTGTAGACAGAAACGAGCGACGCGACTTCTGTCGTTACACGTGGTCCTCCCCTGGGGAGGGTGGGCCGGTTATTTTCCTTTCAATCGCCTATGTTTTCGATGAAACTTTGTGAGACGGCTAATTTGGTGCTGGAACGGGTGTCTGGTATATTTTGGTACCCCATCAATGGATACAACGGTTCTAAAACGATGACGTTGTGGTGTTGGGCTTGATTGCGATGGTGGTATGGGCGATGAAGGAAACGTTGGAGCTGGCTCCAGGGATACTGGAAACGATAGACATGACTCTGGTGGTGGCAACGCTGGACATGGCTCTGTTGGTGAAAACAACGATGGAGGTGACTCTGGAGCTGAATTTGTAGGCGCTGGATCTGTTGATGATGACCATGATGGATTTGGATTCAGTGATGATGACAACGGTGAAGATGACTTTAATGGTGATGACAACGATGAAGATGGCTCTGATAGTGCGGAACACGTTAGAGGTGGCTCTGTTGGTAAGGTCTTTGGATGCGACGATAAAGATGCCTCTGGTGGTGCTATAAATGATAGACATGGCTCCGGAGATAACGGCAACGATGCAACTGGTTTTGTCGGCGATGATGGAGATGGTAACCCTGGGAATGGCGCTGGTGATAGTGGCAAGGGTGGAACTAGCTCTGGAGGCGATGGCAACGGTGGAGATGAGTCTGCTAGGGAGGACAATGATGGGGATTGCGTTGATGAAAATAACGTTTGAGATGACTCCAGTGATGACGGGGAAGACAGATTTACTTCTGGTAATTTTTCTCCTGACCTTTGATATGGCGAAGATGGCTCTGGTATGGTAACTTCTGCTGGTACGTTGGGCACGTGTGTGTCGTTGGTAAATGAAGTGGTTGGTAAATGAAGTGCACGGGTGTGTCGTTGATAAATGATTTGGTACATTTTCGGAAAGATCGTTCTTGACGTTGAGGTGAGATAGGTGATACCGACGTGTATAATTGAGAGGAATGTTGGCCAGAAGACCCTTATTCCCTCGTTTGGTGCGGACCCGATGATTTAGGACTACGTTGATAGGTTATACAGTTACTGTCCCTCCTGAATATGGCCTCATATGAATTTTCCGCACTGTACTGTTCTAGGGGATATTGTTGGGCCGCCTGAATGTTTTTCAGATCCGCGGCCAACTCCAAGAGCTCGTCTAGTGTATCGAAATCTATCCTCCGAATGTACCTCAAATATTTAGGTAAGGAATTCCTGTAGATCCTTTCCAGCATTTGTGCCTCCGTATATTTGGTGTTTCGCATCAGATTTTGCATGGCTAACACGTAACATCTAAAAGATTTTCCTTCTGATAGCGATCCCGAATTGTGTCTTCGAGTCGTTCGAAGTATCTTGCCGGTAGGAAAAACTTTAAAATATCTTGTTTGAAACTGGACCAAGTTTCCCAGCTACGATTGTTATTCCTGAACCAAACCAATGCATTTTCGACAAAAATAAAGGCAGCATGCGGGGCAGAGCATTCGTATCCACGGAGTACATAAAGGACAATTCCTCCAGTCTTTCGATGAAGTCGAAAGGCTCCACCGCTCTGTCGAAATAGACGCTCCATTTCGATACCAGCTCCGCAGTTATCGTCATGGGGGCCATTTTGTTTTTCTACGGATTAAACTAGGGATACTACTCGTATATTAGATACATTTACCTTCCTTGTTGTACGTTTGTTCGGAACTTTAGTTCCCTCTCTTCCATTCGGTGTAAATGTTTTTATTTCCTCTGTTTGGTGTCTCTCACCCAATACAACAAAGCCTTAAACTCTCAAGTCCCTGTTAGGGCGCCACTGGAACGACGAGATTTCCTCCGTTAGCTCGGGTAAGCTCGCGGGAGTAAGGATCGTCACAGAAATTTCTTTGATCCAGTGACCGAGAGTAAAAGACGTGATGTTATACAAAGGTAAATTCGTTTATTGTTGTTAATACTACAGGATTGACAAGAGAGAGGAGAGAGAAAATGAAGAGGCGACCGGGGACGGCACGCTCCCTCTGGTATATTCGAAAGGCAGGACAGCGACCAGGGAAGGCACGCTTCCTCTGATTTCCTACATCTAGGTGAGGGCAGCGACCTGGGACGGCACGCTTTCTCTGATGAACTTCGTCTAGGTGAGGGCAGCGACCTGGGACGGCACGCTCCCTCTGGTATCTTCAAAGGGGAGGATAGCGACCTGGGACGGAACGCTTCCTCTGGTATCTTCACAGGGGAGGACAGCGACCGGGGACGGCACGCTTTCTCTGATGAACTACGTCTAGGTGAGGGCAGCGACCTGGGACGGCACGCTCCCTCTGGTATCTTCACAGGGAGGACAGCGACCGGGGACGGCACGCTTCCTATGATGCACTACGTCTAGGTGAGGGCAGCGACCTGGGACGGCACGCTCCCTCTGGTACCTTCAAAGGGGAGGACAGCGACCTGGGACGGCACGCTCCCTCTGGTATCTTCACAGGGAAGGACAGCGACCGGGGACGGCACGCTTCCTCTGATGGACTACGTCTAGGTCAGGGCAACGACCTGGGACGGCACGCTCCCTCTGGTATCTTCACGGGAGAGGACAGCGACCGGGAACGGCACGCTTCCTCTGGTATCTTCACAGGGGAGGACAGCGACCGGGGACGGCACGCTTCCTCTGATGAACTACGTCTAAGTGAGGCAGCGACCTGGGACGGCACGCTCCCTCTGGTATCTTCACAGGGAAGACAGCGACCGGGGGCGGCATGCTCCCTCTGGTATCTTCAAAGGGGAGGACAGCGACCGGGGACGGCACGCTGCCTCTGATGCGCAACGTCTAGGTGAGGGCAGCGACCTGGGACGGCACGCTCCCTCTGGTATCTTCACAGGGAAGGACAGCGACCAGGGACGGCACGCTTCCTCTGATGGACTACGTCTAGGTGAGGGCAACGACCTGGGACGGCACGCTCCCTCTGTTATTTTCACGGGAGAGGACAGCGACCGGGGACGGCACGCTTCCCCTGGTATCTTCACAGGGGAGGACAGCGACCGGGGACGGCACGCTTCCTCTGATGAACTACGTCTAGGTGAGGGCAGCGACCTGGGACGGAACGCTCCCTCTGGTATCTTCACAGGGAGGACAGCGACCGGGGACGGCACGCTTCCTCTAATGAACTACGTCTAGGTGAGGGCAGCGACTTGGGACGGCACGGTTCCTCTGATGAACTACGTCTAGGTGAAGGCAGCGACCTGGGACGACACGCTTGAGGGGGGAGAGAGAGAGATAGAGAGGATGAAAAAGCGACCTGGGACGGCACGCTTCCTCTTATGAACCATTCGAGGATCTCCACAGGACCTCCCAAGATTTTCGCAGACCTTCAAAGATGTTGACAGGACCTTCAAGGATATCCGCAGGATCTTCAAGGATATCGGCAGGACCTTCAAGGATGTTCGTAGGACCTTCCAGGACGTTGACAGGACATTCAAGGATGTTGACAGGACCTTCAAGGATGTTGACCGGACCTTCAAGGATATCCGCAGGATCTTCAAGGATATCGGCAGGACCTTCAAGGATGTTCGCAGGACCTTCCAGGACGTTGACCTTCAAGGATGTTGACAGGACCTTCAAGGATATCCGCACGATCTTCAAGGATATCGGCAGGACCTTCAAGGATATCAGCAGGACCTCCAAGGATGTTGACAGGACCTTCAAGGATATCCGCAGGATCTTCAAGGATATCGGCAGGACCTTCAAGGATATCCGCAGGATCTTCAAGTATATCAGCAGGACCTTCAAGGATGTTCGCAGGATACTTACAAGTTGTCCAAGGATGCTCGCAGGATTAGAATTTAATATTTAGTGTTGAAATTACCTTGTGTTCTCGTTCACGGCTGCTGACGACTGACCTAGATTTGTTTAATGTTCCTCTTTATATACCCCTAATGGCAGCTATTTGTAGTTGTCGCCAGTGTAATAACAAAGTGTGTAGACAGAAACGAGCGACGCGACTTCTGTCGTTACACGTGGTCCTCCCCTGGGGAGGGTGGGCCGGTTATTTTCCTTTCAATCGCCTATGTTTTCGATGAAACTTTGTGAGACGGCTAATTTGGTGCTGGAACGGGTGTCTGGTATATTTTGGTACCCCATCAATGGATACAACGGTTCTAAAACGATGACGTTGTGGTGTTGGGCTTGATTGCGATGGTGGTATGGGCGATGAAGGAAACGTTGGAGCTGGCTCCAGGGATACTGGAAACGATAGACATGACTCTGGTGGTGGCAACGCTGGACATGGCTCTGTTGGTGAAAACAACGATGGAGGTGACTCTGGAGCTGAATTTGTAGGCGCTGGATCTGTTGATGATGACCATGATGGAATTGGATTCAGTGATGATGACAACGGTGAAGATGACTTTAATGGTGATGACAACGATGAAGATGGCTCTGATAGTGCGGAACACGTTAGAGGTGGCTCTGTTGGTAAGGTCTTTGGATGCGACGATAAAGATGGCTCTGGTGGTGCTATAAATGATAGACATGGCTCCGGAGATAACGGCAACGATGCAACTGGTTTTGTCGGCGATGATGAAGATGGTAACCCTAGGAATGGCGCTGGTGATAGTGGCAAGGGTGGAACTAGCTCTGGTGGCGATGGCAACGGTGGAGATGAGTCTGGTGGGGAGGACAATGATGGGGATTGCGTTGATGAAAATAACGTTTGAGATGACTCCAGTGATGACGGGGAAGACAGATTTACTTCTGGTAATTTTTCTCTTGACCTTTGATATGGCGAAGATGGCTCTGGTATGGTAACTTCTGCTGGTACGTTGGGCACGTGTGTGTCGTTGGTAAATGAAGTGGTACATATTCGGAAAGATCGTTCTGCTGGTACGTTGTGCACGGGTGTGTCGTTGATAAATGATTTGGTACATTTTCGGAAAGATCGTTCTTGACGTTGAGGTGATATAGGTGATACCAACGTGTATAATTGAGAGGAATGTTGGCCAGAAGACCCTTATTCCCTCGTTTGGTGCGAACCCGATGATTTAGGACTACGTTGATAGGTTATACAGTTACTGTCCCTCCTGAATATGGCCTCATATGAATTTTCCGCACTGTACTGTTCTAGGGGATATTGTTGGGCCGCCTGAATGTTTTTCAGATCCGCGGCCAACTCCAAGAGCTCGTCTAGTGTATCGAAATCTATCCTCCGAATGTACCTCAAATATTTAGGTAAGGAATTCCTGTAGATCCTTTCCAGCATTTGTGCCTCCGTATATTTGGTGTTTCGCATCAGATTTTGCATGGCTAACACGTAACATCTAAAAGATTTTCCTTCTGATAGCGATCCCGAATTGTGTCTTCGAGTCGTTCGAAGTATCTTGCCGGTAGGAAAAACTTTAAAATATCTTGTTTGAAACTGGACCAAGTTTCCCAGCTACGATTGTTATTCCTGAACCAAACCAATGCATTTTTCGACAAAAATAAAGGCATCATGCGGGGCAGAGCATTCGTATCCACTGAGTACATAAAGGACAATTCCTCCAGTCTTTCGATGAAGTCGAAAGGCTCCACCGCTCTGTCGAAATAGACGCTCCATTTCGATACCAGCTCCGCAGTTATCGTCATGGGGGCCATTTTGTTTTTCTACGGATTAAACTAGGGATACTACTCGTATATTAGATACATTTACCTTCCTTGTTGTACGTTTGTTCGGAACTTTAGTTCCCTTTCTTCCACTCGGTGTAAATGTTTTTATTTCCTCTGTTTGGTGTCTCTCACCCAATACAACAAAGCCTTAAACTCTCAAGTCCCTGTTAGGGCGCCACTGGAACGACGAGATTTCCTCCGTTAGCTCGGATAAGCTCGCGGGAGTAAGGATCGTCACAGAAATTTCTTTGATCCAGTGACCGAGAGTAAAAGACGTGATGTTATACAAAGGTAAATTTGTTTATTGTTGTTAATACTACAGGATTGACAAGAGAGAGGAGAGAGAAAATGAAGAGGCGACCGGGGACGGCACGCTCCCTCTGGTATATTCGAAAGGCAGGACAGCGACCAGGGAAGGCACGCTTCCTCTGATTTCCTACATCTAGGTGAGGGCAGCGACCTGGGACGGCACGCTTTCTCTGATGAACTTCGTCTAGGTGAGGGCAGCGACCTGGGACGGCACGCTCCCTCTGGTATCTTCAAAGGGGAGGATAGCGTCCTGGGACGGAACGCTTCCTCTGGTATCTTCACAGGGGAGGACAGCGACCGGGGACGGCACGCTTTCTCTGATGAACTACGTCTAGGTGAGGGCAGCGACCTGGGACGGCACGCTCCCTCTGGTATCTTCACAGGGAGGACAGTGACCGGGGACGGCACGCTTCCTATGATACACTACGTCTAGGTGAGGGCAGCGACCTGGGACGGCACGCTCCCTCTGGTACCTTCAAAGGGGAGGACAGCGACCGGGGACGGCACGCTGCCTCTGATGCGCAACGTCTAGGTGAGGGCAGCGACCGGGGACGGCACGCTTACTCTGATGGACTACGTCTAGGTCAGGGCAACGACCTGGGACGGCACGCTCCCTCCGGTATCTTCACGGGAGAGGACAGCGACCGGGAACGGCACGCTTCCTCTGGTATATTCACAGGGGAGGACAGCGACCAAGGACGGCACGCTTCCTCTGATGAACTACGTCTAAGTGAGGCAGCGACCTGGGACGGCACGCTCCCTCTGGTATCTTCACAGGGAAGACAGCGACCGGGGACAGCACGCTTCCTCTGATGGACTACGTCTAGGTGAGGGCAACGACCTGGGACGGCACGCTCCCTCTGGTATCTTCAAAGGGGAGGACAGCGACCGGGGACGGCACACTGCCTCTGATGCGCAACGTCTAGGTGAGGGCAGCGACCTGGGACGGCACGCTCCCTCTGGTATCTTCAAAGGGGAGGATAGCGACCTGGGACGGAACGCTTCCTCTGGTATCTTCACAGGGGAGGACAGCGACCGGGGACGGCACGCTTTCTCTGATGAACTACGTCTAGGTGAGGGCAGCGACCTGGGACGGCACGCTCCCTCTGGTATCTTCACAGGGAGGACAGCGACCGGGGACGGCACGCTTCCTATGATGCACTCACTACGTCTAGGTGAGGACAGCGACCGGGGACGGCACGCTGCCTCTGATGCGCAACGTCTAGGTGAGGGCAGCGACCTGGGACGGCACGCTCCCTCTGGTATCGTCACAGGGAAGGACAGCGACCGGGGACGGCACGCTTCCTCTGATGGACTACGTCTAGGTGAGGGCAACGACCTGGGACGGCACGCTCCCTCTGGTATCTTCAAAGGGGAGGACAGCGACCGGGGACGGCACGCTGCCTCTGATGCGCAACGTCTAGGTGAGGGCAGCGACCTGGGACGGCACGCTCCCTCTGGTATCTTCACAGGGAAGGACAGCGACCGGGGAGGGCACGATTCCTCTGATGGACTACGTCTAGGTGAGGGCAACGACCTGGGACGGCACGCTCCCTCTGTTATCTTCACGGGAGAGGACAGCGACCGGGAACGGCACGCTTCCTCTGGTATCTTCACAGGGGAGGACAGCGACCGGGGACGGCACGCTTCCTCTGATGAACTACGTCTAAGTGAGGCAGCGACCTGGGACGGCACGCTCCCTCTGGTATCTTCACAGGGAAGACAGCGACCGGGGACGGCACGCTTCCTCTGATGAACTACGTCTAGGTGAGGGCAGCGACCTGGGACGGCACGCTCCCTCTGGTATCTTCACAGGGAGGACAGCGGCCGGGGACGGCACGCTTCCTCTGATGAACTACGTCTAGGTGAGGGCAGCGACTTGGGACGGCACGCTTCCTCTGGTATCTTCACAGGGAGGACAGCGACCGGGGACGGCACGCTTCCTCTGATGAACTACGTCTAGGTGAAGGCAGCGACCTGGGAAGACACGCTTGAGGGGGGAGAGAGAGAGATAGAGAGGATGAAAAAGCGACCTGGGACGGCACGCTTCCTCTTATGAACCATTCGAGGATCTCCACAGGACCTCCCAAGATTTTTGCAAACCTTCAAAGATGTTAACAGGACCTTCAAGGATATCCGCAGGATCTTCAAGGATATCGGCAGGACCTTCAAGGATGTTCGTAGGACCTTCCAGGACGTTGTCAGGACATTCAAGGATGTTGACAGGACCTTCAAGGATGTTGACAGGACCTTCAAGGATGTTGACCGGACCTTCAAGGATATCAGCAGGATCTTCAAGGATATCGGCAGGACCTTCAAGGATGTTCGCAGGACCTTCCAGGACGTTGACAGGACCTTCAAGGATGTTGACAGGGCCTTCAAGGATATCCGCACGATCTTCAAGGATATCGGCAGGACCTTCAAGGATATCAGCAGGACCTCCAAGGATGTTGACAGGACCTTTAAGGATATCCGCAGGATCTTCAAGGATATCAGCAGGACCTTCAAGGATGTTCGCAGGATACTTACAAGTTGTCCAAGGATGCTCGCAGGATTAGAATTTTATATTTAGTGTTGAAATTACCTTGTGTTCTCGTTCACGGCTGCTGACGACTGACCCAGATTTGTTCAATGTTCCTCTTTATATACCCCTAATGGCAGCTATTTGTAGTTGTCGCCAGTGTAATAACAAAGTGTGTAGACAGAAACGAGCGACGCGACTTCTGTCGTTACATTGCATACTGTGCTTACAAAGTCAGCCAGTGTTTAAGGAATTGCACTAAGATATTGTACAAAATTTAATTTGAAAACGTTCAAGATGTGCAGAGTAATATCACTTTTAAAATTCAAGTTTATATGGAGTGTCCCCGTCCCATTTTTCTAATCTCGCCAACATTTTGGACAATACTTAAAATTTTGTATAAAAAACTCAGAGACAACCTCTGCTTAAATATGTGCGTTAGACCGTACCACCTTAGAGGCAAAAGAAGTATGCGGTACACCTTCATATATAAAGTGTTTTTGCAAAACAATTTCGAAAAAAAATATGCCGAACGTAGGGGTCGCCTTCGGCATTTACAGTCGGATCTTAAGGTATGATATATTGATGTTTTTGTCTTGAGGAAGGTGCGGATCCGGGGGGGCGGATGAGTGTAATATATTCGATCTCTCTGTTTTAATTATATATTTTTTAAGATTTATCAGGCTCGAGATCATAATTAAATGTTACTAACGAATAGTAAACACTATTTTTTTAAATGGAAAAAATTGTAAGGATCAGTGCTAGAGGGAGTGCATTTTCGCATAGTCATTCTCTTTAGGGTGTGTGATATATAAGCCTGTTCAGAAACCATGAGTTGCTTGTAGGTTGGGTGGTTTATAAGAAAGCTTTATAAGGTTTATAAGAAAGCTGGTCACTCAGGTCGAAAGTGTGCAATACCTCTAGCGCTGATCTTCACAATTTTTTTTATTTAAAATAAAATTAATGTTTACTATTTGTAAGTAACATTTAATTATGATTAAGAGCCTGATATATATTAAAAAATATCTAATTTATTTATATAAAAATGTTAGTTAATAGTGACAACTCTTAAAAAGACTATGATTTGGTTTAGGAATGCGGTAATCTCTTACTATCATCGAGTAGTGAAATTCTAAAGAAGCAAAGATAATAAACAAGTCTTTTAGTTTGATAACTTGCTATTCCTCGGAAAATGTTTTCTTATTGGATATTCACATAATATTCTTTATTGAGCCAAAGATTTATCCCAATATTTCGTCACCACATTGGGTGACTTCTTCAGGGGAAATTTTTTTTTTTTTATAATTAATAAATTAAAATTATAAACTGAAAACTTATATATAACAATTTTTTTAAAAAAGGCGGTAAATCAAAAATTATTTTTTGTCAATATTAAAAAATAAAAATATCACAGAAAACAAAAATAACAATATTTGAAAAATTAAAATATTACATGAACAAAAATATTTTATATACATTTCATTTAACATAATAATATTTATGATAGTTTTTATTAACTAAATGTCTGTAATTTTGTGCAATATTTGCTATATCTGTTTTATAATTAATTCGTTGTGTAGATGGTACCTTCATAATTTCTAACATTTCTAACATATATCTACGTCTGTAATTATTTTCCGTGTTTAAAATTGACGTCCTATCAAAATCAGGATAATGATTAAAATTCGTGCAATGTAATGATAATGCTGTTTTCTGTGTAGAAGTAGTGTTTCTGTATTTTTGATCAGATCTGTGTCCTGCAATTCTTGTTTTTAATTTATTCTTTGTTGTACCTACATATACTTTACTACAATTCTCATTATCAATTCCACTACAAGGTATTTTATAAACTAAATTGGACATTTCAGATTTATCTATTTTATCTTTCGTTTTGCTAAATAATCTACCTAATGTGTAATATGTTCTATGTGCTACTATATATTTCTTATTATCATAAATTTTCGATTTTTCTAATCTTTCAGATATAAGAGGAACATAAGTTAGAGATTTATAAATTTTAGGTTCAGTGACCGTTCTCGTAACTAAATTATTCTGTTTTTTACATTGTCTTATCAATCTACAGATTAATTGAGTTTTAAAGTACGAGGACGGGTCAACAAGTCCATGACTTTTTGAATGTCCTGCTTCTTAACTGAAAGGGCTACACAGCTTCTCTCAACAGGCATCAGTCAGTTGACTTCTGTCAAAATTTAAACAAGCTGCGTCTTTAGTTGGTGTTTGACAGCCATTGATAGCAGACTACCGCGTGATTTGAGGAGCAAATGGAAAAAAGTGAATTTCGTGAGCTTTTTGCTGGAAAAAACCCATCAATTAAACCAAAACTAAGCTTTATAAGTACTATAGGAGCTCTGCGCCATCAATTTCAATGGTAAAATAGTGGTTTACTGAATTTCGTTGTCGCAGTTAAGGTCTCTACATCCAAAACAGTTCAAAAAATTCATGATATGATGTTGGCTGATCGGAGATTGAAAGTGTGAGAGATTCTGGAAGCCATAGGCATCTCACATCGCTTAGTAGTTTCAATTTTGAATGATCTATTGGGTTTTAAAAAGCTTTCCGCATGAAGGGTGCCGCGTTTGCTCACATTCTATCACAAATTCAATGGTGCGACAAGTGGAGTTTCTATGCCAAAAATCCATTAGTTAGACTACGAATTGCTACCTCATTCGCCCTATTCTCCGAATTTAGCCCCGGGTGACTATTCCTTGTATCCAAACCTGAAAAAATGGCTCGGCAGAAAGAGATTTGACTCGAACAAAGAAATCATCTCACATACAAATTTGATTGGATGACCTCGATAAATCTTATATTTTGGAAAGGATAGAAAAAGATGGAGAAACGTTGGACAAAGTGTATAGAGCTTAAGGAGACTATGTTGAAAAATAAAATAATTTTTTATCCAATAACCTGTGTTTCATTCAAGAAGTCACGGACTTCTGTGTAATTTTTACAAAAAATTTAAATCTTGTTAGTGTAAAAACTTAAAATGATCCTCCCCCAAAATCAAGGGCTGGATCCACCAATGTCTTGAGGAGACCTATATTTTGCTCTAAGGACAGCAAACATGAAAAAAAAATAATAAGGCGAGTCTTAAAAAATTCAATAGTTCTTCTTGAATTATCGATATATTTCCTTAGCAAAAGTTTAATGATTTTTTGCGAGGCAAAAATTATTTAGATTCGATGGTGTACGGCGAACCTTTTTTCTAGTACGGTCTAATGTACGTATAACAGAAGCCGAGCTAAATTTCGGGTTGTGCTGTATGTGCCACACCCATGCGTCCTATCGCGCCCACTTTTGCGCAAGAGCTTAAAAATGTTGTTGCAATACACCTTGCCAATTTTTCTGCTGCCGTACGTTTTACAGGAGCCGAAATAAACAAATTTTGGGTTAATTGGGAGGTGCCACCCCCACTGCTTCTATGGCGCCCACACTTGGGCTAATGCAAGAGTGGCCGCTACAAGCGAAGCGATAATAATTGGGGATATACACATGCTACAAGATGTCAGAGTGAATGCTACATTGAGCAACCGAGTTCTTTTGTTTAAAATAATTATCAGTTTTTGTCGTTGTTGATATGTTTAAGATATATTCAGACGAATACTTCTAACGTATTTGTTGGGAAAAATAATGGAATTCACGAGATAAATATAAATAATTTGTACTCTAAACTCAGAAAACAATCTTCATTTTTAGTTATACAATTGGCACTTTTGATTAAATTTAAAAAAAAAATTCAACACAAATTGGAAAAAATTGGACAAATTGTACAAAAAAAAACCCTATACTGCTGTTCGAGAAATGAATAATAACTTTAAGTAAACTAAATATGTTTTTTTCAATGAAATTCTTTAAATTTGTACATATATATGTATGTATATAAAAATTGTTTATTAAAATAAAATTTATTTAATAAATTTTATTTTGATGTTTAACAAAAATTTTTTATAAAAGCATGTGAACATACACTGGCGAGCAAAAGTGAGTGCATGTTCGGCATATTTTTACTTAAATTGTCATAATATAGTAAATAATAAAAAAAAATTTATGAAACTTTCAGCAATTATTCTTTATTCTATTAGCAAAGAAATTTAATATTCACTTTAATGATAACAGAACAATAACAAAAAATTTCAAGACAAAAACTATGGCAACACTATTCACTCAGTTTTGCACATTTTGAATAAGTCAAACCAAAATAGGCTGCACTTCTCTGATCAATACCAAATTTCCGTTATATGAGGTTGTCATTTTTTTTCAGTAGTTAGGCTTATTATGTGCTATTGTTTTTATCAGTAATAACACTTTTACATAATAAAGTAAATAAATATCACTTTTACATAATAAAGTAAATAAATAGCACTTTTACATAATACAAAAATGAGAAAAATCAACATAGACCCCGAATATAGCATAGTAGCTTTGACTGAAAGTCGGCACTCATTCAGAGTAATTGCTGAGAGAGTAAAGGTGAGTCAACTCACCGTGATTGCTGTACAAAAACGACGAAATGTAGTGTCTACGCCGAATACTGAATACTGGTCGTCCCAGATTTTTAAAAGATTCAGACGCGCGATTAATGCTAAGAGAGATGAAAAAAAATACTTTCAAAACACCCAAACAAGCTGCTTGTGCTATTAGTAAACGGTAAGTGAATGGACTGCGCGTAGAGCACTTCATAGAATCGGTTTAGTAGCAGCAGTCAAAAAGAAAAAAACAGCTCTGTCTGATAAGAATATAAAAGCGCGTCTGAAATTCTGCAAAGAGCATGAGCATTGGACCATAGAGGATTGGAAACGGGTTATTTGGTCCGATGAAACAAAAATTAACCGATTTCAATCTGACGGAAAGGCATACTTCTGGAGCAGACCTCATGAAGCTATTCAAAAGCATCATGTGAAACAAACTGTCAAACATGGCGGAGGTAGCTTGATGGTTTGGGGTTGTTTCACTTTATGGAATTTAGGACCGATTGTAAGAATTAATGGAATAATGAAGAAAGAGGACAACCTCCAAATTCTTCAAACCCATTTACCCCATTTTGTAAAACACAGCGTCTATCCCGAGGATGAAGTAACTTTCCAACGGGATGGAGACCCCAAACACACGGCAAAGGTTGTCCAAATTTGGTTGTCTTTGCAAAAATTTCAGATGATGAAATGGCCTGCGCAAAGTCCAGACCTGAACCCGATAGAAAATTTGTGGTCTATATTGAAGAGGCGATTGGGGCAACACAATCGAGCGCCTACCAACATAGAGGAGCTTTGGAACCGTGTAAAGATAAAATGGGAAAATATTCCAAGTGAATTTAAAGAGAACTTAGTGGAAAGTATGCCAAAGCGTATGAAAAACGTAATTAAAACCAAGGGATTGTGGCTTAACTGAATAGTTTATAGTTGCACCAGAGAAACGTGCAAAACTGAGTAAATTGAGTTGCCTTATGTTCTTGTATTGATTTTATTGTGATTGTTTTATTATCATTATATTAAATATTTAAATTTTTTGCAAATAGAATAAAGAATAATTGCTGAAAGTTTCATAATATTTCCTTTATTTTTTACTATTTTATGACAATTTAAGTAAAAATATGCCGAACATGCACTCACTTTTCCTCGCCAGTGTAAATACACAATGAAAAAGAATGACAAAAACCGTATTAAAAAAAACAAACAAACAAAAGAGAAGAAGCTATTAGATGCTACAAACCATCAGACAACCTACTTTATAACACATGTGTGAATTCGGGTCAAATTTTTTTTATTTTAAAAGGTGTTTGAAATATCTTAACTTTCTACGGGACTATCTGAATTTTTGAAATTTATGTTTTAGTTTTCTTTTAAAAAATAGATCTATAAATGTTTGACCCTTTGTCTTAGAATGACAAAACACTGGAGAGATCTTTTACACTTTTTTAATCTTAAAGTTTTCTTTTGGAAAAATGTCTCTTTATCCCTTACCACAGCTTTTACATAAGTCCAAAACTAAATTAAACCATCAGAAAAAAAATTTATATAATATTTATGAAACCCCAGGATTAATAATCCTGAAAAATTAAAAACTGCCAGTAAAAATAAAAAAAGTTTTGTTAAGCTCCTTATGAGCACAACAACAATAAATGCATTTAAGCTGTAATAAATATAGAAAATAAAATGCATTCAAAGTTGTAATTCATGTGTATATACAACATATGTATGAATATATTTTGATTATTTTGTATTAAAAGTATTTGTAATCTTAAACAAAATATGCTGCCAATTGAGCCATTTTTTCTGAGCGGCCACTACGGCTACCACGACTACTTCCTCTGTTGCCGCCACCGCCACCTCCACGACCAGATTTACTGCCTCCCCGGCCACCTCCACGACCACCTCGTATATTAACAGGCCTTGAAGCAACTGCACGATGTTTCTCTACTAAATGCGTGAAATCAGATGAACAAAATATACAACCAGACTTTTCTTCTGAACAATCCTTAAATTTAGTTTTATCAGATTTGTATAAGACTTTAACTGTTTGCGCGCCACAATCGTCACATTTGTCGTCTGCAAAAAAAAGTGACAACAACATAGAACAAATTCGGAAATATTATTTTGTCAAAAAGAAATTACCTTCTACCGTTATTTTAGTGGCGCCTTTGAAACAATTTATTATGACATCACATCTATTGCAACCAATTTTCCAACTAGGTGCTAAGGTACAATCCAATACCAAAACGCCATGTTCACATTCAACACAACCTGATATACCCAAAGTATTCAGGGAATGTTGGCAGGTGGGATGAGTACAAGAATTACAGCCAGCGCTTTTGGGCATATCCCTGAATGGTGGATGGTTATAACAGTAGGGACAGAAGGGATAAGAACGTCCTTTGGTACCCGTAGTAAAGGCCAACAATTCAAAATCATCCAGAGGGCATTTAAATTCACGATACACCTTAACATTGCCACCATTTGGCAATGAATAAGTCTCGTCACATTGCGAACAATGCAAACGCGCCGGTTTCGATTGTATGTACTTCATATAGCGCCGGCATTTACCACAACGTGAATGAGCCTTGCCAGATTCAGCCAGTGGAGAAAATGACACCTCAAACAGACTATCCATATTGTATATATTTTTAACAAAATACAAAAATTTCAAACGGAAAATATCAATGGCATGTTTGAGGACAGCATTAAAATCAGCTGAACCCTTAGCAATAAGAGTCAACATGCCTTCAACTTCCGAACGCATTGTGGGTAATACTAATTCAGGATCAATCTGTGATAACAAAGAGATGTAAATGTTAACTAAATGCCGAAATTTCAATTTCATCTAATTTAACCTTTTGATAGCCATGTACTAAGACAATACCCAAAGTTGTGGGTATAAGTTTTCGACCACTCTCTATTGTAACATAATTGCGTTGGCATATATTATTGATATGTACTGGTATGGAAGCATCTGTGCCAATGCCATGTTGTTCCATAAGGGTAATCAATTCAGCTTCTGTTAAATAATCCGGTGGACTAGTTTGATTTTCTGCTATGCGTACGTCATTGATTTGAACACGTTCACCTTCTGTGAATGGTGGTATAGGATCATCACGACCAAATGCTTGCCAAGTCATCACTTTTGTAAAGCCAGGATCTAATAAAACATTTGCCGTACATGTGAAATATTCCATACTAATGCGTAGCTTAATGGTTGTGGTACGATATTTTAAATCTTTTGATATGGTACCCAAAAAGTGACGACATATAAAATCATAAACACGCCACGTATCCCTATCAAAATCACTACGAGAAGCCAATTTCATGGGTGTTATGGGCGGATGGTCACCGGCATCTTTACCTTTACGAGGAGGATTAAAATCACTGAGTATGCATTGAGCTTCAGAACCAAATTCTGACGAAGGCTTGAGAATATGAAGAACCGCACTTTTGGATGGGGGAAACAAATTAAGAAAATTTATATTAATACATCTTTTTTAATATTTTTGCTTAACTTACTTCAAATCAAAATTAGCTGGATATTGATTTGTTTCTGTTCGTGGATAACTTATGTAACCCTGTGTATAAAGCCGTTCGGCAATTTGCATTGTTTGAAAAGGACCAATGCCTAAGCCTAAACTGCAAATTCGCATCAATTCTACTGTATTTAAAGCCTGAGGTCGACCTTTAAATTGATCCTTTGTAACGACGCTTTCAATTCTGAAAGTAATTAAGAAACAATAAAAGAGATTTTGTTCAGAATTTGAAAATCAGTAAAGCAGTTCGCAAGTCGTATTAAAAAAGAGTTGTTAAAATTTTATTTCCTCTATAACGACGATTTTCTTTTGGGTTTTATTTTTGTTAGCACACTAAACATAGGAACAAATGTTGTATCGCACTACTATCTAGTAATGTATTTTTTTATTGTATTTAAATATTAACAACTCTATTTCGAAGAGCACAGTACAACACATACAGCAAATAGTACACCACTTATGAACAACCAAAATGTATTTTATTAGGGCTCGGAAAATAGTGCATTAATTACCTTGATTTTTTATATATATAATGTGTATTAACCCTTAAACGGACACCAAACATGCAAACAATTGAGTGAATCGCATGAAAAAATGCAACCTTTGCTCCGGAGCTAGCAAGCTATGGTCAACTGTCAGATCTATCTCAAATCTGATCAAACGAGACGACAGGGTCGCGTATGCCAAAAACTTTAATATCTGGATTAAATGAGGAGCTTGCAAAAAAAATGTAATTATCGAAGCTACAGGTTGGTTGAAAAGTTCCTTCGCTCGAAATGAAAGAAAACTGTTTTTGTTACGAAATATATTTTTTTATTCAATATAATCTCCTAGAAGCTTAATACACTTGTTCCAATCCTGTGGTTGCAGTTTTTGGTCGTCCTTCGCGTGGATCGTCTTCAAGGCTGGTACGACCACGTTTAAATTCAACGGTGCGTTTTGAAGGTGAGGACTCCTTATACACTTCTAACAATTGTTCATAAATTTCCTTTGCTTTTAAACCCTTCAAAACAAAGAAACTAATGACTGCACGATATTCAATTTTTTCCATATTAATAAAACTAATGACACGTCAACTTCAAATGGCTTGTAAACAAAGAAAGAATTGACAGGATGACTTGCAACTTTGCATGTGTTCTCAGGACAGTTATACCAACTTGAGAAAAAAAACAGTTCGGAGCTAGCAGTGCCATCTCTTAGTGAGCGCAGGAACTTTTCAACCAACCTGTATAAAAAAACTGATGGAAAAGGGTTTAAACTTATAATGAAAAAACAGAAAATTAATATTGAATGGAATAGATGCCCAGTATATGAAAGTTTTCATGCTGTTAGATGTTTTAAATGTTGAGGATTCAATCATACCTCCAAAAAATGTAATAGCGTACACCGAATCTGTGCGAAATGTAGCGAAAGCGGAAACTTTTACAAGAATTGTAAAAGTAATAATGAAAAATGTTTAAATTGTATTAAAGCGAAGAAAGGCTAACTTTAAATGATATTGATACAGACGAAAAAGAAATTAGAGGCTGGAAGAGTTGCATATTAGCAACCAAGTTGCATTAATGGACTTTATTTAAACCTAGGAGGTCTTAGTATAAATTTTTTATGAATTGGAGATTTTATGTTTCGAATAAAACTTTGATTTTATGTCTATCTGAAACACATTTAACGGATGATTGATTGATGATCATGAAATAATCTTAAAAAAACTACAAAATCGTTAGATGTAATATTGCATCAAGGCAAAATACAAATTATTGACAGTAGTTCTATAGGGAAAACAAAATTGGTGTTTAAAAATTGTAATTTAGTTGGTATGAATAATTCGCTTGATAGACAAATATCCCCGGAAGTAGATTTTACTAATTTTTGTGAAGAAGAAATGGTGAAAATGCATGGCAATGAGAATAACTTTATAACTGGTGATTTTAATTTTGATTGGTGGGAGAATAATATCCAATATCCAAACACAAATACAAGAAATAATTAATGGTAGTTATTGTAAACAAGTAGTAACTGAACCTACAAGAATTACAAATACATCATCATCCACTCTTATAGATTATGTTATATGAAATATTAGGGATATTACTGTCAAAACAAATTTAAAAACGAAAATTAGTGACCATGAGTTGTATTACAGGTGAAATAAAAATGCCTATTAAAAGGAAATTGTATTTCCTGAAAGAACGAAGATAAAAATATTATATTTTAATATTTTATATTTTCGCAATAACCTGCTCGTTGGAGAAATTAATAAAGTATCATCAAATTGTCATGGAAATTAATTATTCAACATATTAATTTGAAGAATTAACTTAGCCCAATGATATTTACAAAGATTTTAAAAGATATATCAGCAAATCAATGATTTAATAATAATTTAAAGTCTACGAAAATAATGAAAATATGACTCTATAAAACTGCTGTGTGGTTTAATGATTATTTTCAATGGAATACTTACAAAAGTTCAAAAATAAATATAAAACAGGAATTAAAATTGCAAAAAAACAATTATATAAACATATTATATTATTTAATAGTTGTTTGCATCCAAAAACATTGTGGAAAATAATTAAAGCACTAGTTCTTGAAAAAGATAATTCTTAAATAAAAGAAATACAATTAAATGGAAAAACAATATCTAATTGTCAAGAAATATCTATTGAGTTAAATTCGTTTTTTATAAATAGCGTACAGCAGATAACTGAAAACTGGCAATGCAGCTTTCAATTTGAAAATATTGACAAAAATATGTTAAAAAATATTATGAAGACTATGAATAACAAGAAAGATCAAAGCTTTCCTTCAGTTAAAATGTTGCTAGTTCTTTTGAAAGTTATAAAACACTATGAATTAATTACAAACACCTTATTAAATACAATTAAAAGGAGGGAATGAAACCTGCTATGTTTGAACCACTATACCTGAGGGAAAAGGAAAAAAAATATAATGCAATAAATTTTATTTTCATTAAGCAGTTTTAGAATTTTATTGTTCTTGGGTCGATATGTCATGGAAATAGTAAAAATGCCTCTGAAAAAAATCTTAAAAATAAAAAAAAATTCAAAAATTGCTTCACAAGTTTGCGGGTTTAGGTTTCAGGCGACCTAAATATTTACATAAGAGAAAACTGATTTTCAATTAGCTTTGTTGCCATAGCAAAAAAGTAGGGATAAATGTAACAAAGCAAACATACATTCCATATTTGCATAAGTGCATTTGAGCAGAATCATTTTATAAATTCTTTTTATCTTTTCCAAAATTAATGTTTTTGAATTTGGGTTGTGTAAAGAAATAAAGAATTTTTTCGAAGTAGTGAAAATTGTTATCACTTTACAGAATTGGTCCCCTAGCTTATTTTTATTATCGCAGTTTGCTCTAGCAGAGCAAAAATTTTTTTCCGTTTTGCCCTATCGAGATATCGGCCATTTAAAAAAATAGCGATTTTACAAAATGGTGACAAAGGTGACCCCCTTCGACGTGCGAAGGGTTTTACAAGACAGCCACAGGGTAACTATTTTTTTTTATCAACTTATATATATTAACACACTCCGATAATACAAATTTCGTTTCCCGTTCCATTTCATTTGTATACATATGGTATGTCTTCCGGACCATTAAAACCTAAATAAACATGTTCAAGTAATCTTGAACAAGCATGATGTTATTGTATTCGCAGCTTAAATAAAACCAATTCGCTCATTTATGTACATTCAGAATGATAGCAATTTTTGCTATTCATTTTCGAATGCTATTGAAAATAAGCTTTGATGCTCGTATTCATTTGTGAATAGTTTAAGAAAATGTAACATCTCAAAAATGTCCAAGTGTATGAAAACAAATCTCTTATTTTCTAATTTTTGTATGAAAATAAAAAACAATACAAATCCTATCATACAAGAACGAATAAGTCAAAACTATTGTTTGTCTCTTAAAACACGAAAAAAACAAAACACAATTACATATTCTTTTCATGTCCATGAGTGATAAATGACTGAATATTTGGTACTCTGTTAAAAATACATCACTAATTTGTTCACATCTCTAATTGTCACCAAATTAGAAGAAAAAAATATTAAAAAACATAAATTTTTAATTTTATCAGACTCGAGATCATAATTTCAATGTTACTAACGAATAGTAAAAACTATTTTTTTATTAAATGCCTGTTCAAAATGATATACTGTGAGCTTCAGAAGATAGTGTACACCTTACTCTATTACCTTTTGAAATTTATTTCAGTCCTTTACAATAACATTTAATTAAATATTTTATGCTTTATAAATTGTATTTGTATTTCTTTCTCATTTGACAAAAGAGAACAACAACAAAAATTTAAGCAATACAATAATTTACAACAAAATCTAAAAACATTCTTATGTAAAGCGTCAAAAGAAAGTGTACATACTATTGCTTTTAAGTTTTTGAGAATTTTGTTCCGTTTAAAAATACCGTTTATTTTTCAATTTGTTTAAATATCACATTCTATATAATATTAGTGATTTATTAACATTTTTGCTCTTGTAGTGGTCGTTTCAAATTACACTTTTACTGTGTAACAAAATATTTTTCTGAAATGGGTAGACAAACTTCTCTGAATTCTCGTAATGCTATTGAGTTAAGTTTAACAAAGAAGGAAAAACATAGTGTGAAATTGCTTCAATAATCGACAGAAGCCACAACACTGTCAAAAAAATAATCGACAAGCAAAAAAAATTTAAAATTTTAGAAAATCGACCAAAGTCCGGTAGGCCAAAAAGACTTAATGAGGCAGAAATCTGATGCATCGTAAAAGATGTTAAAAAAAATTCCAGTGGAAGTGCCTTTAAAATATCGGAAAAAATTACGGAAGCATCAGGTGTCAACGTTAGCGCCAGTACAGATCGTCGAGCATTGCATGTTAATGGGCTACAAGGTCGAGTTCCGAGGAAAAAGCCTTTTATATCAAAAATCAACCAAAAACGTCGCCTGGATTTCGCTAAAAAGTACCAAAATAAAGAAAACTCTTTTTGGAGATTTTTGGTAAGAAAAAAACAGCAAAAGTTTGGAGGAGAAAGAATACAGAGTTCGACGATGGTGTGGGGATGCATGGCGGCAAGTGGTGTTGGAAATTTAGTTTTCATTGAGAGCACCATGAACAAAACAGACTACCTCAATTTTTTAAAAGAAAATTTATCGTCGAGCGTTGAGAAGTTGTGCTTGGATCGAAGTTGGGTATTTCAACAAGATAATGATCCCAAGCACACTGCGTGAATTGTGAAGGAATGGTTGCTCTACCATACACCAAAACAACTGGATCACCCTCCCCAGTCACCGGACCTCAACCCCATAGAACATTTGTGGGAGCATCTCGATCGCCAAATAAGAAAAAGGGCTATTACCAGTATAGACTCTCTAAAATCCGTGCTTATGGAGGAATGGCATAAAATTGCACCCGAAGTGACCGTCAACCTCGTCAAATCGATGCCCAGAAGATTGCAGGCTGTAATTAAAGCAAAAGGAAAGCAAACGAAATATTAAATTCGGTTCCTCTAAATAAACTAATAATAGTCCTTTTTTTGACGCGTTAAATATGAAGTGTTTTAAGTTTTTGTTAAAGATTTTTGTAGATATTTTCATGTAAACTAAAAAAGTAGTTATAATATATTCAGTAAACCATAAAATGTTAAATTAAATTTAAATGCAAAAGACTGAAATAAAAAATATAATAAAGTAATGTGTTCACTTTCTTTTGACGCCCACAGTAAATGCCTGTTCCTGTGGGTTGGGTGGTTCATAAGGTGGCTGAAGATGACCTGGTCGCTCGGGTCGAAAGTGTGCACTCCCTCTAGCGCCGATCCTTACAATTTTTTCCATTTAATAAAAAAACAAGTAAAAAAGGGCTAAATTCGGCTGTGCCGAATCTTTGAATATCCTCCACCAAAGGGGATGAAGATGATATACGTATATACTAAATTTTGCATGAACTGTAATATGAATATGTTTTATCAATTTATGTAACGAACTTTTGTTATTTAGTTTTAGCAATGTTATTTACAGAGGTCTGCTCTGTTAGCGACTTTAACATTGTTCATTTTTACGTTAACTTAGTTATCATAGTATGTAAGACAATACATGTAATCGAACAATAAGAAGACTTAATAACATTTTTACTTACTTAACAGAAAAAAAAATAGATACAGAAAAATTGTACAAATTTGTATGGAAAATTTAGAGGTACCTTCACATTTTCACTCATAACTTTTGAACCGCTTGACCGATTTTGCTCATTTTAAATACCAAACTGCTCGGGAGGATGTTCAATAATCTGGGTAAAAATAGGCACCTCCGCTTGCGTCTTCGCGTCGTGATCGTGATTTCAACAGACAGACAGACAGACGGACATCGCTAAATCGACTTAAAATTGCATAAGGATCAGGAATATATATACTTTATGGGGTCTTAAACCTATATTTCGACATATTACAAACGGAATGACAAACTGATATATACCCTCACCATATATGGTGGAGGGTATAATTAGTGTTTACTATTCGTTAGTAACATTGAAATTATGATCTCGAGCCTGATAAAATTAAAAATATATAATTAAAACAGATAGATCAAATAATATACAAAATTTACATACAAAAACATAAAAATTACATAAATTTTTTTGTTTGAAACATTTTAATAAAATAAAAATAAATTCAAACTCAAATTGGTGGGAATAAAGCCAAGGAATTCGCGAAAAATTGTGTATTGAAGGGTAAAATATTTTTTGAACTGTACTCTGTATTTTGGACAAAATAAAATTTCATTCTGCTACAGCGTAGTCGCTTCATAATTGTGGATGCTGTCTAATTGTTTTTCGAAACATTAATAAGAAATTTTAAATAAGTCTTACGTTAAAAAGGGAAAATTATACACTTTTTTTTTAAATAATAAGTAAACGTTAGGAAATAGGTACGCAGTGTGCGCTTAAAAAGAAGGTAATTTGTTTGCTACTAATATCGCAATATTTAACAAAAAATCCCATATAACTTCCTTTCACAGCAACACATATTTAAAACTACCCAAGAAACATTCTTACGGACTCTCCGACACGTAGGGGTTCATGAATCTGGAACATTAAACGGTCCCTATAATTAAATTTTCGAAAACAATACGTTTTGACTCCGTTTTAGTGTATCCGTTTCTGTAACGTCAAATATGGACTTCCTCGATGTGAAACTCCTGTATAACTAGTTCTAAAGCACTGGTTTTAAAATCACATTGATGGGAACTTTTCGAATCATCCATCTCAGTCAGGTTTTAGGCATGGGTACAGTACTAGTGCCGCCCTTCTTGGTCTTACTGATTGAGTTAGAAAGTTTTTGGACCGTGGTAAAAATTTAGTTCTTCTTTCGCTGGATTTACCTAAAGCTTTTGACCTAGAAATACACTTGAAGCTTGTGAATAAATTGTTTAATTTTTTGATTTTTCATTACATGCTTGTAAACTTCTATCCTCTTACTTCAGTGGCAGAAGTCAGTGTGTTTCGATTGGCGAATCTTTTTCTTTAACGAAATCAATAACCAGTGGTGTCCCTCAGAGGTCTGTGATTGGACCTCTGATTTACCTGAATGATCGTCTTATGGTAGGTAATGAACCTTATGATCCTGCAGATAATGTTCAGTTTCTTTGCTATGCAGATGTTCAGTTTCTTTGCTATGTAGATGTTTTGGAAGGGGGTGTAAATTTTTTCATACGTGAGTTTTTGTTTTGGACTTCTGGCATTGGTTTTGCTGTCAATCCTAGAAAGTCGAAGTTAATAGCGTTCGCTTTTGAAACTGATAGTGTAGTGATTACTCTCAATTGTATGATAATTAAATTTGTAGACAAATTGTAGTGTCTTGGAGTGTTAATTGACAATCGTTTAAGTTTCTCGTCGCATATTAATAGCGTCTCTTCGAAGATATAATTTTTGTTGAGAAGATTATACTCTTGTTATTTGTTTATGACTATCTCGATTAGGATACGTGTTGCTAATGCCTTGTTAATGCCTTATATACTGTAATGTGTCGAGGTATTTTCTGGTACCATAGATAGTGAAATTAATAGGTTTTCTAAGATTTTAAATAGAATTATGGGTACGTTTTAGGCCTAAAGCTTTCTTGAGTGCTTCTTTTATAATTATTTTATTTATTTATTTATTTATTTATTTATTTATTTATTTATTTATTTATTGTAATATTAAAGCCACATTAGGCCAATAAATATAATTCAGAGTTTAATAAAATATATCTATAAAATACAATTTATCTATAAATTAATACAAATTAAATTCAAGAAATTAGCTAATATAAGAATTTAACATAATGATTAATCTAAGAATTCAATTTAATATATCTTTTTGTTTTTCTTTGGTCCCTCAGCCAAAAATAATTAGGAGAAGGATACACAATATAAATTATATGGTCCATGTTAATGACAATGCATAAAACAGTCAAGAATAATCTTGAAAAAAGGAAAAATAAGTAAAGAAAAAGTAAGAAATATTTTCTATCTAGTCTCACAAACATATGAAAACATTTTGTTCCTGAAGGAATTTATTGAATACGTAAAAACTCTTAGATGAGCTGGCAAACTATTCCATAATCGAGCAACTCTTATTAGAAACGAACGCTCAAAGATTGAAGATGTAAACATAACCTTATAAAAGCAAAACAGCAATCGCAAATCAACAAATCTTCGAAAAGTACAAAAGTTTATTACATATGTCGTAATATGCTCCCTAAGTCCAACTTAGCAAAAATTGTTGATATTGTACCTGAAGTGACTTCTAAGCAATAGGAAATAAGTGACATAAGAAGAGAGAAACCATAATTCCCAAACACACCATGTGGTCAACAAACTGGAGGTTACAACCATTCATATGAATATTGAAATCATAGTCGCTACAATTTAAAAAAACCATGCACTGTTTTCATCAAATTAACGCTAAATTTATTCTCATCCATCCACGATGATATATTGGCAAGGCAATAATTTGCACCAGCTCCAAAGCGCCTATAATTTGTCTGTCACTGCTAAAAAGTATTTGTATATCATCGGAAAAAACAAATGCTTTGCATTCATTAGTTCTAATCACTTCAATAAAGTCATTCAAGTACAAAACAAATAAGAGTGGCCCAATGACCGACCCTTGTGGTACACCACAATACGATTTTCCGAGGTTTGACCTCTATAATCAACGAATTGCGAACGATTCTCTAAGTAATAGTAAATAAGTTTACATGCAGTTTTTGAAAACCCGAAATTGTCACGTAATTTTGAAATAAGCCTACCATGAACAATGCAGTCAAAAGCCCTCGAAAGGTATAATAACACTAAAAGCTTTACTCTCCCAAAATCCAGCTTCTTTCTAATCATATCCGTCAGCTCAATTAATAAAGCAGAAGTTCTGTATCCTTTTCTATAAGCATACTGGTTCCCATTTATCATGTTATTATTTAAATAATCTAGCATACTAGATTTAAGTAAGTGTTCAACCACCTTCGATAGCACCGGAAGAATTGAAATCGATCTCAAATTGTTGACAGCAGACCCCGATCCAGATTTTGGAATGGGAACAACCCTAGAAAATTTCCAATAAGATGGATAAGTAGATGTTGTAATCAAACTATTTACAAAATAGTGGAATAATTAACTTAAAAAATCTTAAAGCGATTCCATCCACACCGACAGAGTTTGATTTTATCATCCCTAGAGCATTAACAATTTCCATTTTGGATATTTTGTTAAAAGAAAAGGACCAATTTTCATCTAAATAATCAAAATTAAGCTCGTTAGCATCAACCTCAGAAACACCAACAAAAAACTCGTTTATCTCATTCACATCATGATCCGGAACCACCGCCTCCTGTTCTAAACAACCAGCCCTACGCAAGGTCTTCCATACATCTCTACTTTCCCTACCATCAAATAGTCTTACCGAATTTAACCTCTTATGCTTTCTGATTATACTCTTAGCTTTATTACGGAATCTGCAATAAGTATGACAATTGTCATCATTAGAGTTTTCAAGAAAACCCCTGTAAGCAAGGTCTCTTAATGATAATGCTTGCAAGAGTTCTCTACACTTCATTCATGAGTTTTTGCTAATTCTTACACATATGAACATATGAATAAGCCTCATTTAAAAATATGTTTATGAATTGAAGAGAAGCCTGGTAAGATTTAGAGCTACCGATAGATAAATAAATAAACGCATGATCAGATATAGAAGGACATTGGAATTTGCCAGAGAACCTAACACCCGTTTCCTCAGCAAGCAAAAAGTAATCCAAGAGAGAAGTAGATCGATAACATGCGTCAAAATGTGTGGGCAAATTATTGTGACGAATTGTTAGTGCATTTTGAGTACAAAAACTCCTTATAAGATTTTACAGAATCAAAAAGATTGTGATTAAAATCACCAACAATTATTATTGTATAACAAAAAGAGGTGCTCATGTCAAGTTTGAAAAATATCAAAATCCTGTCTCTCACCCCTAGGCATATGCACTACACCAAGGTTTTCTGATTGTATATATCAATTTCTACAAAAATGGTCTCACATACACCATATTGTTTAGCCTTAAATACAACACGACACCTCCAGCCCTACCGTTTACCACAGGACGGTCGTTTCTTACGATTGAGTATCCCGACATAGATACAGCATTATTCGATATGGATTACTTTAGCCAAACCTTGGTCACAACAAAAACATCCTTCAAGAATACTTCGTAATTTATCAAGTTTAATACCGTTTGATGGACATATGCTACGACAGTTCATATGTTCAATGTTAAAAAAAAGAATCGTTCTATTTAACTGACGTCTAGGAATGATATTGTCGACCGATAATAATATCATACATCATTCAAAAAGAAAAAGAAGTAAGAAAAGTTAAGCACCAAAAAAAAATTATTAAGAAAAAATATATTATGTATACAAAAGTTTTCCATTTACAATTATTATCAAAAATTTCGAATCATTAAAGCCGATCAAAAATAAAAAAGGATAAAAAAAGAAAATAAAAAAAGATAAAATCTAGATTTACAGTAACAGTGGAATATACTTAAAACATTTTATTACGTAAACCTTAAACATTCTTCATAATTCATTATGACTTCAGTGTCATTATTATTTTTCATGAGGACACTAGGTTTATCAGCATTATAAATTTTAATTTTTTTTGATTTTTTTATCATCTAAAAGTTTCTTACATATGTAGTTTATTGGAGAGAAGTGATCATTAATAAAGACCCTACTATGAATTTCACCTTTATCCACATCACTCAACTTCAACGATTTTGTTTTGAAATATTCGCTCATCAATCGATCACGGATTCTCACATGTGTGAATTTAACAAGAGCACATTTAGACATTTTCATGTAACAAACATGTTGAAAGTCATCGACACAAACAGTTAAGCCAAGAAATGAGCATAAATTTATAATTTTTCCTTCAAGTTCCTGAATCGTGAGTTTTTTCTGCGACCCAGTTATTACAACATCAGAGGGTCAATTCTCGTTCTGTGATAATGTGAAATGAAAAAAACTTTTCACTTTCGTTTTCATAAACACTTTTCACTTGAACTTTTCACAAACACATAAATTGCGATTCTCGTATGTATTATGAAAAAAATGTTTCATTCGCACTGTACCCATGAAACTTTTGTAACTGTGTTATCCAAAATTTAAAGCAAATGTCAAAACAGAGAAAAACGTAAACAAAAGTGAATTAAGTTCGTAAAATGTATTTTAAATAATTATATAAAAATGTCTGGATTAATTGTATTATTGGATATTACTCAAAGAATTCGGGATGAACAAAGGTAAGACAATGCTGTTACAAGCATTTCATTGCAGTAAATAATTTAATAATTTATAGGAATTTTTTGAGAGTGCTGAGACGCATACTTCGTGATGGCCAAAACCTATTCGAGAAGACAACCGACGAGCACTTCATGGATTTATAGTCGCTTGCTTAAGTGAACTATATTACATAAAAAAAAAAAATTCCAAAAGAATATAAATAAACTATAAATAAATTAACCTTAAGTCGCTCCAATTCTTTTTCCATTTTTCACAGTCCTTTTGACTGTTAAGGCTCGCGGCTAATTCGTTACACTTTTCGTCTCTAAATTTGGCACCATCTGCAGTTACGAATCTGTAAATATGGGGTTTATAAAAGTGTGCTTATGGTAATTAAAGAACTTACTTATCGTTCGCAATGTGCACATGCTTTTCTAAATTATTAATTTAATACTCATTTTGGCTTTCGCAGGCATGCTTTACTCTTACAACTTCTCCATGTTTATTTCACTTATAAATAGTCTGTGTAAACAATTTTTTCATATGAAAATTTTTTGACAGTTGTTTGCACTGTTACACAAAACAAGAATCGCCAGTGCTGTGCAATCTTGAAAAAATCTTGTTTCGTTCCACTTTTTTTTTTCATATGAAAACGTTTTGATTTTTCTTTACATTTTTTCACAGAACGCGAATCAAAAGTACTATGAAAACATGAAAAAACTTCATTTCACCGTTTCACAAAACGAGAATTGACCCTCAGCTCTATTCATACGGTGTACGGGTGTTATTTGCCGCCTCTTACTTTTCAATTTTGCCTTCAACATTTACCTCCAGTCCCTTTACCTACTGACAGCAACTTGCAATATCCTCTTCAACTTTTTCAAATCGCGACACGAATTCGGTTTTAATATTAGATATCTTCAAGTTTAGTGTCTATGACATCCTTGTGTTTCGATATCTGCTCAAATAAACCATCAATTTTGTTGTTTAGGAGGATTATTTCATCACGTAGGGTATTATTATTATTCGGACTATCAATACAGTTTTTGCATTTGAATAATATACTGTCATTTTTAGACATTAAGGTACAAAATTCCTGGGTGACACCCGCACAGGGTATATGAGACCAACTGACACAAGCACAGCAATGGACACTGCCACTTTTATTAACTTCTTTTTTGCATCCACCACAAGCTATTTTTTCCAACCATTTTTCCAAAAAACAAAATATGAAATTTTTATACAAAATGGTTAAATATCAAAAACAAACAGGCAAAACAAAATGGTAGTATGAAAAGGCAAATTCCTCCAATAATAAATTAGAATAGAACAGCAATAAGTCCAATTCAGCAATATTGACCTCTGTGATAAGAGCGAGACATATACACAGCGCAAAAGAAAATGATACCGGCACCAAAAACACAGCAGCAACAAGTGGATAATCGAAAATAAAACTTAATGATTTTATAGTATTGTTGATTATTCCACATATATTTCATACTTCTGAAATATATTTACGTTTAAAGATATGTTTTTTAACACGGCTTTTTTATGATTTTCTTATTTTTATTTTTATCAGCTGTAATTATTATGTTTAGCTGGACATAGTGTTGTAGGTATGAGGTTATTGATATTCTTTTACAAGGAAATGGAGAATGGTTTTGCGGACTACATAGTTAACAATTTTTCTTTATCTAATTCGGAAAGGAACCCCCAAATAGTAAACCCGGTACCTCACACTACAATATTTGAGCGATAGTGTCAGATTAGGCTTACACGAATATGGAATGCTCTAACATACCTACAGTGGCTCACAGTCAAAGTGAGCCAGGTAAATTTTCAAATTAAACTATTGATAAATAATAAAACAAAAAACTGATTAGAGAAAATATTAAGTACTTTGCTTAACTTCAAAGCTTAAAAAGTATATCAGTTACTTCAGATAAATCTTCTTAGTAATATAAAAAAACAACAAAAACTCAAAAAATTATCCAAATATACATCACACTCAAAGTGAGCCACTTGATTTTGTTCTTCGTAAAATAGCGGTAAATGTTTTTTGTTTTTAATATTTTTGCATTGATCTTATTGTTAATGCGTTATTTGTGTATAAAACATCAAAGATTGAGGATAGGACTACAAACAAGTGTATAAATTAACTCTACAAAGAATGTAAATTTCAAAGAGATTTAAAAAAAATAAAAGCCGTGGAACTGTACAGCAGATTATCCACCGCTTTACAGGAGATGGTAGAATTGAAAATGAAGTGAAAAAAGTAATAAAAAAGCATTTTCGAAAGGAAATGAGGCTTTTATTGTAAGAGACATAAAAAAAATCCTCATTTAAGCCCTCCGAAACTGACGGAAAGGGTCAAAAGTCAGCTGGATGTCCAAGAACATCCTGGAATAGTTAGAAGAGTGCTTAGAAAACACGGTTGTAATGGAAGAGTAGTAAGAAAGAATCCGTTTATTAGCAAAATAAACCGTAAAAAACGCCTAGAGTTTGCTCGTAAATACGTTCAAAAGGATATGAATTTTTGGCAAAAGGTATGTATACACATATAAAATAGAGTAAATATCCACTATAAATGTTTGGTTAGGTTTTATTTACAGATGAAAGTAAATTTGTTTATGTAGACATTTTGAGGCAAAACGTCAAGCCGAGCGTTGAAAAAATTGGGTTCGAAGTTGATTTCTACTCCTACCAGGACAACGATCCCAAGCATAAATCGTATGTTGCGCGGAAATGGTTTATGTATAATTGCCCATATGTTCTTGAAGTTCCACCACAATCTCCGGATTTAAATATAATTGAAAATTTATGGGGCCATCTTGGCCAAAATATCCGAAAACATGCCATTACACCACAAAAATGCCTCATAGATGCTCTTCAATCCGAGTGGAGGGCAATTCCCAACTTGTACACCCAAAATTTATTGCAATCGATGCCTAGACGTCTGCAGGGCGTTATTTCAGCGAAAGAAGGTCCAACAAAATATAAGTATTAAATATTAACTAAATTTACTTTTAGTGGCTCACTTTCACTGTGATGCACATTTTTGTTGTTTTTTTATATTACTTAAAAAATCTATCGGAAATAATTGTTGTTTTTTTTAGATTTTTATTTAATGAAAAAAATAACTTAAATTTTTGCCAATCAGATTTTCTTTTTATTATGTATCAACAATTTTACTTAAAAATTTACCCTGGCTCACTTTGACTGTGAGTCACTGTATATATCAAAGGGGTTTTACTTTTTCGCACCAGGTATTTATGCGTAAGCTGAAAGATCATTTTTCAATTCATAAATAAAGCGGTTTGTTGTTGCTACCTTTTTTTTATATCTCTCAAATTTTTATTTTTTTATTGTTTTTTTTTTATTGTTTTTTTTTTTTATTTATATTTTTCTTCTCTTTAATTCTTTGAGGAAAAATATCTGTGCAGTTTTTCTTGTTTGTTTATTTTCTTAACTATTGCTGCACTTAGGGAAGGAAGTCTGATGATTGTACTGATATTATATTTCTACTTTTATTATTTATCTATATCATAGTTTTACTTTATATTTTTATTTATAATTTTTTAATCATTTTCATTATATAAATTTTTATTTTTATCTTTTGGTATGTAGTAGCTTTTATGAATCATATATAACCCAAGGGCTTTGGTTATGTAATTTGACGTGAAAAAATTATATATTTATAATGAAAAAAAAATACAGAATTTGAAATTTTTTGCATGGGTTCTAGAACTACTTGCACCAACACTAAAAAAAGTATTATAAAAGATAGATATATGTTTTTTGCATTTAGGAAAGATATATATGTTTTTATTTTAAACATTTCAAGGTATAACACATTTCCCTACGAAAACAATATACATTAAAAGTTAATTTCACTCTGGCTTCTTTTCATTAAGAGATTTATTAAACAAATTTTGCAGAAATTTTGTTTAATAACTTTTGCAAGCTTTTGTAAATATGAACCTAAATAAAACTATGGTCTTGTCAAGGTATAATTTAATTTTTCAATACTTACATCCCCTCCTTTTGATTTTTAACAATATTCAATATCATTATGGCAATATCCTTTTTAAATACCTGTCCACGAGACCATTCGAATGAAAATTCTGGCTGACCAGCAGTCAGTTGTAAAAACCAAAAACTCTCGGGCTTAAATGTTTGAATATCATCGTGGCGTTTCACGCAAAAACCTAAAGTCGGTGTTTGGCACGGACCATATGAAATTAATGAAGAATCGAGATCGCCATAACGTCCTTGGAAAAATTTCGTTTGAAATCTTGTAAATGCACAACCAATTCGTAAATCTAATTCTTGTCTAGCATCAACAGATTTGGCTTCATTTTCGTTGGGAAACCCCAAAGAATCCATGGCTCCTTTTATATCTTTTTCTGTAATAGCCGAAAAGTGGGCTCGATAGGTGACACCGGGGTTATAAACATTTTTTATCACTTTTGATACAGCATCCATAACTTCATAACAAATATTTTCCCCCTCTTTATCGCAATCCAACCATAATACCAGAAAATCGCAGCCACGGGCTTCTTGCGATAGAAAACTTCGCATATGTTGTTTTGGATTGGCTTCCTTCTTTTCTGTTGGACAACGAAACAATTCAACGGGATCTACTTTATCCCATGAATTGTACTTGCCGACAAAATCCAATGACATTACATGGCCACATACTGAAGTCATGCGAAATTGAACACTTGAACCCTTAAAAACTCCATTCCATTCGTGTGTAGACCATGTGCTGGCAGTGCCTGTAATAGGTTTTAAAGTTTTATTTATAACAAAAAAGTGGACAAGTTCATGACATCACTACTAATATTAACCTCTTCTAGTTGAACTTTTTCCATTAGATAAAATCTGTGCCAACGATGCTGCCAGAGATGGCTTTTCAGCCACCATTAACACCTTTTTCATTTTGAATTCACAATATTGCTTTTTTTAAATTTTGTGTTTCTATTAAAGTTATTTTGGTTTTTAATTAATATAATTAGGAAAGATTTAACTTCTTACAAAATCTTTTATCAGATGCAAAAAAAAAAAACCACAGCCGGAATAAATTTTGCAACTGTACTGTTTTGACATATTTAAATGTACAGGGTGCTTCTAAAAATCATTGTTTCAGAAATGGAAAAGTTGATAGGTTTGTAGTTTTTTGATAATTTATTACAAAATGTAACGTAGTGCCAACAATCATAAAATTTAAGACTAGCCGAATGGATCAACCTGTTAAATTGCTTCGTTCTTTTTTCGTAATTGCATGTTGTTTGAATAGGCTAACCTGATTTCTTCACATGCAATAAAATAATAGCAGGCAATTGGCTCCTGCCATGATATCTGCCATCTAATGTCACTTTTAGTTTTCAGTTTTACTAAAGCGGGGTTTACTTTATATCACAAGTCATAGGATCCTATGTGTAAACTCATTTTGTCATTTTGTTTCGAAATATACCAATTATATTGTTTGTCCTGCTTATAAACACATAATTTATTTGTTAGCTTTTGTTGTTTTTAATATTTTATCAAATTAAAAGTTCTAAAATTTCAAATATTTTATGGCAAATATTTTTGTTTTATAAGACTTTTCAACATTTTTATGCATTCTTAACTTTTAATTAGCTATATCATAACTACTTAGCTGATCTATATCTACTTAAATTTGTATGGAATACTTACACAGTGCAGCATTTTTAAGGTCATCGTGTGGTTCCTCCTTCATACCCGTTTTTTTTTTGAAGTATATATCGAAACTAAAAAAAACCTGCAAAGGACTTGGCCAGATTACATCGAATTTTTTTTTTATGGACACCCTAAGTTTTTGTACCCAAACACGATTTTTTTAAAAAAGGAAAATTTTTATGGAATCCATATATCATAAACCGTTCGGAATTTTGTTTTTATGTCTTTGGCAAAGTTGTAGATCCAAACCAAAGCAAAAAAATCTCATATGGACCGACCCAAAAAAATTGCATCCACTGCATCAAAATTGCAAAAAATTGGGAAAAAATGCTATTTTTTTATGATTTTGTCCTGAAATGGCTTAAATACTGGGAATTTAAGAAATCTTTCTTCCGCTAAATTATATCTAACAACAATATAAACAACTCTCTAGTACATGTCATCTTAATACGAACATTCCTTAACCCTAGAAAGCACATCTTTTTGCTCACACTTATTTTGCATAGCCAATCGCAAAATCGGTCAAGCGGTTCAAAAGTTATGAGTGAAAATGTGAAGGTACCTCTAAATTTTCCATACAAATTTGTACAATTTTTCTGTATCTATTTTTTTTTTTTTCTGTTAAGTAAGTAAAAATGTTATTAAGTCTTCTTATTGTTCGATTACATTTATTGTCTTACATACTATGATAACTAAGTTAACGTAAAAATGAACAATGTTAAAGTCGCTAACAGAGCAGACCTCTGTAAATAACATTGCTAAAACTAAATAACAAAAGTTCGTTACATAAATTGACAAAACATATTCATATTACAGTTCATGCAAAATTTAGTATATACGTATATCATCTTCATCCCCTTTGGTGGAGGGTATTCAAAGATTCGGCACAGCCGAATTTAGCCCTTTTTTACTTGTTTTAAACGGTATTACATTTTTTAAAGCTGGTGTTACACACATGTATTTTACAGTGGCTTTGTCAGTTGCACGATCCATCCTGTAATTGCGCATGTCTGTCAAAATTGTCAATTAACAGACGGTTTATAATTTTTGCTTTCACACTTATGTTTTAAGTTTCATCTGACATAACCTACAATAGTTCATAAGGGCTGTTTTTGTGATCACTTTTTTTATTTTTCGCTGTAGTTTTGTGTTCTTGAAAATAAAGTTTAAAAATGGAGTCAAAAATTGCATAAAATTAAAAAAAGCAAGAAAAATTAAAGAAAAAAACGTGCTTTATGGAGCCAAAAATGGTTGCTGAGAAGGGACAGTGGACTTGGATTCGCTTCAATGGTTATGGACGAGCTGCGCTTGGAAGATACGAAAGCATTCCAAAATTTTTCAAGGATGACTTATAAGTCTTTTTGTGAGTTGCTTAATAAAATATCTCCGATTATTTCAAGACAAAATACTAGGATGCGTGAAGCGATTTCTTCTACTGCAAGGTAGTTTCTACAAAGTATTTGTGGGATTTGTGTAAAAATTGTCTGGCGTTTTTGTTTAGATTACTTTTAACATTACGGTTTTTAGCTACCGGATCAAATTATGTGCAGTTGTCGTATGGATTTCGGATTTCTGTAGCATCCATAAGCTTAATTATTCCGGAAAACATTGAAGCTTTTTACTCGGTGTTAAAAGATGATTTTTATTTATTTATTTTATTTATTTATCCACATTGCAATACAAAACCATCCAGGCCAAAAAACGTATTGCATAACAATTTACAATCCCAAGTAAAGCACTAAAACTAGCTTAAAAAAAAATATAATAAAAGTTATGTAAAAACAAATAACTGCACTCATTAATAAACTAAAATTATTTTTATTTAATTTAAATTTTTATTGGCTCCCCAGCCATAACAAATCAAAAAAAAAAAAAAAGATAAAACTATTAATAGATTTAGTTAAGAAATCATTATCCGGTAATATAAAAACAACTGAAGGAAAAAGACATGTCAAACAGTACAGAACCACCAATTTTAAGAATTAAAGAAATGTTTCATAAGTTTAAGACGAAAAACGTTATTAGATTGAGAGAAAATACGTAATTCATAAGGTAAGCTATTCCCTCTCACAACAAAAGACCTCTCAAACAATGAGCATCTAATTCTAGGTATTATAATTTCTTTGTTTCTACTAGAGCGTGAAAAGGAGAATCCTCCTCGCAACGAGACTGGTATACTGGTATATTTAAATATCAATATACTTAAATTTATTTGCATGCATGTAAGACCGTGTGTTTTAAAGTTTCCTCAAAATAAAAATGACTGGGAAAGGATTGCTGATGAATTCAATCAAAAATGCAATTTTCCATTTTGCCTAGGAGCCATAGGTATATGACATTTTACATAAATTAGTTCCAATAATTTAAGCCCTTATTAAAACATATCGCTATACAGGCAAAAAAATTATGGTTCGTTTTTTTATAACTAAAAAGGCTTTCATAGCATCATTTTGTTGGCTATTGTAGACGCAATTTATAATTTTTTATATGTGAACGTTGGATCAAATGGAAGAGCAAACGACGCAGCAGTCTTTAATGAATCTTCTCTGTGAGAAGGTATAAAAAAATAACATTTTTGATTTTCCGGCGGATGCTGACCAAGCACTAATAAAAAAGTGCCTTTTGTGTTTGTTGCCGATGACGCATTCCGGTTGACCGCCAGATTTTTAAAGCCATATGGAGAAAGATCGTTTAATTTTTAACTATGGATTGAGCCGAGCACTTCGGGTAGTTGAAAATGCTTTCGGGATTTTAGCGAACAAGTTTAAAATTTTTCAAAAAGAAATTGATTTGTCATTCGACAAAGTGGAGAAGATAATATTTGGTACATTTGTATGTAGAAAGCTACCGAAAGCATATTTAAAATAAATAAAAAGCATTTAATTTCTAATAAGTTTTTTATTGTTTTGTTAATTCATTTATTATATTTGTACATGTATGTAAGTATATGCAAAAAAATAGCCTATGAGACCAGCGACCTAAATATTAAATAACAATATATTACAATATTCCATAGAACTGAAAATATAAATTTGATTCCAAAATGGACATTTCTGTAAAATGTAATTCATTAGTTTCGTTCGTTTACCGAATAATTTGTGCAAATTTTTACTGGATGTCATTCGTTTACACAAATACTCATTAAACATAAAGAAAAAAAAGAGAGAATAAAGTAACAGTTTGATGTTGAGAGTTCTTCTTCTTTCTGCAAATTTTTACTGGACAAATTATTGCCAGCAAGAATTTACATGCAGAAAAAACATATGATTGAAAAAATTGTGTTTAAATTTTTGTAAATACAAAAAAAAAAAATGTTTTACAACTACGTTGTTTTATGCAAATGCAAAGCAACAAATATTGTTAAATTAACTGTAGGAAAGATAAGAAAACCTTCTTAAATGTTACTGCTTAAGATTACTTTTTTTTCATATCGACCAGTTATATTTATTTTTGCATTTGGTTTTACAATCAGCTGTTTGACAAACTTGTAAATTATTGCAAATTTTCCGTTCGCGTACTTTTTTTTAGAAAATTTTCATTTAGACAGTAAGTTGTCTTATAGCCTGTTCCTCGATCTCGAACGAAAAACTAGTCGAACAAAAGCAAGTCACTCGAATTCGAATCAATTTGGGTTTCTCTATTTCGAAAGCCTTCGATCGACTTGACTTACGTGTGTCATTTTTTGTTTCTTACGCGTTTACAAATCACAGAGATGTTAGATCATATATTTTGAGCATTTGTTACAATTTTCTTTAAAAGTAGGAAAAATACTACTAAACTGCTTAAAGACAAAAACAACCCTGTTTAACAGTGATCAGCTGTATATGACAAATGAAATAAAAAAATAACAATAAAAAAATTAATTTTTATTTGAGAATGTGTTTTATTTGTAAAAATTTTTGTTATCGATTGGTTGTGGGTGAGATTGTTAATCGGAAAGCTTTTCTGTTGTCTGTTGCGGTTGTCTGTTCGGTGCGGTCACTGCTACAGTGCTGTTAGCTCTTGTAAAATAAAATATGTAAAATAAAAAATGTAAATATGAGCTGCTTGGGGCAAACGTAAGTCACAAACAATACACACTTACCTTTTACCACTCAGCAACAGTTTAGTTTTCTGGTCAAATTTTCCTCCTCTGCAGAAAATTAGTTTGCTCCGAACACCAGAGTCCCTCTGGTAAAATCAGGTCTTTCTTCCATATAAAATACATGCGTCTTCGGCTGCTCCATTGTTGATTTTTTTAACTAAAATTTAAAATTCTTAATAAACTATAAATAATTGTATTATTTTTTACTTACCTTTTGTTATCCATTGCTTTTTTTAATTCATTTTGCTTTTAAAAATATCAAATATATATTTACTCGACAAAAAAATAGCAAAGTGACTGATTTTGACATTTGCGTTCGAGCTGTTCGAAATAGAGAAACCAAATTTTGTATGAAAACAGTTACGTTTACATTCGACTTGTCGTTCGAGTCATCGTTCGCATAGAAATAGAGTTAGTGAAACCCAAATAAGTTTTCTTTCGACTAGAAAGCGAACGAACGTGAGTAAATCCTAATGAACTTGACTGAGAAAAGTAAACGAATGAACCTATTATCAGAAAGATATACAAAATATTTCAAAAAAAGATTTTGAAAAAAAATCATTACGATTAAAAAATTTGAAAACCTGCCTCTTCATTTTCAATCCTACGCATTCTTTCTCTTCTCTTTGCATCAAAAATATAGTCTATTATCTTTTCCTTTAATTCGTCTTTAATATTTTAATTTTTAATTTGAGAAATCTCAGATTTTATAAAATTGCAAAAGGCCTCGTCTTGTTCATTACACTCACTCTTCATGCTACTTGAGGCAATGTTTTGTAAAACAGTCGTTGCTGCTGTTAGAATACAATCTTCTTGGCTAATGAGACTTGACTGTGGGGTGTCGTTCATTATTCGTGCCCTTTTGAAAGGTTGCGGGCTTATGTCACTCTCTATTGCTTGTGATGCGTCCCAAGAATTGTCAGCCTGTTCATTGTTTTGTGTCTGCGGGCGTAAAATATTGACTTTAATAAAAAAGGTTTATCTTAAACACAATACTTACATTTAAATTGCAGCCTCCCTTTCTTATTTTAACAAAATCATCTAAAAATTATAGTTCTTTAAACCAAAAGGCAGATGGGACGTAAACTTCATCAGCACTTGCTCCACTTTTCTTTTCCTTCATCTTGACAATTTCACGAGTCTATTCTCCGCGCAGGTATCCCATTTTGTTCAATAATTACACATATTGTTACGATTTTACCCTTTATAAAATCGTTGATTTATTTGCCTTTTAAATAAATCGAGTTCTTTCTATATTGCAAATAATAAACACTGTTTGAAATTATTTATAGCTCTATTTATTTATAATAGGCACTAAAAATTACAGAAAAACACTTTGATAGCACACTTTATTTACATGGTGTAGATAGACTAAACGTTAGCCACACTTTAGTTCTTCACACTAGCGTTTTATTTATCAACTGAACTACTGCGTCACCAAGTACCAGTATTTATATGAGTAGTCAGGTATTGTAGTTATTTCCAGTTATTACTTCACTAGACTTTTCTAGCTGTCAGAGTTATTGCCTTCCAATCAAACTTAAAGTATTAAAAATTGTAATCATATTGCTTATAAAATATAATACGCACTCACTTTTCCATCCTCCTTTTCCATTTTAATATACTGGTAACAAATTTTGTGGTAGAAAGGATAATTTAGATGTACTTCAGTCTGTGTTAAATTATTCTACAAACTGTATTTCAAATTGGATGATTAATAATTACTTATCAATTAATACAATGAAGAGAAAGGCAATGTTATTTTCGAACTCACCTTATTATGTTCAGGATTTATATTTATCTATTAATGGAACTAATTTTGAATTTGTATACAATTTATCTATCTTAGGTGTAGTTATTGACTGCAATTTGACATTTGAATATCATATTAGATATCTTACGTCAAGGGTTTATTTTATATTACAGAACATGTTATTTGTTTTCTAGGAACATCGTTTCGTGATTTTATTAAAATACGTCTCCTATTATATTTCTATCGAGTTTTTAGTATAAATTGTCCTTTGTTTATATAAAATTTTTTTAGATTTACTAGATCTCATAGTCTAATTGCACCTTTCAATACTCCTTGGATAAGTCGGTCTTTTCATAGGCGTGTGGTTTTATTATATTTTATATTACAGAACATGTTATTTGTTTTCTTGGAACATCGTTTCGTGATTTTATTAAAATACGTCTCCTATTATATTTCTATCGAGTTTTTAGTATAAATTGTCCTTTGTTTATATCAATTTTTTTTAGATTTACTAGATCTCGGTCTTTTCATAGGCGTGTGGTTTAATTATTTAATGCTCTGCCAGCATCTTTAAGGCAATTTAATTATAGTGATCATGTTTATAAAAGAAAACTTTTAAATAACTTAATAATTACAACAATTTTCTTATCTTTTTGATAATTTTTTATTACAACATAATTATTTTCCTAGTTTCAATTTGGGATATCAAAATATATATTTTTATTTATACAATATCATATAGTTATCAGGGTTTTATTTTCTAAATTTTAGGGTAACCTTAAGTGAGTGGAATATTGTAATTTATTAATTGCCCTCTAGGCTTTCAAATTACAAAATGTTCAATAAACAAAAAAAAAAATATAAGCTGATTTTTATATTTAATATTATATTAAATGTTATTAATATTATTGGCGCCACAAACAATTTACTTGAAAACAGCTGATGTCAGGTGCTTTGTCAGATCAAAATAGAACATATTCTAATTTAAAATTTGCACACTGTAAATGCAGGCTGACATTTACAGAAGCAAATTTTCTTTGCTTTTACACACCATGTATATATTTTGCAGTGGGAAATTTGACAAGCACTGTAAAATACGTAGTGTGTCAAACCTTCTTAAGAAGTTTGTTTCTTTAGTGTAAGGGTGATCGATTATTTAATAAATTTACAACTTCTAATGGATTGAAGCTAAAAATAAGTTGTTTAAAAGCCCGGATTTTCGCTAATAAAAAATCGTTTTATTCGATTTTCGGAAAATGAACATTAAAAAAAAAGAAATCCACAAAGCACAAATGGGTTTTAAAACCGAATCGATCACCCTATTGTGGATCTAGGACCTTTGCCACTTGTTTAAATTGAGCATCAGCGAAAGTGAATTATAATATTGAACATAAAAACATTCTTAATTCTGCAAAAAATATATTAAAGTAAATGAACAATTTCATTCTTTATAAAGTTTCTCAAAATATTGTAGATTGTATAAATAGTTGTGGAAATAATTTTACTCTTAAGTTGTTTTTATAATTATTTAAATTAATTTAAAAAAAAAAAAAATCAAAAAAGTATAATATTACTGCTAATGAAGAAAACTGAAATACATATATGATCTCATATGTTTTATTACATTATTTAATAATGTACTGAACACCATAAATTTAAAACAATTACAAATGATTTCAAAAAATAATCATAAAATAAAATTGGTACCCTATTTAATCGCAAAAAAAGCAAAAATATCGAAATTGACTTTGACCAAACGCGGATATGGAGAAAGAAAATCATCAAAATAATGAAAATGTGTCATGTTCACCTCTCAGAGAGTTAAGGTGGCATTCTAATGCAACACTGAAAGGGTGGCAGCACTCAAATTGTACTAGAATGCAGCCTTGCAAGAAAACTGTAGACGGGAATGGATGACAGGGGAGGGGGGATGGCTCCCTGGAAAATTTTTGGTTTTGCAAAAAAATTAAATATAAAAAAGGAGAAAAGCTCCCGTTTTTTCAGGGGGTATAAAAAGGTTTTTTTTTTTTTTAAATAGGGGATTAGTTAACGGAGCGTGGGAAGTGTAAGATCGTGGTTTGTGAAAAGCAAAAATAAGAAAAAGATTATAAATTAAAAAAGAAAAACAACACAAAAACACCAAAATAAATACATTTTGTTTTAATAGAAAAAAAACATAAGCTGAACTAACAATAATACACAAAAATACATCTTGGTTTGAGTGGAAAAAAAATAAGTTAAGCAATAAACACAGGAACAATTGTTATTAAAAGCAATAACCACAATCAACATAAATACATTTTTGTGTTAGGGGGAAAAAAAACATAATGAAAAAGAAAACAAGTTAAACTAATAATAACAAACCCATGAAACAATTATAAAAAACAATAAAAACGAACAAATCAATACCACAGCATTTATACACAACAAACTACACACACAACACACGGTTCGAGGAACAACACAAAAAGGTATCCTACCACGGGAGCACCAACAGCAACCTCAAAAGGGAAGGGTCAGGTATTCTGATAGGGGTTTTCGGACCATTCGGACGATATTTTAGACCCGGAAAGAGAACTGACGTGACCCTCCCTCTGCAAAGAGTAAAAATATAGGGTACGTTCGTAAATGCAGAAAATTTGTGCATCACTGCGGCAATTATGCCAATTTTTGTTGCTGATGCGTGATCATCTGTTGCAGATGCTTTGCTACTGCTCAACAACTGCACAGTTTGCTTTTTAGAACGTTTTGCAAAAGATATAATTATGTTCACCGCAATAACATTGACAACTTTTTGTTAACTTATAATAAAAATAGAATTAATAGAAAGATGAAACGACTTTTGATTATTAAAAATCAATTAAAACGAAAAAGAAGGGTAATTTTGCACTATTGCATCAGACACTTTAATGATGCCATAGTTGCAAAAATTTGCGCCAGCACTGTCAATTGTTTGCATAAAAAAACGTTTGACGTGAATCAGTGCTGCCAAGTGATGCTTTTTTGAACGTTTTACTTTTATTATGCTGCAGTGATGCGCAACTACTGCATTTACGAACGTACCCATATATACTGCTCTTAGTAGGTATAGGGGTTAGGGTTGTATGTTTTTTTTTTTACCAGTCCCTGTAGGTTGAGCTAATTCCTATTAGGAATTAGGTACACCGCCTCAGGCCGCAAAAGACCCCCAAGTTACCCTGAAAGTCTCTCCGAAAGGGAGAATAAATCTATTTTAGGAGTTATTTTATTCGTAAGGATACATACCTTTGGGACGGAAAACGGACTGGCAAACCCTCTGAGGAGTCCTTAGGCCGAAGTATCTGGCACAGGTCCAAAAGTAGAAGTCATAACCCGATACCTTTCTGTTGACCGGAAGGAGGAGAGTACATGATAAAACAAAAAAAAAACAAAAATTAATGAAACCAAAATAGTACAAAAAATAAGTAAGAATATTTTATATAAATGAAAACCTTTATTTATAATTTTTATTGAAACCATAAGAATGTGCAAATAGGTATTATTTTTGTAAAAGGTAAGTGAGTTAGAAAGGAGCCGTAGAGGATATATTTTTGGGGCAATGCTAACAAAATAAGGACCATAGATTGCCATGGTTGAGGGAGGGCAGGTCCAGCAGCAAAAACCATCAATGCTGCCCGCCAAAGCGGTACATGCTGAGGGAGAAGAACCTGGAATGAAGGAAAAAGCCCGTAAGTAAGCACAAAAAAAAAACAAGGAGAATGTCAACAGTTACCCCCTTGTTAGTAGTTAAATACGTTTTGTTCCAGTTTTTAAATTTTTTGTTCAATAATTATTTTAGTTTTCTTCGATCTTCTCTATTCATATAATATTCCTTATTGAGCTAAAGATCCTTTATTTATAAAAAATTTAATTATAAATATTTATTTATCCCAATATTTCGTCACCACATTGGGTGACTTCTTCAGGAGAAATTGTCTTTTTTTATAATTAATAAATTAAAATTATAAAGGACATTAATAGGTACAAAACTTTGAGGGACAAGATAGTGAAATTAAAGGCAACTTTAACGTTATTAATCAGTTGCCGTAAATCAGGTATAGTTCCAAAATTTATTAGGAATTCAACTAAAAATATTTTTAATCTTTTCGAGAAAAACGGAGACCACAAAATTCATCAATCAATAACGACATTCATTGAATCTGTGCAGAATAAGACTCTAAATTTGGCGATAAAAAGGAAACATGAATATTTGAGACAAGTTTTAAAGGAATTGGAAAGGATCGGAACCAATTTAAGTGATAATTTAACTCAGGACACATTCGAGACATTTATTCGACACCAGGATATATTAGCATTAAAATTGAGTTTACAGGTAAAAGAGATACATAAGAATAAATTTAATTGTCTTATCAATTTACAACAGAAAGAATTAGATATTAAGTATAATAGAAAATGGTTTGTGAATAAATCGAACTTTCACATTCCCACTGATGTAGAATGGGTTCTTTCTCTGGGATGGAAACACGCACTCCCAATCAAAAGAGAGAATTTTCCGGTTTTGAAAATGATAGCAGATGGTGAGGACTTTATAAAAACTTTAACAGGAACAGAGGAACAAGAGATAGCGAGGAATAAATTTACAAATATTTTAAGTAGCCATTTAAATAGGGAAAGTTTAACGAATAGGGATAAATTTTTGTTAGATAAGGTAGATAGGACTAGAAAATTCTTAAGGAATAATAAGGATCTACTTATTTTAAATGCAGACAAGGGAAATACCACTGTGGCAATGAATAAGTGTGATTATATTTTAAGAATGAATGATATTGTGGATGATATTACCACATACAGATTATCAAATAGGGATCCAACAAACAAATTACAGACAATAAATAATAATTTAGTTGAAGATCTTTTCAAATTAAAGATTATAACATCTTTGGAAAAGAACAAACTTAAGACAATTATATCTGTTGCACCTAGATTATATGGGTTACCTAAAATCCATAAAGAACATTTTCCTTTAAGACCAATATGTTCATTTATTAATTCCCCATCATATGAACTTTGTAAATATATTACAAACATTCTTAAAAAGATAACTGAAAACTCTAAATATAATGTAAAAGATTCCTTACATTTTAGAGAAAAGATACAAAATTTAAAGATACAAAATGATGAAAAATTAATTTCACTTGATGTTGTATCTTTATTTCCGAGTATACCAATTGATATAGCTTTGGAAATTATCGAAGAAAAGTGGGATGTTATAAAGGATTATACAGGAATTGAAAGAAACCTTTTTATACGTATTCTAAAATTTTGTATAATAGACAACAGATATTTTAAATATGATAATAAAATATATTTACAACAACAAGGACTTCCAATGGGATCTCCAGCTTCACCAATTATAGCTGATATTGTAATGGAAAAATTATTAGATTCTTGTATAGAAAAATTAAATGTGAAACCAAAAATCATCACAAAATATGTTGATGATTTATTTTGCATTATTTCGAATGATTCAATTAGTGATATTTTATCAACTTTTAACTCATTTCATGACAATATAAAATTTACGATTGAGAAAGAATGAAATTCTAAAATTCCTTATTTAGATACATTGATAATAAGAAAGGTTGAGAGTTTATTAATAGATTGGTATCAGAAATTAACAGCTTCTGGAAGAGTTATTAACTATTTTTCTAAACACCCGAAAAGAATCATACTTAATACGGCTAAGAATTTGATTGAAAGGATATTAAAGATTAGCGATACAAAATTTCATAAAACTAATATAGAAAATATTAAAAATATTTTGTTAAATAATAATTACCCAATTCAATTAATCTGTAGATTGATAAGAAAATGTAAAAAACAGAATAATTAAGTTACGAGAACGGTTACTGAACCTAAAATTTATAAATCTCTAACTTATGTTCCTCTTATATCTGAAAGATTAGAAAAATCGAAAATTTATGATAATAAGAAATATATAGTAGCACATAGAACATATTACACATTAGGTAGATTATTTAGCAAAACGAAAGATAAAATAGATAAATCTGAAATGTCCAATTTAGTTTATAAAATACCTTGTAGTGGAAATGAGAATTGTAGTAATGTATATGTAGGTACAACAAAGAATAAATAAAAAACAAGAATTGCAGGACACAGATCTGATCAAAAATACAGGAACACTACTTCTACACAGAAAACAGCATTATCATTACATTGCACGAATTTTAATCATTATCCTGATTTTGATAGGACGTCAATTTTAAACACGGAAAATAATTTCAGACGTAGATATACATATGTTAGAAATGTTACAAATTATGAAGGTACCATCTACACAACGAATTAATTATAAAACAGACAGCAAATATTGCACAAAATTACAGACATTTAGTTAATAAAAACTAGGATAAATATTATTATGTTAAATGAAATGTATATAAAATATTTTTGTTCAAGTAATATTTTAATTTTTTCAAATATTGTTATTTTTGTTTTCTGTGATATTTTTATTTTTTAATATTGACAAAAAAAATAATTTTTGATTTACCGCTTTTTTTTAAAAAAAAATTGTTATATATAAGTTTTCAGTTTATAATTTTAATTTATTAATTATAAAAAGACAATTTCCCCTGAAGAAGTCACCCAATGTGGTGACGAAATATTGGGATAAATAAATATTTATAATTAAATTTTTTATAAATAAAGGATCTTTAGCTCAATAAGGAATATTATATTTTTTGTTCAAGTTAACCTGTGGCTATGTTGTTGGTGAACCCACGCGGTCTGCCGTCACTGGCCGGGCAACGTCAACTGACAGCGTTACCAACAACATATGCCACCGGGAGTTATTAATTTTCAAGCATAGCATAAAGGTGATGCCAACTCCCAGGGTTATACAGGACAAATGAAGCAAACAAAAACTGTGAAAATGTCAAAATAGTAAATGCTGAAAATATAGTAAACGAAAATTCTTTGGAGATACTGAAAAATATTTTATTAGAAGTGATGATGAATTGGAAAGAAATGACTTACAAGAAATGATGATAAATTCTCATGAGGATCTAGAATCTAATATACATATGTTTAAACTTAGGTAGTGATACAGATTTTAAAAATATATCTGTTAAACCTATTTCTTTTAACATCAAAAAACTAAAAACAAAAAATTTCGAAACTATAGATATAGTTACGAAACAACCATACCTGCAAATAAAAATGCTATTATATTATCTAGCGAAAACCACGTGGGGTGTTGATGATGCTGAATATTATTTGAATAAAGAAGAATACAAAAATGCAATTGATTTAAGCAATGAAAATACAACAAATATAATATTATATGATATTGTGCGTGAAAAGTACAAAAACTGTAATTAAATATCGCTCAATTGCGAGAAGAACGCCATAACTCAAAAAAGCGATTTCGAGATAATTGCATTTAAAGTTTTCAATTTAACCTTAAGCGGCGGCTGTACATCATGCTTGTCGGGTGTATGAATTTAATAGTGTAATGTCTTGTTTGATGGATTGACAAGCATGTTGGATGAAAACAAAATTTTTTCATTTTTTGCTTGTTGAACTGCATGCTTGGTCGCCATTTTTTTAGATAATGGTACGCCGGTCTTCTCGCAAATAAGCGATATGTATAATAAATTTCAAACAATTAAATAAAACTAAAAATAGTTACGTTTTTTACGCATTTTGCAATTGCTGAATGCTGTAAATTTAAATTTGTACTGAACAAGAATACAGAAATTGTGAATGTTTACCTCAACAAATTATATTTATCTGAAAAAGAAAATCATATTAGCAAGGCTCAACAACGTGACATGAAACGATTAATAAAACAGAAAAAGTTAATTAATAAACCAGCAATTAAATACTATGGTGAACAATTAAAAAAAAGTGTTGGTTTACATATAATGGAAAATCCAGCAGAAAATGTTACAAAGTGTTCTGCAAGAAAAATGAGAAGCGAGGCTTTGACAAAGTTAGACCAAAATAATGATCCCAATATAAATTTATATTTAATGAAAAAATGTAATTATAAAGGGTATATCCAAAAAGTTTGAATTCGCTTGAAAATTTATATGTGGTCATAAGTTCGCGCTCTAATAAAGCCACTGTGCTCAATATGAGCCGAAACACTCTATATCTAGACTGTACGGAATAATTTTTGCAAAAATGATAAAAAAAACTTCAGTTTTTTATTATGCCTTAATCGCAAACGCATTTGATAAACAAATTGCTCTACCAATTTGAGAAGCGATACTATTATCCCATTTTACATACGATAGACGGATGTGGTTGACGAAATTCAGGCAATTTTGTGTGAAATTGAAAATGTGGCCAGTGACATATGTACTAGTGTTTCCAATTCGGTTAATAGATTAACCGGTTCCTCGATTAATCGCCTCTATTTCGGTTAATGTCGAAACAAATAATTAAAAACTCAAATAATTATTCGACCCCAATAATCGGTTGAAAATAGGGTGATTAACCGGTTAATTATTTCTAAAATCTTCCTAATTTCTTTAACTTTAGCTAAGAATATAGCAAGAAAAGCTTAAAAAACATATTAACTTAAATATCAAATTTTTTCAAAATCAAGCGAAGGAGATTCTTAAGGATCAGATAACTTCTTTAACCAACTCAAAGCAGATGCTGTGTAGACTTTAGGAAATACAATAGAAAATTTTAAATGTTTGTTTTAACTCATTAAAAAATTCTAATTAATGTATATCAACTCTGTAGGTATTACGTCAAAAAAAAAAAATCTTTTGAAATCGGTTCCCAACCAAATTTATTTTACATGTTCTGTTTTTCTAAGAACTATGACGTTACTTATGTTATAAAATTGCTTTTAATTCGAAAATATTATTTTTTTTAATGGTTATGTTAAAAAATACATACAAAAACTTTTAGAAACTAAAAAGAAAAAACTTAAGTAGAAATTTTGTAGACTATAAAATTTGGACAATTTTCTTAAGTTGACTTCGAATATTATGAAATTAATATCACTAACAGTTCTGTCAAACTTTGTAAATTTCGCAAAAAAAAACACAATATTTGTAAGAATTTCTTAATGAATAGTGTTTAAATGCAGCTCTTGTTTATTTATAAAATGTCGTAATTTTATTGCGTTTATCTTTTTAGGCTCTAGGGTTTACTTCCACTGAACATGTGTGACCACACTTTCTCTTAAAAGAGTCCTCGGATTCCCCCAAAAAACCCAAGATTCTTAGGCCTGATTCTTTAAAAAGTCTGAGATTGCTTTGAATTTTCTTGAACAAATACTTTATACCACCAACGCAATAGACTTAACTTTATATTTCCAAAAAAGCAGCACTGTGTTCTTATTGATGAAAGATATACATTTATTTTGCATTAAACGATTAATCGCCAATTTTGCGATTAATTGACACGAACAACCGATTTAACAATTTTCTTCACTTTTTAAATAATGCCAATTAACAAGATTTCAAAGTTTTTAAAGAGCCACAAAATTTTTTCTTTTAAAAAGATGAAAGCCCATGTACATATATGGAAAAATTAAATTTTTGCTTCTTTTTCTTTTTTTGCTCTCCTATGAACAGTTACAAAGTGACTCCCGAGAACCTTCGATTATAGCCCTCGGGGAGACATGTATGATGAACCGACTTTTTTGGGAGTCCCATTGCAACTTTTTACAAAAGAGCAAAAAAAAGCAATAGAGTTAAAATTGCTTTTTTCCATTAACAGGTCCATCTTATACCAGGGGAGCACAAAACGCAATAAGTTTCCGTACATGCTAAAATAAATGCTTTTTCAATTTAAGGACCCCCATGTAGTACACCATTGGAAAGTGGGCCCAACTTATAGATCTCCCCGAGGGGATTAATCCAGTCCACAGTTTTCAGGAATCCTTTCAGAATATTGTTACGATTTTACCCTTTATAAAATCGTTGATTTATTTATCTTTTAAATAAATCGAGTTCTTTCTATATTGCAAATAATAAACACTGTTTGAAATTATTTATAGCTCTATTTATTTATAACAGTCACTAAAAATTACAAAAAAAAACACTTAAATAGCACACGTTATTTACACGATTTAGATAGACTAAACGTTAGCCACACTTTAGTTCTTCACACTCTGCGTTTTACTTATCAACTGAACTACGTCTTCGAGTACCAGTATTTATATGAGTAGTCAGGTATTCTAGTTATTTCCAGTTTATTACACTAGATTTTTCCAGCTGTCAAAATTTCTATCACTAGAAATTTCTTGTAACACTGCCGCCCACTTAAGCCTGTTCGTCCCGAACAGACATAGATATTCCTCTGATCTTTCTGTATTCTGTATACCACATCATTCAATCTTTTAATTACTCTATAGGGTCCGTCCCAATGCGTTTGTAGTTTGGGAGATAATCCTTTCTTTCGTTGCGGGTTAAACAGCAGAACCAATTCGCTGCTCGATCGTACCTCGCCTTCATCTTATCGCTGACTATTTTAATTCGATTGCGCACAAACTCATGAAGCTCGTTAAGGTCTTCTTGTTCCCGGGAAGCGTTGTCGTTGTCTTTATCCATAGCGGCGGGCTCAACACCAAATTCCAAATCGCCGGGCAATTTAAGTTCCGTTCCAAAAATAACTTTTGCAGGCGTCCGGGAGGTGGAATCGTGAACAGCCGATCTGTATGCCAGCAGAAATTTAGGGATGTGTTCGTCCCAGTCCTTCTGATGTGCACGGACCACTTTTCTTAAATATTCCTCTAAAGTTCGATTGAATCTTTCGACCATACCATCAGATTGTGGATGCAGCGGGGTGGTTCTTGCTTTTCTTATTCCATACAACTCACACATTTCCTTGAAGATAGCAGATCCAAAATTCCTTCCCTGATCAGAGTGTAATTCTAATGGAACACCGTAGCGGCACACCCAGTTGTTCATAAATGCGCTTATTATCGTTCTGGCTTCCTGGTTCGGTATAGCGTATACCTCAGGCCATTTACTGAAATAGTCGATCACCACAAGAACGTAACGGTTTCTGGAATCACTGACAGGGAAATGGCCTGCTACATCCATTGCTATCCGCTCAAATGGGGCACGCGAGTTGTATTGTTGAAGCTGCCCACGACTTCTTCTTACTGGTCCTTTAGCTGCGATGCATTGCGCGCAATTTGCTATCCAATCGCTTACAGCTTGCTGGCAGCCTACCAAGTAGAATCGTTTTTTTAACTTCTCTAGGGTTTTTGTGACACCAAGATGACTACCACTGGGACCGTCATGCAACTGCCTCAATACCTCGTTTATTCTAGATGCCGGCACCACAATTAAGTTGGCCACATTTTTGCCGTCGGCACTTTCCCATGTACGGTATAAGCAACTATTTAACACATGTAGGCTATTACACCCTCATCAGCGGACTTTTAGCTGATATCTGCTCGCGGGTAGGCCTCGTAATTTCTTCTTTGGCTGATATAATCTTTGCCAACATGGGGTCACTCCGTTGCGCCGCTGACCAGGCTTCACTCGACTCAATATGCGTTTGTCAAATGTCCACGATACGGTTTTTTCCTTCAGCCTTTGCACTGTGTTTGCCATGCTTCCCACCCTTGCTGTGTCAATGGTAACAGGTTTTCTTACTTGAGCCTTGCGCTCATATCCACATCAAGGGGTATTTAAACATTCCGCCAAATCATAACTTTTTGCCCAATATACAGATTAATGCCGTGACTAATCACGAAATCTGCAGCAATGATTAATTCGTCCACGTCCTCGGTTAATCGGTGATCGGCCCGAAGGCTTTTCCTTGGTGCTTTGCAGTTTCGTTGAAAGTGTCCCACTTTACCGCAGTTGTAGTATTTGTCCTTCGGTTTGCCTCGCTTTTCACCTAATGCCTTCAGAACTGCCTCTTTTATTTCTTCCTCTTTTTCGGCAGTTACTTCGAGGTTTCGCACATTAAATATTTGCGGCTTAGCAATTATTTTCGCAGTCTCCTGTGACAGCGCGAATGAAAAAGTTTCCGCAAAAGATGATTTTCGTGTAGCACACACCGCGTACCTTACATCAGGATCACGAATTCCACTTACAAACGCTTCAATTTTGAATTCATCTAATAATGGATGATTTTCGCCCGGATATGACAGCTGCATTAATCGGTTAATTTCTGTTTCAAAATCTTGCAACGACTCATTTGCTTTCTGAAGTCTACCTCTTAGTTCCATTCAATAAATTTTCTTTTTGTGTTCGCCACCATACTTTCGCTGCAGTGCCACCATTATGTCGTCATAATTATTTTTGCAGGTGATTGGCACACTTTCTAGAATTTCTGCAGCGTTTCTTTTTAAGGCCAGAATCAATTCTATAGCCTTTTCTTCGATGTTCCACATATTTCTGGAGGTAACTGTCTCGAACTGGAACTTAAAACATTAAACGGTATGCTAGCATCAAAAGTAGGGGCCTTTGCTCTACCAGAACTTTCCTGAATAATTCGTTCTGGACCCTCTTGACATTGGAGATTATTTACTTTATTTTCTAGATCTTGTAGTTTTCTTTCAACATCTTTGGTTTGTACCTCGAATCTATCTACGCCGTTCTCTAAGTCAGAAACTCTTTTGGAGACCTCAGAGATTTTCTCATTAGTTTCTTAAAGTTTCTCTTCCATCTTAGCTAGCAATTTCTCGTTCGTTTCCATTTTAGTTTACAGTTTCTCATTATCTGCTCTAGAAACTTCTTATAGCTTCTGGTTGTCCGCTCTAGATGTTTCCTGAAGTTTAGCCAACATTTTTTCGTTGTCTTCTCTAGAGGTTTCTAGCAGTTTCTAATTTTTTTCCATCTTTTCCATCATAGCAGCCAACATTGCGCTTAACTCCATATTACCTTCTGTTTTAGGGGTACTAACCTCCATTGATTCTTTTTCGTCAAATTCGTAAGTCGCAATGTCAATGTTTCGCCGCTCGAATTCCTCTATCAGCCTCTTTGCAATTCTGTCTTATTACCTGCTGTCGGTAGCTCCAACTTACTCAACTCCTTCTGGAATTGTTCCACTTTAAGCTCCTCCAATTTCATGACTGCTTATTATTTTGCAATCCCACTTCTGACACCAATTGTTACGATTTTACCCTTTATAAAATCGTTGATTTATTTACCTTTTAAATAATGCAAGTTCTTACTATATTGCAAATAATAAACACTGTTTGAAATTATTTATAAATCTATTTATTTATAACAGTCACTAAAAATTACAGAAAAACACTTTAATAACACACTTTATTTACACGATGTAGATAGACTAAACGTTAGCCACACTTTAGTTCTTCACACTCTGCGTTATACTTATGAATTGAACTGCTTCGTCACCGAGTACCAGTATTTATATGAGTAGTCAGGTATTCTTGTTATTTCCAGTTTATTACGACACTAGATTTTTCCAGCTGTCAAAATTTGTGTGAAGAAATTTCTAATTGTAGAAATTTCTTGTAACAATATAAAACAGGACTCCCTTGGAAATTGGGTTCATCGTATAGATTTTATCGAGAGTTATAGTCCTGCCCAAAGTTTCGGCAATCGCTTCAGAACCAGGGACCCGACATAACTGTTATTATTTTTAAATATGCAATAGGTTATTGAAAAAATAACTAAAAACAAGTAAAAAAGGCTAAATTCGGCTTTACCGAATCTTTGAATACCCTCCACCAATATCCTAAAAAGATGTTCTCTACTGTTTTTGATACAAATAATATACAAAAAACTTTTAACATTAAATTATGCAGGTAAAAAAATTTTTTGAGGTGAAAAACTTTTTTAGATGTGTAATGAACCTTTTTGGTGGAAAAAAAATTTAGAGGTGAAAAACTCGTGGTGTTGATGATGCTGAATATTATTTGAATGAAGAAGAATACAAAAATGCAATTGATTTAAGCAATGAAAATACAACAAATATAATATTGTTACGATTTTACCCTTTATAAAATCGTTGATTTATTTACCTTTTAAATAAATCGAGTTCTTTCTATATTGCAAATAATAAACACCGTTTGAAATTATTTATAGCTCTATTTATTTATAACCGTCACTAAAAATTACAGAAATACACTTTAATAGCACACTTTATTTACACGATTTAGATAAACTAAACGTTAGCCACACTTTAGTTCTTCACACTTTGCGTTTTACTTATAAACTGAACTACTTTGCCACCTTGCTGGCGTTTTTATATATGCGGTTTAAAATAACTAGAATATGGCAGCACCATCTGGAAGCTGCATACTGGCAACTTAGAGAATGTTCTTTTACAGTTTGACATAAGAAACATTAGTTATGGTAAAGGGTTGCCATTTAATTGTTTTACATTTCAGGGCTAACATATGGGGATTTGCATTTCTAAGAGTAAATGGAATTTCTGTAACACTGCCGCCCACTTAAGTCTGTTCGTCCCGAACAGACATAGTTTTCCCATAATCAGCTAGTCGTTCCAGATGCACAACCTTCATCTTAGACTTTGGGCTCTGATATTTCTGTATTCTATAGACCACGTCATTTAACCTTTTAATCACCCTGTAGGATCCTTCCCAATGCGTTTGTAGTTTGGGAGATAATACTTTCCTTCGTTGCGGGTTAAACAGCAGAACCAACTCGCCCTCATTAAATCCTTCAGAATTCGCTGCTCGATCGTACCTCGCTTTCATCTTGTCGCTCACCATTTTAATTCGATTGCGGACGAACTCCTGACGTTTGTTGAGGTCTTCTTGTTCCCGGGAAGAGTTGTCGTTTTCACTGTCTGTTGCGGCGGGCTTAACACCAAGTTCCAATTCCCCAGGCAATATGAGTTCCATTTCAAAGATTGTTCTTACTGGTCCTTTGGCTGCGATGCATTGCGCGCAATTTGCTACCCAATCGCCTACAGCTTGTTGACAGCCCACCCAGTAAAACCGTTGTTTTAACTTCTCTATAGTTTTTGTGATACCAAGATGACCACCACTGGGACCTTCATGGAACTCCCTCAATACCTCGTTTATTTTAGATGCCGGCACCACAATTAAATTGGCCACATTTTTGCCGTCGGCACTTTTCCATGTACGGTATAAGCAACCATTTAACACTTGCAGGCTATTCCACTGGGCCCAATATGCCTTCATCAGCGGACTTTCAGCTGATATCTGCTCGCGGGTAGGCCTCCTGTTTTCTTCTTTGGCTGATATAATCTTCGCTAACATGGGGTCACTCCGTTGCGCCGCTGACCAGGCTTCACTCGGCTCGATATGCGTTTGTCGAATATCCACGATACGGTCTTTTCCTTCAGCCTTTGAACTGTGCTTGCCATGTTTCCTACCCTTGCTGTGCTCAATGGTAACCGGTTTTCTTACTTGAGCCTAGTGCTCATATCCAACATCAAGGGGTATTTCAACATTCCGCCAAATCATAACGTTTTGCCCCATATGCAGATTAATGCCATGACTAATCATTAAATCTGCACCAATGATTACTTCATCCACAATATCGGCAACAATAAATACATGATTGACGCTTATGTTGGAAATCGTTAGTTTTACATTCACTTTGCCATAGACAGTACCAGTTTCCCCAGTAGCTGTGCGCAGTCTCACCCCAAACAATGGTTCAATTGCCTCCTTAACTAAATCGGGTCTGATGACAGACTGTGATGCTCCTGTGTCTATAGTGCAAATGTGCTTTCTGCCGTTGATATATCCGCAAGCAGTAAGACTGCTTTTTCCCTGCTGTATTCCAGATATGGAGATTGTGGGGCCCTCGCATGTATGAGCTGGATCGTGTTCCGCAGTGCTAGCTGTGTTTGGTTTTAACGACGACTCCAGTGCTAATTGATTAACCGGCCGGAAGCTTTTTCTTGGTGCTCGGCAGTTCCGCTGAAAATGTCCCACTCTTCCGCAGTTATAGCATTCGGCTTTAACTTGCTTTCCCCTAATGCCTGCATAACTGCCTCTTTTAGATCTGTGAGCATCTCTTTGAACCCATCAGCTAACATAGTGCTCATATCTTTTTCTTCAATTACTCCGAGGTTTCGCACATTAAATATTTGCGGCTTAGCAATTATTTTCGCCGTCTCCTGTGACAGCGCGAATGAAAGAGTTTCCGCAAAAGATGATTTTCGTGTAGCACACACCGCGTACCTTAAATCAGGACCATGAATTCCCTTCACGAATGCTTCAATTTTGAATTCATCTAATAATGGATGATTTTCGCCCGGATACGACAGCTGCACCAACCGCTCAATTTCTGTTGCAAAATCTTGCAACGACTCATTTGCTTTCTGAAGTCTACCTCTAAGTTCCATTCTGTATATCTTTCTTTTTTTTTTTTTTTTTTTTACGTTAGACTAACACTCAGGGGATGTCCCCTACTAATGCAGTGCATTGTGTTAGAATTAGGAAAATATGTTATGAGAGGGAGGAAAGAGGGAGTAGCGTTGAAGAGTACAGACAATATGCAATATATCTGCAATAGTAAAACAACCGGGTACACACTTTGTTGCTGAATTGGTTACTCAGTGATCAGTGCTATGCCTTCATCACTAATTGGCCCAACAACAAAAAAAATACAAGGCGGTTGTACCATGCCAAATAGAAAAAAAAAATTAAAAAAGGGAGAGGAAAGGAAGGAAAAAAATCTAGCAACAATAACACAGTCAAATAGAGACATTTAAGCCCTTTGCCCCTTTCAGTTTTTTTTATTAATTGATTTATTGTAATTATTATTATATCAACACTGGACAAAAAAACGGCGCGTTTAAATTCGATTTAACGACACTAAAAACATAAACGATATATGCGGACAAAATGCGTGTTGACAGTTTAAAAGACAGAACACAGACAGACAGAAACCTATTAAAAACTAAAATATAATAAACCTATTAAAAACTAAACCTATTTAAAAGACAGAACACTACTCCCATATAATAAACCTATTAAAAACTAAAATATAATAAACCTATTAAAAACTAAACCTATTACAAAACTTTTTTATAACTGATGTTGCGAGCGAAGATAAATCACGTCTGTACTCTTCAACTGACTATACGCGACTATACGTGTTCGCCACCATGCTTCCGCTGCAGTGCCACCATTATGTCGTCATAATTATTTCTGCAGGTGATTGGCACACTTTCTATAGAATTTCTGCAGCGTTTCCTTTAAAAGCCAGAATCAACTCTATAGCTTTTTCTTCGATGTTCCTCGAACTGGAACTTGAAAACATTAAATGGTACGCTGCCGTCAAAAGTAGGGGCCTTTGCTTTACCAGAACTTTCCTGAATAATTCGTACTGGACCCTCTTGACATTGAGAATTATTTATTTTACTTTCCAGATCTTGCAGTTTTTTCTCGACGTCATTCTCCAAGTCAGAAACTCGTTTTTCAACCACAGAAATTTTTTCATTAGTAGGTTTAGAAGTTTCCTGAAGCTTTTCTTCCACCTTATCTAACGATTTCTCGTTGTCTGCTCTCGAAGTTTCTAGCAGTTTCATTTCCATTTTAGTTAGCAGTTTCTCGTTGTCTGCTCTCGAAGCTTCTAGCTTTTCCATCATAGCAGCCAACATTGCGCTTAACTCCATATTACCGTCAGTTTTACGAGTACTAACCTCCATTGCTTCCTTATCATCAAATTCGTAAGTTGCAATGTCAATGTTAGGCCGCTCAAATTCCTCTATGAGCCTCTTTTGCAATTCGACCTTATTTCCTGCTGTGGGTAGCGCCAATTTGCTCAATTCCTTCTTGAGCTCTTCCACCTTAAGCTCCTCCAATTTCATGACTGCTTATTATTTTGCAATCCCACTTCTGACACCAATTGTTACGATTTTACCCTTTTTAAAATCGTTGATTTATTTACCTTTTAAATAAATCGAGTTCTTTCTATATTGCAAATAATAAACACCGTTTGAAATTATTTATAGCTCTATTTATTTATAACCGTCACTAAAAATTACAGAAATACACTTTAATAGCACACTTTATTTACACGATTTAGATCAACTAAACGTTAGCCACACTTTAGTTCTTCACACTTTGCGTTTTACTTATAAACTGAACTACTTTGCCACCTTGCTGGCGTTTTTATATATGCGGGTTAAAATAACTAGAATATGGCAGCACCATCTGGAAGCTGCATACTGGCAACTTATAGAATGTTCTTTTACAGTTTGACATAAGAAACATTAGTTATGGTAAAGGGTTGCCATTTAATTCTTTTACATTTCAGGGCTAACATATGGGGATTTGCATTTCTACGAGTAAATGGAATTTCTGTAACAATATTATATGATATTGTGCGTGAAAAGTACAAAAACTGTAATAATATATCGCTCAAAAAAAGCGATTTCGAGATAATTACATTTTAAGTTTTCAATTTAGCCTAACGCGGCTGTACATCATGCTTGTCGGCTGTATGAATTTAATAGTGTACAGGTTGGTTGAAAAGTTCCTGCGCTCACCAAGAGATGGTACTGCTAGCTCCAAACTTTTTTTTCTCAAGTTGGTATAACTGTCCTAAGAACACATGCAAAGTTGCAAGTCATTCTGTCAATTCTTTCTTTGTTTACAAGCCATTTGAAGTTGACGTGTCATTGATTTTTTTTTTAATATGGAAAAAATTGAATATCGTGCAGTCATTAGATTCTTTGTTTTGAAGGGTTTAAAAGCAAAGGAAATTTATGAACAATTGTTGGAAGTGTGTAAGGAGTCCTCACCTTCAAAACGCACCGTTGGATTTCGGGCTGGTGAATTTAAACGTGATCGTACCAGCCTTGAAGACGATCCACGCGAAGGACGGCGAAAAACTGCAACAACAGCAGAAATCATTGAGCAGGTACATAATATGGTTAGTGAAGATCCAAGTTTGACTAAGCGTGAAATTGCTAATACCATAGGCATCTCAGACGAACGAGTACTCCATATTTTACATGAAGAATTACGTATAAAAAAACTGTTTGGAAAGTTAGTGCCGCACACATTAACAATTCAACAAAAACTGTATCGAAAACAAATTTCTCAGCGTAATTTGGAGCGTTTTAAGCCGAATAAAACCGACTTCTTGCGTCGTGTTATAACTATGGATGAGACTTGGATCTACCACCATGATCCTAAATTGAAACAAGAACTTTTACAGTGGACTTAAGCTGGTTGTTGTTCAGCTCCAAAGCAGGTGAAGTCACAACGATCAGCAAAGAAGTTTATGGCATCAGTTTTTTTGGGATGCAAAGGGAATTTTGTTGATTGATTATCTTCAGAAAGGTAAAACAATCAACTCTGAATATTATTGCAGCCTTTTGGATCAGCTGGATGAAAAAATTCGTGAGAAAAGACCTGGTTTAAAGAAGAAAAAAAATCATTTTTCATCAAGACAATGCATCTGCTCACAAAAGTGTTTTGACGATGGCTAAAAATAAGAAAACAACTTTTTTTAATTTTTTATTTTAAAGTCTTTTAAGTCCTTTATTAAAAAAAGTCCTTTGTTACATAAATGTTACATTGCCTAAAAAGCTCAAAAAAACTTAAAGTGGATGAAGTTATGAAAGGTGATATGTGCGGAAACAGTTGTTGTTTTTATTATAACACAATGCAACTCCGCACAACGCTTGCGAAACTCCTTGGCAGTTCGGCATTTTGCATCTTATTCTTTTATCTGCCCATGTTGGCCAATGACCAATCTGGTGCAGACGCATAGCTTGTGGTGGGGCATGCTGAGCCGGTCCCTTGCGTTTTTTAGCTTGTATTAGTGGCTCAATATACCTGTTTTTCGAATTGGTCTTTGTACCAAGCTTCAAGAGAGTTTCAGCAATCTCAAGACGAAACTCTGCCACAGCCAGCAATTTTTCTGCTTTTTAGTTTCATTATTTTTTATACAGAAGCCATGCGTTCGCCATAGCTAAAAAAAACACTCGAACTTGCCATCTTTTGCTGCGAAGTTTGATTTTATATCTTCCCATAATTGCATTAATGACATCGACACCTCCCATGTGCGCATTGTATTGACCAACAATAGACTGACGCTCGATTTCGACGTATTTTTTCTGATGTTTATCATATCTCTTTACAGTACGTTTTGAGATTTCGCCAACGAATGTGGACGCAAGATTTACAATTTTATTATCTTTCCACGAAACAGTTGCAATATCGATTCCTTCAGCATTACAAAGATACTCCACTGAAGATCCTCTTTCTTTATTCATCATTTCTTTTTCGCTTGGAAGCTTACAATTTGGTATTCTATTCCGTCGAATTGTTCCAACACTGAATATTCCTTGATTTCCCAAGTATACGAGCAGTGGTATAGATGTAAAATAATTGTCAAAATAAAGTTGAAAGTTTTGATTACGTGGAATTGTCGTGACATTTTCATTACCACATTCGAAGATGCTCCTAAGTCTGGCTCGTTATCAACCGATATATTTTCTCTGCCAGTTTCTGGCTAAATTTTGTAAGCAAATCCAGCAGAACCGCAGAGAACACATATTTTATAGCCCCATTTATGAGGTTTATTTGAAAGATATCGTTTCAAATAGTTTCGGGCTTTAGTAGAACACATTTGATCATCAACGCAAAGATGTTGTTCAAGAGGAACTTTCCCGAAATTCTTATTCAACTCCTCAATGATCGGGCATATTTTAAACATCCTGTCGTAATTTTTATCAGTTGGTGGTCGATTTCTGGTGTTGTCGTTGAAGTATATATGACGTCGTATATTTTCAAATATTTTAAGAGGCTTCACTTCATGGATTGCCTGTGTTCCAATTTTGCTACTCCAGTGACTTGCTGTACTAGGAAGTTGTACTGAAGACATCATATAAACAACACCAATAAATTGTTGAATATAAACGTCTTTTTGAACAATGTACAAATTTGCTTGATCAGCAATTAACCGTATTAGTTCTTTTGGAAAGAAATAAAGAAAATATTGTATTGGCGTATCAAGTTCACTTATGACATCAGGCATTGATATACATATTGCCTGTAAAGCGCAATTGATGCTCCTCCAAGGCTATGTTTTTCCTTTTTCAAATAAGGTTAGCGTAACGATTTTTTTGGGCTGTTTACTCAATACTGCGTTTGGCGGAATTTCGCATGATGAAATATCTGTCGGTTCCGTATTTTCATTTCCGATCTTTTTCATTGTATCTTCAAAAAGTACATCAATATCCTCATAGACAGCTTGGTCCAAATCTTCAGCTTAACCAATTTCTTCCAAGTCTACATCATAATCTGGATCAGCCACACTATCATCATCAAAATCGAGCCCATCTTTACTCTCGTCAAGCACTTGTAATATTTCATCAATGCTCAATGTCTTCTCGTCAATCCCTGATAAAATTTAGATGCTATAAGGCAATGTGACATAAATGTTACAAACGGGAAATAACCGCTGACAAGTTATTTATCACTTACTTTTAATTACACACTCGGTAAGAATTAATTAGTTAAACGCTTATTCACTGTATTTAAAAAAAACTTCTTTTATTTCGATATTTAAATCTTTTTTGATCAGCAAACTTAAATACCTGATGCGTTGTCGCACAATGTTTTAACATAAGCTTTTGGCGCCAAAAAAAAGTAAACAGTAGGCTGTTTGCTCTATCGTATAAGCTTAACATGATGCACAAGCCATGTCGGATATGTTACTCTAACCAATTTGCAATAATTTGACTATAATATAAAATTTGAGTCAATATTAGGGTTTGTAACATTACTGTCACATGGCCCGATAAAGGGTTAAAAGAGTCCTCAGATTCCCCCCCAAAAAACCCAAGTTTCTTAGGCCTGATTCTTTAAAAAGTCTGAGATTGCTTTGAATTTCCTTGAACAAAAACTTTATACCACCAACGCAATAGATAGAGTATTCAAAAACCGAAACCGGTCTTTATTTTTAAAAACCGATCGGTTTCAAATATTTTGTAAATTCGAAGAAAACCGAAAACTCTTTTTTGTTCAGTTAACCGGTTTTTTTAGAGACTGTACAAAATCACTCATCATCATATGATGATTTCATATATCTTGATAAACAAAGAAATCGTCTTAAAACTAAACATTTAAATTGCATATTATTTCTAAAATATTATTTTAGAACTGAAAAATAGATTTTCTTTTTAACCCTGCATTACTAACCTTAAATCATGTCGCATGGTTACTAACCATGGGTCTCATCGACCCTCAATTGTATTATCCATTGAAATCGTCTCAACTTATAAATTGATAAAACGTATACTTCTTTTGGTAGATTTTAGTCTTTTATTGTTTAATTTTAGTATACAATGGTGTAAATTAAAAAAAAATATTTAAATTAAAAATAAGTATGAATTCATTACAATATAGCTAAAAAAAAAGTGAAAAAAAAGTTATCCAGCCGAATTGCGCATAAAATTATGAGTTTTTAAGATATTGACGTCAAATAAAGTGCATTTGAAACCTGAAATATAATAGTAAAATGTTAGAAAGAAAAATTGGTATGGCTAAAGCAAACATTTTTCAGTTATGTACTGTAAATGTTACCTTTTATTCGGAATTTTCATCATCGAACATATCGTCATAAATGGATTCTCTTGTGCAGAAGCAATGCAATTTGAGCACAATATACAACAGTGCTTCTGGCAAATATATTTTCCACATTTAGAGCACGTGGTTTTGGTTTTACGATCTTGTTTGTAATCACAAATCTGGCAGCGGCTTCTTTTTAATTGTTTCGTAGGCAGCTCGAAAGAGCACTCGCTCTTGTTCTCTTTCATAAGAACTCATTTTAAAATTTTGCACAAGAACTAATGATAATCTTATATTTTCGACAAATAACCGCGAATTACCACTCCGATTGAAAATTCACAAGCTTCTGAAGCTCACACACATGTGTATTGTTTGTTACATTATTGCTAACTATGGGTCTAGACGACCCATAATCTTTGTTACATTATTACTAACTATGGGTCTAGTCGACCCAGGCTGTTTTTTAAAATAATTTTATATGCATAATATCATAAATTTTTCTTATGTTTATTGTTTATAAACGTTTAAATATAAACAAATTCAGATAACACATATATCTTGATTTAAAATATCGTCATGTTTTTTTTTAATTTAAAAAGTTTGCGTGTCTGAATCGATTCGACCCAGAGGTTAGTAATGGAGGGTTAAAATGTAATATTAAAAAAACTTATTTAATGCCAAACGTTTTAAACGTTCAATTTACAAACTTAATGAATTTTTGAGATATTATATTAAAAAATATAAAAACCAATAAATCAAAGAATGTATTTTTTTATTTTTATTACTTTATATATTAAATTTCTTTTTTTTGTTTGTTATAAAAACAATTAACAAATTATATAAGCTTTTTATTCAAATTAAAAAAACCGGTTGACCGGTTTTTTCTGCAAAACACGAAACCGAAACCGGTTTTTTTTAAATTCGCTTTTTCGAAGAAAACCGAAACCAGTTTTTTCAAAAGGCCGGTTTTTTAAATACTCTAGCAATAGACTTAACTTGATATTTCCAAAAAAGCAGCACTGTGTTATTATTGATGAAAGATATACATTTATTGCCGATTAATTGACACGAATAACCGATTAAACAATTTTCTTCACTTTTTAAATAATGCCAATTTACAAGATTTCAAAGTTTTTAAAGAGCCACAAAATTTTTTCTTTTCAAAAGGTGAAAGCCCATGTATATGGAAAAATTCAATTTTTACTTCTTTTTCTTTTTTTGCTCTCCTATGAACAGTTACAAAGTGACTCCCGATCCTTTCAGAATATGAACAGGACTCGAAACGACATAACTGTTATTATTTTTCAAATGTACAATAGGTTATGGAAAAAATAACTAAAAACAAGTAAAAAAGGTTAAATTCGGCTGTGCCGAATCTTTGAATACCCTCCACCAATATCCTAAAAAGATGTTCTCTACTGTTTTTGATACAAATAATATAAAAAACTTTTAACATAAAATTATGTAGGTGAAAAAATTTTTTGAGGTGAAAAACTTTTTTATATGTGTAAAGAACTTTTTTGGTGGAAAAAAACTTAGAAGTGAAAAAAAAATTTTTGAGGAGAAAAAATTTTTTGTGGTGAAAAGAAAATTTAGTGGTGAAAAATTGTTTGAGGTGAATACAAAATATTTACAGCTAAGCGACTGGTGAAAAAAATATGAGAAAATATATTATGTATTAGTCGCTACTATGAAATTGTACTAAATTTGTATGGGCAATTTAGAGGCACCTTTACATTATCACTAGTTTTTTAACCATGAACTGCACAAAAAACACATTTTAAAGCATAGTTTTTGGCAAATACTCAACTTTGTTACTGGCTAGTTGGGACTAGCTCTGCAGCAAAATGTCGCTAATGGAGAGAATGCACTTTCTGATGCGCCACGTGTTGATAAATAATTGCAACGAATCTTCTTTCTTTAAAAAATTAAAGTGTGTTTGTAGGACAATATGCCTAATGGAGAGAATACAGAAAAGAAATTAATTTGTTAAAGAAAGAACATGAGTTGTAACTATTTGTCAATAGATGGCCCATCAGAAAATGTATTCTCTCTATTAGAGCACAATATTCCACTTTATTTATGTGTGTTTTTTCTGAAAGAAAAAATTAACATAAATATACATTTGCCAATCCCTCAATTCTCAAAAATTATACAAATGCAATAAAAAAATACTATTTTCCTCTATGAAAATTTCTTTTATGACATGAAAATGTGAAACAAATGCTTTTATTACGTCAAACATTTGAAAAATTGACTTTAATATTATGAAATAAGTCTACTAGTAACATTTTAATGCATTAGAATTTGATATATGTAGTTAATTTAATATTTTTGGTAAATAATTATAACACCATAAGATTTCTACTTTATAAAACAAATGTTTTGTTGTAGAAGTTACAAAATTAAATAAATAAATTAATTGCTATGTTGACTTAGCCATGGGGCAAGGTATTGTTTATGTAAATTCAGCGCCACCTATTCTAAAGTGGCGGCACTAAAGCAGTTATGCATTTTACTCTTTCTTTATATATAAATTTCTTTGGACCTAGCCATGGGGCAGGCTATTGTTTATGGTAATTCAGCGCCACCTATTTAAAAGTAGCGGCACTAAAACAATTATGTATTTTGCTCTTTCTTTATATATAAATGTCTTTGGTTACAAAAACAAAAAATACATTTTATGGAATGAAACGAAAAACCAACAAAGCTTAACAGAAAAAAATTATATATACCCTCACCATGTATGGTGGAGGGTTTAAAGATACAGAAAAATTTTACCAATTTGTATTGAAAATTTAGAGGTACCTTCGCATTTTCACTCATAACTTTTGAACCGCTGGCTGGTTCAATAATCTGGGTAAAAATGGGCATCCTCGCTTGCGTCTCGATCTATCGACTTAATCGACTTAATCTTAATCGACTTAAAATTGCATAAGGATCACGAATATATATACTTTATGGGGTCTTAAAACTATATTTCGACATGTTACAAACGGAATGACAAACTGATATATACCCTCACCATATATGGTGGAGGGTATAATGATATATACCCTCTCCATATATGGTGGAGGGTTTAAAGATACAGACAAATTGTACCATTTTGTTTTGAAAATTTAGAGGTACCTTCACATTTTCACTCATAACTTTTGAACCGCTGGACCGAAAGTTACCCAGAAAATTGTAGTCCTGCCATAAACATTATAAAAGATTATTATTTTTTTTGGTTTTGGATAACCAATATAAAAGATTATTATTTTTTTTTTTGGTCTTTAGTAACCATTATGAAAGATTTTTTTCTTATTGGTCTTCTATAACCATTATAAAAGATTTTTATTTTTTCTGTCTTCTATAACCACGCTACAGTTCGCAAATCTTAAGATATTTTTATAAAATTTTGCACACTGACATATTTGAAGAAGGACGAACTTTTTTTATTGATTTTGGTTAGGATCCGCAAATTTTTTGATATCTTTCTCATATTTGGTAAATACACCCAGAGAAAAGATTTGTCGCAATTCGATTAAAACCGTTAACATTTACTTGTGAGGATTTAATTTTATTTAGAATAACCTAAAATCCATTAATAAAGCAAAAATGTATTGGAAATTAAAAAAAGGGAAAAGAAACCAAAAATCAATGCTATATTCAATTATTGGTATTTCCAATCATCTTTAAAAACAAAATTCGTTTAGTATTATTCTGATCAAATATATCATTTAATTAGAGTTTCAGTAAAAGCAACCGAATTGTGGATTGTATTGATAATAGACGTCACTAATGATTGGTATTGATAAACAAATTTTATACAAACATTTATTTTCTTAACAAATTATTTAAATTCAAAATTAGCCATAAAAATTTATGTGTTTGTGGTGTAGTAGGTAGAGAGATAGCTCAGTACTCAGAATTTCCGACTTCAAATCCCAGAAAAGGCAAACATTTAAAAAATATTTTTTTAATTTAAATAAAACATTCAAATGTTTAAATGGCAAATATATCAAAAAAATTTAAATTAGTTGTGGTGCAGTAAGCAAGAGTGTGAACTAGGAATCTGATTGCCCAGGTTCGATACCGGAAAAATTTAAAAATTTATTTTTTTTTTTAACTGATACTGTTTTTTGGGTGCACCCAGAGAAAAGATTGGTTGCAATTCGATCAAACCCGTTAACATTTATTTGTGCGGATTTTATTTGGAATAACCTAAAATCCATTAATACAGCAAAAATGTTGTATTGGGAATTAAAAAAGGGCAAAGAAACCAAAAATCAATCCTATTATTCAATTCCCAACAAACAATACGTACAGTTTACGTACCGGTTTCGGTCCGTCATAAACGGAGTCCAACTCCGTTTTCGTACCGTTTTCTTTACCCGTAAACGGACCAGAAAAAGGATTTTAAGGAACATCGAAACTGATTCGAATCCGTTAAAAGTCCGAAAATGACGGACCGTTTATGGACCGATATATCGCATGAAAAACGGAGTTGTCCGTTAAAAGTCCGTCAATGACGGACCGATATGTCGTATTCGGTCCGCATTCGTACCGTTTTTTCAACAAAAAACGGATTTGTGTAAAGGCATATTATTTTAATTTTTAATAGCAACTTTTTCTTTAAATTTATTTACAAAAATATTTAAATTAAAATAACAAAACAAAAAAAATAAATACAACAAATACCAAACAAATTTACAAACAAATACTATATTTATCTCCAGCACAATTAACATCCATCAATCACTGCGATTGCGGCCCTTTAAAAATAATGAAAAAAAATAAAAAAAATTTAATTTCGGTTTAAATGGTAGTACTTGCGATATGATGAAGCAGACAATGCAAATTTGAAAATTTTTTAACAAAATCTAATTTAAGCTTTCGGACAATATTTTCATTTGCAAATCTACATAATGTTGCACATATCATCGTAAAACTTGTTTTCAATTTCATAAATAATTACCTGAGGGATATTTAAGTATTGGTTTTTTATAACTAAGCAAATCCAAAAGCAACGGCAGAAAAACTGATGAAAACAGTGGTCCGTATTTGACGGTACAGAAACGGATACACCAAAACGAAGTCAAAACGTATTGTTTTCGAAAATTCAATTATACGGTACGTTAATGTTCCGTTTATGTACAAGCTTCGACGGATACGTATTTTCGGACCGTAAACGTACAGTAGAAGCCCGATTCATGAATCCGTACGTATCGGAGAGTCCGTAAAAATGTTTCTTGGGTTATTGGTATTTCCAATCATCTTTAAAAATAAAATTCGTTTAGTATTTGTGTGCGGTGGAAGCAACCATTTATTTAGTGAATATATTAGTAATTTTAATATGAAGACAGTTGTCGTAACCGCCAGAATTCGATTGGCAACAAATTCGGTGGACACAACTGATACTGTTTTTTGGGTGTGTAGAAACAAATTATGTCACACAATCATGGTGCTCAGTTTGAATAAAATAGCTCCAGTTTTAGGCATTTTTCCCCCATTTTTTTTTAAATACATAAAATTTCGCACTAAAATTGTATTTATATAACATTGAAAAAAATTATTTTTTTTTTACAAAAATATTTTTTAATCACCCTTATTGTAGTTGTCGTTATCAATGTCGTCGTCGTTTTTGAGTTTTTGCTTCGACGTCGACATCACTTCGACACCAAATTGGTATTCTAAAACAGTGTTGTAACGACGTTGACAGTTTATCGATTTAAACAAAAACACATCTCTAAAAATTGAGTCGGCAGATTTATTTTGTTTATTATTTTTGCGAAAAAATGTTTTTTATGTGAAATTTAAATTCTGATACCAGTGATGAAGAAAATAAAGAAAATCTAGTATTGGAAAGAAGGCTTCTCATACAGAAATCCAATATCTTTAATCTGCCGGTAGCAAAATCAAAATCTGTTACCTTAAAGAATGTTAATTTTCTAATTTTTTTAAAAGGTTTGAAAGTTACTTTCGGCTGAATAAAACAGCCTTCAAAGATGTGCTGGAAACAATAGCACCTAATTTGAAAACCGGAATCAAGTCCACATTTATTTCCAAAACAATAAAGTTGGCAGCACCATTAAGATTTTTAGCCCAGGGGTCGTAACAGCTCAGTGTTGGAAACGACTTTAACTTAGGGTTCAGCTGTTTCTGAAACTGTAGAAGATTTGCCACAGCTTCCTCCAGCGGGCTCAATATAAATTGCTTGAATCTTCCGCCACCTGTAGCATTACACCCGGCTTTGTTGGCTACCATTTTCTTTTTAACTTTAAATTTTAAGTCTCGCCAAACCTATAAATAAATTTTGTTATATTTTTATAATGCACTTTATATGATCATGCTTTCTTTACCTTCTGCCATCCATCTCACATTATTCTCGGTGGGCCAAGTGCATTTAATAAATTATATATTTCTTCCCATTTTTTCCGTTTTGTTTTTTTTTTAGTCATTACTTTTCCTCAAGTCGTTACTAAAAATTGTGTCGACAAAATCAGAGTCGTTTCAAGACATTTCACATTTTCTTACAGAATACCAAATACTTCTTGACAGTTATCAATTATTTTCGATAACGACAACGGGAATACTAATTTCAAAAAAAATCCCAAGACGACATTGTCTTGTGTCGATGACGACAAATAGAATAAGGGTGAATAAAAATACATTTACATTTTGCTCATGAATTCACATTTTGAAGAGATTTAGGAGTTTTTAACGAACATTTAACCAACAATTTTGAATATTCGAAGAATATCTTATTTTTAAAAATAATAAAATAAAATCAAAATAATACACAAATCACGTTAATTAATTTAGTTTGAAACTATTTTAAAGTAAATTAAAGGTATTGTTCAAAATCCAAATAAATAAAGAAAACTTATAAAAAGTATTAAAAAATTAGTATCAATTAACAAAAAACAGGTTAATTTCCTCTTTTTAGTCTGTTGCGGGTAGTTTTTTGTGTACCTCTGCATCTGTCATAAGAAGCACGAGGGAGATATCAATTGTCCTTGAATATACCTAGCATATGCTAAAACGCCAAATGTATTAACCTTATGTATTGTTTATTCAGGTAGTTTTTGATTGGAAAAGTTATTTACAATAAGTTTTTTTTGTCACCACAACCTTTTATTAAAACAAAATCTACATTAACATTTTTTTTTTGAAGATTCAAAAACATTTTTGTTTTCAAAGGTTGTAAATTGTTGGCTTGTTCAGCCGATTTATTTTTTTTAACGTTTTATTATTCCAAGCGGAATAATAACGTTCTTCCAAACGATCCCGATGATAAAAAAAAAAAATAGAAGACAAAACTGGAAGGCACATATCGAAAATTAAAGTAACCATCACTTATGGCATAAAATGATTTACGCTATAATAGTGTTAATATACTTTAAAACCTTTCCCATTTCATGTCGCTTCTCGTAACTTTAATTAATACACCCTAGACCCAATTCAATGCTGCGCATACATACCATTTCTTCGTCAGACTGGGTTATTTGCAGGCGTTTATCAATTTATTCTTCAAATTTATAGTTATTAATTCCAATAAATTTCTAATGGACTCTGCAAAAAACTATTTCTTTTTATCTACAGCTCGTAGGCCAGTAAATGTTTCCAAAAGAACACCGAACTAAATGTATACACTTGTGTACCAATCCTTTTTGAATATAAAAACTCTGGTGAAATAAGCTCTAGTGCCAAAAACTTGAGATACCGGAACTGCCCTATTGATCGTATTTGCACCTTACGTTGATAAACCAAAATCTCCATGTAGTATAGGTTGATCCGAGCATAAGGAATGTAAATATTAGCTGCCACAATCCGTACCCATACATATATCAATTCAATGTTGCCATGTAAGTAGTTGACAATTCTTTGAATGCATTCTTTGCTCCAATAAACCACCGTTCGTTAATTGATACATCAAACATGTTTTTTTTTCACCTTTTATGCAGTAACCATACAATGGCAGTATATTGTCATGTCAAAATTTATACCAATGTTTTAATACATGTAAACTTTGTTGCAACTGCATCTTAGCCCCTTCACGGTCACCGGCAGCACCTTTATAGTCAATTTGTTTAATGGCCACATCAGTGTTAATTTTATGATTATCTTGGCCACCCCATATTTTCAAATGTTCACCAGTTGGGGAATATCCAGGAACTCTAATACGTCCTTTAATATTTTCAATTTCAGTCATTACCTAAAAGATAAACTTGTTAAATATTCTCGTTTCAACAATATTAAATTTAATACAAAAATACTTACTTCGGCATTTATTTTCTCTTCTCCTACGGTCACCCAAGTATGTTCTTTTATGCAGCGATTCCTCCACGTCGGGTATTATCTGTAAAGAAAGAAAATATAAAATTAATAAAAGAAAAAATTATATTAACAAATTCTAAAAAAATGTTGATTTGTTTTGCGTATTGGAATTAAAATGTAGTCACAGATTTGTCCATGCCACGGGCGGAAACGTAACGCCGCTATTTCACGCCGGCGGCATGGAAATTTTTCCGTTTGCTGCATGGTACACTTAATGATGTGGGAGGGAGTTCTACCATAACTCCGAGTCCCAATGTTTTTTGTTTAGGATTTCTGGGGAGGGGTCTTCGACTCCTGGAGAAACCACTCTCCTACCCGAGTCCCGGTTAAATTTAATATATTTTATATATATATTTTTTTTTAAATATTTCCTTTTTTTTTTGAGATTATGGTCCACCTTGCTTGTGCGGATGGTCAAACCGCAGTGGAACCATATTAGACCAAGTTCGGGAAACTTTTGAGTATGAGGCTGAGTCGCACCTCTGTTTCCCAAAAGACTCATTTCCAAAGGCGACCTGGAAAGAAAAAATGAAAAAAAAGTTTATTAATAAAAATGTGGCAAAACTGTATCAGAACGATATAATGTTTACCAGTTGCTCCGTGCTGCTAATCCATCTTTTATTTGGAATTCTGAAAAGAAATGTAAATTTATTATTATAAAATTTTTATGTTTTTTTGAAAAAGAAAATCTAAGGGAAAAAATTGTAGAGAAATAAATTATACTTACCATTTTTTTTTCTTCCTCACCGTCTTTCTCGTGCGTTTTCTTCAATATGAATACTGGTCCTGTTAGTCTGTATTCAATGCGGTAGTTAACATTTTTTTTTATCTAACTACAGTAGTGTTAGTGACTGTTTATGTTTGCGTGTGAAGATAGCAACAAAAAAAAGTGGTTGTGACAATATAGTAACCCACAAAGTTGTATTTGTTTTCATTCAGGCCACCCAAACGTAAAACGGTTATTTTCAAAATAAAAATTGTTTTAAAAAAATAAGTAGTAATCAATGAAGAAAATATACTTGCTGTTTTGCTGGGAGCCTGGTATATGTAAAAATGCAATTGCGGTTATTATTTGAAGAAAGAGACAGGGGAAGGGGTTTTTAGGGAAAAATGGAGGCATAATTAATATAAAATAGAAAAATCTAGAAGAAAATATATAAACGAAAGTTTGTGGAAAAATGGAGATTTTGGTGGAAAATTTTTTAGAATTAATATATACAGAAAATAAATGATACAGCTAAATTCACCGTACTCCGTTTTAGTTCTAGAAAAATAAGTATTATAATCGAATGAATATAAACGGTTAAAAATATTACCGATTTATTGGAAATACTCCGTACTAAAACACGATATTTAAGGGAAAAACAGGATGGTTTTAGTGAGCTTCGTTAGAAAGATAGTCGAGTGTGCGGTGGTATTGATAACGATGACAAAAAAAAAAAGTGTTACATGACATAAAAAAATTAAAATTAAAGTAAACAAAAAATAAATAAATACACCAGGAAATTAAAACAGTAAAAACAACAAATAAAAATAAAAAATATGATAACACCAAAGACAAATTAAAATCCGTGGAGACATTAAAAAAAAAAAAAGAATTACACCAATAAATTAACCCAGTTAAAAACAATAGAAAAATTATTACACCAAATACAAATCTGTAAGACAATTTAAAATAAAATTACACCGGAAACTAATACAGTTCAAACACCATAATAAAAGATACACCCGAACAAAATTAAATTAAAAGAAACAAACTCTTACACCAATAAAAAAAAGTAGCTAAAAACATTGTACACCACAAGAAACTAAAAAAAAAACGTTGAAAACATTAAAAAAAAAAAAGAATATCTCGTACACTCGTGGAAAAAGTGGAGGAAGAAGGAATTATAAGCCGGTGCGTTCTGTCGATAGCCAAGCTTAAGGCCAATTCTTGGAGCAAGTGAAGTTTGTGGAGAAGTAAGAATAGCAGCCTGGAGAAACTAGCCGTTAAAAGTTACCAACATCCCCTGAATGCCGCATATGTAAATTGGTGAGATCTTGGCAGTTTATTTGATCGTAGTTATAGGCTAGAGAGAAGATTAAATAAAACATAATTAAGTTTTTTTTTTTTGTTAAGGAAAATCCATTTTTATTTATTATTGTTATTGTTAGGTTTTAGTTTTTTTTGTATTTAATATATAGGCATTATTATTTTTTTTATTATTAGTATTTTCTTTATTCTTATATAATTTTTCGCGTTATCCTGAAAAGGGAAGATAGAATATTAGGGATAGTATTTTTATTAGTGAAACATTTATCTCTTTGAAAGAAAAAATAACATAGGGTTCACATCCGCAGCATTTTGAAAGAATTAAGTCCATATTAGCGACAAGTTTGTTTACGTCCTCAGGGAGCTCCTTTAGGTCCGTTAGGAAACAAAGTTAGGAAGATATCCGGTTTGGAATTTTATGAGATTTGATCCCTAGGAAAAAAGAAGAAGAGATAGATATTTTATTTTAATAAAAAGCGGAAATTAGTAACAGTATTTAATATATATACGGTTTTTTTTTGTGAACGAAATAAATGTATTTAGATAAGTTTTATATAGTTTTTTTGATATACATACCTTGTTAGCATCTAAGTTTTATTTAATAAAAGTTTATACTTACAAGTTGAAAGAAATGTTGGTTTAAAATAATTCGGTAATGGCAATGATGGTAAGTTGAGGAAGGAATGGTCTATGGTTTGCGGGATCGTAGAGACGAAGCATGGAGGACGAGGTTCTACGATCAAGGTTGGGAGGGCAACTAGAGGCTTCCATCTGTCTCTAACTCGGTGTGTGGTATGTTTTTGTTTGTATTTGAATGATTTTAGTGTTTGTAGATTACCGGTTTTTATGTGTGAGCGCGACACTGATGAGAGGGTTGGAACCGCCTGAGAGAAACTGCATTTGAGCTAGCCGGAATCCTCATCAGCCCACTCGGTTCATAACATAATGGCGCCCAATAGAATGATATAACTTGGGATACTTCCCCCATTTTTGGAATAGTTACCCAAGCTATAATAAAGTAACATGTAGAGTCACCGATACACGTGACAATAGCCCGATAGTTTAAACAAGAAAATAGTAAACTGAGTAGTTGCGATGTTGAATCGTAGGGTTTTAGTTTTTTACAGCCGCTTGAAGCTTTCGTCTTTAAAGTGTTGTGTAAAAAGTAAAATCTTGGATGTCAGCAGAGCGATGAATCAGCCAGAATTCAAAAGACAGGAGTACCAATAGCTAGAAAACTCGCTATGGAATTGGTTTTCTAATTTGTATTGTGACTCGTGTCTAAGTTGCTTAGTAATGTAAATTCAATTTTAATGGAAATAAAATAGTAGGTGTAGACCGGTTGAAGATTTGGGATAGCCTCTCGTGAACTTAATAATTTTCGAGGTTAGTAGTATCCGAAATTTTTTTCCGCCAATCGTAGCCCGTGTCCGTGATGAAAAGAAAGGGAACGTGATGTATGATTAGGACACACTGCTGAATTTCCATAAAGTAGAGTAAAGTTGTCTGATTACCACATTTATTGAGTCATTTATTTGTAAACCATTCGATCTCCGCCACGACCATCATTGCCAAAACCCAACGTATAAAATCCGTTAAATCTAAAGAAATAGGAAAATTGTATTAGAATTTGTTTGAGTAATAAAAATTTTTATTATTTTTTTTATATATAGTTATATTAAGTTTTTAGTATATTTTTTTTAAGGGTTAAGTTTCTAGGTTATAATAGATTTATTTAAATAGGTATATTTTTTTTAAATTTTAAGTTTATGTCTTTTTTATCATTAGTTTTTTTTAGTTTTTAGTTATCATTTAGAAAGGTATTAGTTATTTTTTTTTGCAATATTTTATTTCATTTTATTTTAAAAATTTTTTTATATCAATTTTGTTTAAAATTCGGTGCGATTTGTATTCGTTTTTTTTGTTTTGAAAAGTTTTCGGTTGCGAGTTTTTTTTTTTTATTTTTGTTTGCCAAAAGTTTTTACTTTGTTTTTTTTGTAATTTTTATTTTTGCGTTAAGTTCTTTAGGAGTAGTTAAACAAAGGAAAAACTCTATAAGGATATGAATAAGAATCCTCATAATCCCAGACAAAGAAAAAGAAATCGCCAAGTACATTTTGATCTGAATCGTTCAACACCGCAGATCGCGTTAAAAATTCAAAAACCAAATACACCCCAAGTTGGAAATCTTTTGGAAAAGTCCGCAAAACCGAAATACAAAAAGAATCTTGAAATGGAGCAACAAGTTGAAGGAGCACCTCAATTTCAGGATAAGTCTGGCTCGATTATTACCAAGAAAGCCCAGAATCAACCAGGAAATGTAAACGTGCCAAATGATAGATTAGAACAGTCTAGTAGTAGACAACAAAATTTACAACCAAATGTACTTCCGGTTAATGTAGGAATAGGGTCTAGTATTCAACCAACTGTATATCCGGTTAATTTAAGGCAAAGTTCAAATTTACAATTACCAATGCTACCCGCTAATTCACAGCAAGGAAATAATATACCATCCGTAGGTTTAGGAAATTTAGAAAATTCGGTTATGCGTATGATAGAACAAGGTGTAGGACCTCAGTTGTCAGATATAAAAAGTACCATATCAGATTTAGCAGCTGCTGTTAGTAGGTTAAATTTAGCAGTTGCCGAAACTCAAAGGGAGAACAGGAATTTAGCAAACGTAAACTTACCTGGCGTATCAAACTTTTCTACTCCGAATACACAACCAATGGACATGTCTGGAATACTTCATCAGTCTAATGTTTCATCTAGAGCATCATCTTTAAGTAATGGTAACATGCCTCTCATGGATAACCATAAAATTCGTGTAGACAAATGGGGTTTGCAATTTGATGGCAACACCAATCATTTAGCTGTCGAAGATTTTATCTTTCGTCTCGAAACACTTCAGAGACAATATAATATCCCATGGCTTGAAGTACTCCGAGATTTTCATTTGTTAGTGACAGGAGAAAGTAAAAAGTGGTACTGGCTTTTGGCCAAATCAACTGATGTCACCAGTGACGATAAATGGCCCATATTAAAAATGGCTTTAATGAAGCAATATCAGTCTACCAGATCCAGTTACGAATTGATGAGGGATATGGTAGAAAGAAAACAGCTTCCCGGAGAGTCCATTGATTCATTTTTCCATACAATGAATACGCTGAGATCTCGTCTTGGTATGCCAATGCCTGAATACGAAATGATCAAGTTAGTTAAAAGAAATTTAAAAGAAAGTATAGCAAGAATAATTTACCCAATGCAAATTTCATCCGTAGAACAGCTTAGGATTGAATGTATTGAAGCTGAAAAGACTTTTCTCAGAAAAGACATAAGACCACAACCGCAAATGCAAATCAATCGGTTTCCCAAACACGTTAACGAAATTGTGAATGATTATGATGAGCAGTATCCAGAAGAAGAGTACGTAGAAGTTGCGGCCATAAGAAGTAATGATAATCAATTACATAGAAATCCACTCACATGTTGGAATTGTAAACAAGTCGGCCACACTTTTATGGACTGCCCAAGTAAACAAAAATCTATATTTTGTTATCGCTGTGGAAAACCTGATGAAGTTTGTCCCACGTGTCCGAATTGCAAATCGAAAAACTTGCAGAGGAGCGAGGCAAATGCGGGCAACCATCGTTCCAATCAGAACCCGCAATAAAACCTGTAATAAATATGTTAAAAACAATCAATTTAGTAGAGAAAACAAAACAATTTAATAAGATAATTCCAAAATTAAAACACCAATATACTTTAGAAGAAAGACAATCAAATTATGAGCGCGTGCGAAACCAAATATTTAACGAAGCAATCAGTATAAAGAAGCCCCTTTCGAATAGAATTAGAAAACTAAGGCAAAAGTTTGCAGATAAAAGGCGAAAAAGAAAGTTTGTGTTAGAAGCCATAAAATGTGCTGATAAAATAACAACAGATCCGCGAGCTTTTGCAAACATAGAAATCGGTGAATTTCAAATTAGAGGTCTTCTTGATACAGGCGCTTCGGTTAGTTTGTTAGGTAAAGGATGTAGGGAATTTGTAGATAAATTAGAAATTCCAATTGTGCCAATATTTTCCGTTATTTCAACCGCTAGTGGACAGCAACATAGATTACTAGGAAAAATTGTATTAGAAGTTAGATATAAGGATAAATTGAAGAATATTTTATTTTACCTGTGTCCAGATTTAGAACAGTCAGCATATTTCGGTATAGATTTTTGGAAAGCTTTTGAACTAGCTCCTGAGATAATCAGTGTAGCAGAATTAGATATTGAAAAAGTCCAGGAAGAGTACAAAGCTGAAAATCACAAATCCAATCCACATTTATTAACGATAGAGCAGCGACAACAGCTAGATGAGGTTATAAACATGTTTCCATCATTTGAGAAATTAGGTTTAGGCTGCACATCGTTAGAAAAACATAGTATAAAATTGTTCGAAGGTACAGAACCAATAAAAGATAGATATTATCCCATCTCACCAGCAGTCCAGGAAATAGTCTATAATGAAATTGATAAAATGTTAGAGCTTAATGTTATAGAGCAAAGCGAAAGTCCGTGGAGTAATCGCACGACTGTAGTTAGGAAACCTGAAAAAAATAGATTTTGTTTGGATGCCAGAAAATTAAATAAAGTTACAGTAAAGGATGCATATCCTTTGCAAAATATTGATGGTATTTTGAGCCGAATTGACGAAACTTATTACATAAGTAGCGTGGATTTGAAGTTCGCATTCTGGCAAATAGAACTTGAAGAGGAAAGTAAACAATATACAGCGTTTACTGTAGCAGGTCGGCCACTCTACCAATTTCGCGTAATGCCCTTTGGTCTCTGTAACGCGGCTCAAAGACTCTGTAGACTTATGGATAAGGTTATACCACAGAAACTAAAAGGAAACGTTTTTATTTATCTCGACGATCTTCTAGTAATTTCAGATGAGTTTGAAAAACATTTAATGCTTTTAAGAGAGGTAGCACAATGTCTTAAGAATGCCAACTTAACAATAGGCTTAAAAAAGTCACAGTTTTGTTTTCAGCAATTAAAGTACCTAGGTTTTATTATCGGAGGTGGAATGCTGAAAACCGACCCTGATAAAATTGAAGCGATACGATCGATAAAAATACCAAAGTCCCAGCGACAAGTACGAAGTTTTTTGGGTACAGCGGGGTGGTATCGCCGATTTGTGAAAGACTTTTCAACAATATCAGCTCCTTTGACCGATACACTCAAAAAGTCGAAAAAGTTTGTAATGACACCCGAGGCAATAACTGCTTTCAACCAATTAAAAATGGCTTTAACATCTGCGCCAGTTCTAAGGCATGCCGATTTTTCGAAACGTTTTTGGATACAGTGTGATGCTTGTGAGTACGGTATTGGTGCAGTGTTGTATCAGCTTAATGACCAAAACGAAGAACAACCAATAGCATTCTACTCCCAAAAATTAAACACTTGTCAAAGAAATTATAGTGTTACGGAAAAAGAATGTTTGGCAGCTGTAATGGCAGTAAGAAAATTCCGACCGTTTGTTGAAATGATGCCATTCACGATAGTAACAGATCACGCCAGTTTAAAATGGCTAATGACTTTAAAAGATCTGAGTGGAAGACTTGCACGCTGGTCACTGCAATTACAAGCGTTTGACTTTGAGATTCAACACCGAAAAGGCTCAGAAAATGTAGTAGCCGATATGCTATCAAGGTTACCATTTGAAGCTGATGTTGAAGAAATTGTGATGGAAGACATATTTGATTTTGAAACCACTGAGTTCGACAGCGAAGAATACAACGAGCTAAAAGCTAACATTATGAAAAATCAAAGTTTGTTACCAGACCTTAAAGTAGAGGATGATATGATATTCAAGAGAATTGATTATGATCGCGGTAATGTAAATGAAAGTCAATGGAAATTGTGGATTCCGCCGAACATAACTCAAACTTTAATCGAAAAGGCCCATGATACTTTAGAGACAGCCCACGGAGGAGTAGGTAAAACCCTCGAAAGGCTAAGACGTTTCTTTTACTGGCCAAGAATGTCATCCCAAGTAAAAGCATATGTAACAAAATGTCAAGTATGTAAAGAAACGAAACCGTCAAACCAAAACCTTAGACCGGAAATTGGAAAACAAGTCGTTACTGACCGGCCATTTCAAAAATTATATTTGGATTTTTTGGGAAAATATCCAAGATCAAAAAACGGAAATTGTTATGTATTTATAGTCCTTGACCACTTTACGAAGTTTACTTTTCTAAAAGCGATGAAAGAAGCCACGACTGGAAATATAATTGAATTTTTGGTACATGAAATATTTCATAAATTTGGTGTACCAGAGATAATTCATAGTGACAATGGCTCACAATTCGTTTCTAAAAGTTTTGAGAATCTTCTAAAGACATATAAGATTCAGCATATAAAAACAGCTGTATATTCTCCGAGCAGCAATGCATCAGAAAGGGTAAACCAATCGGTATTAGCAGCCATAAGAGCATATCTTAAAGAAGATCAAAGAGACTGGGATCTTTACCTTTCCGAAATTGAATGTGCTTTGAGAAATTCAATACACACAGCAATTGGTTTTACACCGTTCTTTGCACTTTTCGGATACCATATGTATTCAAGTGGTGCTGACTATAAATTAGCAAGAAAATTACAATCCCTAACCGATCACAAAATCTTATTGGAACCAAAAGATAGAATGGAAATTATTAGAGAAGAAATTAAAAATAACATGCAAAAAGCCTTTGAAAAAAGCGCTGAGAGGTACAACAAAAGAGCTCGAATCGTAAAATTTATACCCGGACAGGAGGTCTACCGAAGAAACATGATATTAAGCAGTTTCGAAAAAAATATTAATGCTAAATTTTGCAAAAAGTTTGTAAAATGTAGGGTGGTCCGACCTGTAGGTAACAATAGCTATGAGTTAGAGACTCTGCCAGGTAAATCCGTAGGAGTATATCACGTAAAAGATATTAAGGCTTAGCAAAAGTGTTTAAAATTTTGAAAATGTGCAATATTAAGACTTAGTAAAATTCTATTTTTATGAAATTATTTTATCCTTTAATTATACAAAAGGCCGTCTTAAATTGTGCAATATTTTTATTTACGATCCGACCTAATATCTGTGATATCTACCAATTAGTACCTGATAGCTTTAAGATTTAATGACTGTTATATTTATACTTACCTTAGGATTAGGAATAGTGATTTAGACGACGTGAGATTTGAAGACTGGAAAACTGTGATATTAGGTTAATTTTTACTGCTTCTGTGATATATTTTTTTTACCGTGATGTCCCACTTTTTTTTTAATGTGATGAATCCTTGATGAGCCAATATATATTTGCTAATGTTTTACTGATGGCAATAATTTGTCTCAAAGATAGATTTAGTTTTTTTTTGCGAAAAAGTATCTGAAAGGAAAATAGAAGAAAATTTACACAAAGTAAAAATACTTTTACAGTGAAATGTTTTTTTTTACTTCCCGTAATAAATTCATAAAGACAATGTTGTTTAATGACCACGTGTTGGTGGCCTAATTCGAAAATCTCCAAGTCTTTTAGTCGTAAAAGTACCCTGGAGATTCAAACCATATTTGGCTTGAACAATCCGAATTCCCAAGTAGGATTAGTATAGCGGCTTGACCCGAATAATTAAAGATCTAAAAATAAAATGATAAAATGAAACAATTTATAGATTTGAAAGTTTTTCAAATAATTCACTTAACTATATTCTGTTAAGTGAATTATTTATTGACTAAATTTATTGTATATTTAAGCGAATCCTGAAGATATGAATATAATTTTTTTTAATTGACGATCAGGACATATCCGAATGAAAGTTTTTTAAAAGAAAGAATGAAATGAAAACATGAATTTTGTATTGCCTCAAAAATTTTGTGGGCGTTCAATTTAAGTATAGCACCTTTCGTGCACTAATTGGTTACTAACCAATTCCAAGAGAAAAATGTATATAAAGATCTTTAAGCAAAGTGGGTTGCCACTATGCTTCTTCTTACCGAGAAGATTGCAGAAGTCGGCGGTTGTTCAGCTATGGTCCCGAGGGTAGGTTCACCTGGAACTTGTGTGTCTGTCTTTCTAAAAAAAAAAAAAAAGGATTCAAAAAATTACTAAGTACTATTTTAAATATATCACAGAGTTAAATTATTTCCTGTTTCACTCACCCAATAATCCAAGTGGTATGGAAGTCATCATTGTTATAAATAGCCCGGCTGATCAGTCTGCAGAGCATAGAGACTCTTTTTCAGGGTGTGGTGTTCCCCACGTTGGGCTAGTTGTGATTTAAAGGCCAACAAACCCGCACACCGTCCCCTACTACTATCACTCGTAGAATACGGAGTTTTGTTGCGGGTAGTTTTTTGTGTACCTCTGCATCTGTCATAAGAAGCACGAGGGAGATATCAATTGTCCTTGAATATACCTAGCATATGCTAAAACGCCAAATGTATTAACCTTATGTATTGTTTATTCAGGTAGTTTTTGATTGGAAAAGTTATTTACAATAAGTTTTTTTTGTCACCACAACCTTTTATTAAAACAAAATCTACATTAACATTTTTTTTTTGAAGATTCAAAAACATTTTTGTTTTCAAAGGTTGTAAATTGTTGGCTTGTTCAGCCGATTTATTTTTTTTAACGTTTTATTATTCCAAGCGGAATAATAACGTTCTTCCAAACGATCCCGATGATAAAAAAAAAAAATAGAAGACAAAACTGGAAGGCACATATCGAAAATTAAAGTAACCATCACTTATGGCATAAAATGATTTACGCTATAATAGTGTTAATATACTTTAAAACCTTTCCCATTTCATGTCGCTTCTCGTAACTTTAATTAATACACCCTAGACCCAATTCAATGCTGCGCATACATACCATTTCTTCGTCAGACTGGGTTATTTGCAGACGTTTATCAATTTATTCTTCAAATTTATAGTTATTAATTCCAATAAATTTCTAATGGACTCTGCAAAAAATTATTTCTTTTTATCTACAGCTCGTAGGCCAGTAAATGTTTCCAAAAGAACACCGAACTAAATGTATACACTTGTGTACCAATCCTTTTTGAATATAAAAACTGGTGAAATAAGCTCTAGTGCCAAAAACTTGAGATACCGGAACTGCCCTATTGATCGTATTTGCACCTTAAGTTGATAAACCAAAATCTCCATGTAGTATAGGTTGATCCGAGCATAAGGAATGTAAATATTAGCTGCCACAATCCGTACCCATACATATATCAATTCAATGTTGCCATGTAAGTAGTTGACAATTCTTTGAATGCATTCTTTGCTCCAATAAACCACCGTTCGTTAATTGATACATCAAACATGTTTTTTTTTCACCTTTTATGCAGTAACCATACAATGGCAGTATATTGTCATGTCAAAATTTATACCAATGTTTTAATACATGTAAACTTTGTTGCAACTGCATCTTAGCCCCTTCACGGTCACCGGCAGCACCTTTATAGTCAATTTGTTTAATGGCCACATCAGTGTTAATTTTATGATTATCTTGGCCACCCCATATTTTCAAATGTTCACCAGTTGGGGAATATCCAGGAACTCTAATACGTCCTTTAATATTTTCAATTTCAGTCATTACCTAAAAGATAAACTTGTTAAATATTCTCGTTTCAACAATATTAAATTTAATACAAAAATACTTACTTCGGCATTTATTTTCTCTTCTCCTACGGTCACCCAAGTATGTTCTTTTATGCAGCGATTCCTCCACGTCGGGTATTATCTGTAAAGAAAGAAAATATAAAATTAATAAAAGAAAAAATTATATTAACAAATTCTAAAAAAATGTTGATTTGTTTTGCGTATTGGAATTAAAATGTAGTCACAGATTTGTCCATGCCACGGGCGGAAACGTAACGCCGCTATTTCACGCCGGCGGCATGGAAATTTTTCCGTTTGCTGCATGGTACACTTAATGATGTGGGAGGGAGTTCTACCATAACTCCGAGTCCCAATGTTTTTTTTTAGGATTTCTGGGGAGGGGTCTTCGACTCCTGGAGAAACCACTCTCCTACCCGAGTCCCGGTTAAATTTAATATATTTTATATATATATTTTTTTTTAAATATTTCCTTTTTTTTTGAGATTATGGTCCACCTTGCTTGTGCGGATGGTCAAACCGCAGTGGAACCATATTAGACCAAGTTCGGGAAACTTTTGAGTATGAGGCTGAGTCGCACCTCTGTTTCCCAAAAGACTCATTTCCAAAGGCGACCTGGAAAGAAAAAATGAAAAAAAAAGTTTATTAATAAAAATGTGGCAAAACTGTATCAGAACGATATAATGTTTACCAGTTGCTCCGTGCTGCTAATCCATCTTTTATTTGGAATTCTGAAAAGAAATGTAAATTTATTATTATAAAATTTTTATGTTTTTTTGAAAAAGAAAATCTAAGGGAAAAAATTGTAGAGAAATAAATTATACTTACCATTTTTTTTTCTTCCTCACCGTCTTTCTCGTGCGTTTTCTTCAATATGAATACTGGTCCTGTTAGTCTGTATTCAATGCGGTAGTTAACATTTTTTTTTATCTAACTACAGTAGTGTTAGTGACTGTTTATGTTTGCGTGTGAAGATAGCAACAAAAAAAAAGTGGTTGTGACAATATAGTAACCCACAAAGTTGTATTTGTTTTCATTCAGGCCACCCAAACGTAAAACGGTTATTTTCAAAATAAAAATTGTTTTAAAAAAATAAGTAGTAATCAATGAAGAAAATATACTTGCTGTTTTGCTGGGAGCCTGGTATATGTAAAAATGCAATTGCGGTTATTATTTGAAGAAAGAGACAGGGGAAGGGGTTTTTAGGGAAAAATGGAGGCATAATTAATATGAAATAGAAAAATCTAGAAGAAAATATATAAACGAAAGTTTGTGGAAAAATGGAGATTTTGGTGGAAAATTTTTCAGAATTAATATATACAGAAAATAAATGATACAGCTAAATTCACCGTACTCCGTTTTAGTTCTAGAAAAATAAGTATTATAATCGAATGAATATAAACGGTTAAAAATATTACCGATTTATTGGAAATACTCCGTACTAAAACACGATATTTAAGGGAAAAACAGGATGGTTTTAGTGAGCTTCGTTAGAAAGATAGTCGAGTGTGCGGTGGTATTGATAACGATAACAAAAAAAAAAAGTGTTACATGACATAAAAAAATTAAAATTAAAGTAAACAAAAAAATAAATAAATACACCAGGAAATTAAAACAGTAAAAACAACAAATAAAAATAAAAAATATGATAACACCAAAGACAAATTAAAATCCGTGGAGACATTAAAAAAAAAAAAAGAATTACACCAATAAATTAACCCAGTTAAAAACAATAGAAAAATTATTACACCAAATACAAATCTGTAAGACAATTTAAAATAAAATTACACCGGAAACTAATACAGTTCAAACACCATAATAAAAGATACACCCGAACAAAATTAAATTAAAAGAAACAAACTCTTACACCAATAAAAAAAAGTAGCTAAAAACATTGTACACCACAAGAAACTAAAAAAAAAACGTTGAAAACATTAAAAAAAAAAAAGAATATCTCGTACACTCGTGGAAAAAGTGGAGGAAGAAGGAATTATAAGCCGGTGCGTTCTGTCGATAGCCAAGCTTAAGGCCAATTCTTGGAGCAAGTGAAGTTTGTGGAGAAGTAAGAATAGCAGCCTGGAGAAACTAGCCGTTAAAAGTTACCAACATCCCCTGAATGCCGCATATGTAAATTGGTGAGATCTTGGCAGTTTATTTGATCGTAGTTATAGGCTAGAGAGAAGATTAAATAAAACATAATTAAGTTTTTTTTTTTGTTAAGGAAAATCCATTTTTATTTATTATTGTTATTGTTAGGTTTTAGTTTTTTTGTATTTAATATATAGGCATTATTATTTTTTTTATTATTAGTATTTTCTTTATTCTTATATAATTTTTCGCGTTATCCTGAAAAGGGAAGATAGAATATTAGGGATAGTATTTTTATTAGTGAAACATTTATCTCTTTGAAAGAAAAAATAACATAGGGTTCACATCCGCAGCATTTTGAAAGAATTAAGTCCATATTAGCGACAAGTTTGTTTACGTCCTCAGGGAGCTCCTTTAGGTCCGTTAGGAAACAAAGTTAGGAAGATATCCGGTTTGGAATTTTATGAGATTTGATCCCTAGGAAAAAAGAAGAAGAGATAGATATTTTATTTTAATAAAAAGCGGAAATTAGTAACAGTATTTAATATATATACGGTTTTTTTTTGTGAACGAAATAAATGTATTTAGATAAGTTTTATATAGTTTTTTTGATATACATACCTTGTTAGCATCTAAGTTTTATTTAATAAAAGTTTATACTTACAAGTTGAAAGAAATGTTGGTTTAAAATAATTCGGTAATGGCAATGATGGTAAGTTGAGGAAGGAATGGTCTATGGTTTGCGGGATCGTAGAGACGAAGCATGGAGGACGAGGTTCTACGATCAAGGTTGGGAGGGCAACTAGAGGCTTCCATCTGTCTCTAACTCGGTGTGTGGTATGTTTTTGTTTGTATTTGAATGATTTTAGTGTTTGTAGATTACCGGTTTTTATGTGTGAGCGCGACACTGATGAGAGGGTTGGAACCGCCTGAGAGAAACTGCATTTGAGCTAGCCGGAATCCTCATCAGCCCACTCGGTTCATAACAAGTCATATTCCATAAAAAACTAAAAAAAAATAATGGTCTTAAAAGTACAAAGTTGGTTGTTGCGTATACTACCCAACAATGTATATTTTTTCTTTGACATTTAAACATTAATTTTTTGCCGTTTGGCGCTCTCGACCTTGGGATTTCGGAGACTGGCCTGTCTTGCAAAATTAGTTTCTTTTTTGAAAATTAATATTTCTTCAAAAACAAACATTTTGAAAACTTTATTAAAAATCTTTGAAATATGCCTGCTCAAAGTGTGTACAAAAAAGAGTGAAAATTTCTAAAAGTCTTATGTCCACACCAATTTTCGCTTAAGAATTTGAAGTAGATCTTAATTCGGTAGAACAAGAGTTTAAATTGAAAAAAACCTTTGCTTCATATATGGCCATATCCAATAAAAAAAGAAAACATATTACCCATATATGGATAATAAATGCATTCATATATGACCATATATGGCATATACAAATCAATATATGGACCAACATATTATAGTATATTGTCATATATGGTATCATATACAGGTTGGTTGAAAAGTTCCTGCGCTCACCAAGAGATGGTACTGCTAGCTCCAAACTTTTTTTTCTCAAGTTGGTATACTTGTTCTGAGAACACATGCAAAGTTGCAAGTCATTCTGTCAATTCTTTCTTTGTTTACAAGGCATTTGAAGTTGACGTGTCATTGATTTTTTTTTAATATGGAAAAAATTGAATATCGTGCAGTCATTAGATAATTTGTTTTGAAGGGTTTAAAAGCAAAGGAAATTTATGAACAATTGTTAGAAGTGTATAAGGAGCCCTCACCTTCAAAACGCACCGTTGAATTTTGGGCTGGTGAATTTAAACGTGGTCGTACCAGCCTTGAAGACGATCCACGCGAAGGACGACCAAAAACTGCAACCACAGCAGAAATCATTGAGCATGTACATAATATGGTTAGTGAAGATCCAAGTTTGACTAAGCGTGAAATTGCTAATGCCATAGGCATCTCAGACGAACGAGTACTCCATATTTTACATGAAGAATTACGTAAGAAAAATCTGTTTGGAAAGTTAGTGCCGCACACATTAACAATTCAACAAAAACTGGATCGAAAACAAATTTCTCAGCGTAATTTGGAGCGTTTTAAGCCGAATTAAACCGACTTCTTGCGTCGTTTTATAACTATGGATGAGACTTGGATCTACCACCATGATCCTAAATTGAAACAAGAACGTTTACAGTGGACTGAAGCTGGTTGTTCAGCTTCAAAGCAGGTGAAGTCACAACGATCAGCCAAGAAGGTTATGGCATCACTTTTTGGGATGCAAAAGGAATTTTGTTGATTGATTATCTTCAGAAAGGTAAAACAATCAACTCTGAATATTATTGCAGCCTTTTGGATCAGCTGGATGAAAAAATTCGTGAGAATAGACCTGGTTTAAAGAAGAAAAAAATTATTTTTCATCAAGACAATGCACCTGCTCACAAAAGTGTTTTGACGATGGCTAAATTCAAAGAATTAAAGTACGAATTGCTTGAACATTTACCGTATTCACCAGATTTGGCTCCCAGTGACTACTATCTCTTCAGAAATCTCAAACAATTCCTTCGTGGAAAGCATTTTTCGTCGAATGAAGAGGCCATAGCAGCCGTATACGGTTATTTTGCAGAGCTTCCGGAAAACCATTATAAGGATGGGATAAAATTATTGGAAGATAATTGGAACAAGTGTATTGAGCTTCTAGGAGATTATATTGAATAAAAAAATATATTTCGTAACAAAAACAGTATTCTTTCATTTCGAGCGCAGCAACTTTTCAACCAACCTGTATTACCATATATAAACTTGTTCTTTGAATGTATTTGCTCATATATGCTTACATACATGACATGTATGTTAATATGTACATGACACCATACATGACTATATATGAATATATATGTTAATTTTTCCTGGGTAGTTTGTTTTTTGAATGACTGATTCAAATAGTTAAAAAATATATTTCTATGAATTTCAATTGATTCTTCATTTAAAAATAAACTCTATGCAGACCTTTTTAAAAAAACTACAGTCGGTAACTTAAAATATATTGTGTATTTTGGGAGCGAAAAATATTTATGCAGCGATCGCAGCATTCAATATTGAACACAAAATTAATGATTTAAAACAATACTTAAATTATTGTTTCAATTTCTCAACTGAAAATTATAAAAGAAAACCCTAGATAATCATTCATCGCATTTCTCTAATATTAATTTAAAAGATATTAAAAATTTGGCAAACAAACACGTTCAATCATTTATTCTAAGTGCCATAGGAATTGCGTTTAATTTTACAAAATTAAATGAATGTAAACAGTGGTTTGTAAATATATGCACCATACTTCTCTCTAAATAAAATGGAAGAGATGTAGAAAAAGCAATTGAAAATTTAAGAAAAATATCCAAACTGGAAAATATAATAGTCGATGAAATTAACAAAAGCAGCAGTAGTGGAACTTGCTTTTCAAAAAACTCATTCTTGTGCTCTTAAACATCTAGATGAATATTGATTTAAAAAATTAAGGTAAAATATGCACATAAAACATATATTTTTATAGTTTTTGGCAAATATTTATTTATGTTACAAAGAAAATAGAAAATCAATAATATTCTACTGCATATTGTAGCACAATATGGCTAATGGAGACTAGCTCTGCAGAAAAATATGCCTAATGGAGAGAATGCACCTTATGGTGGGCCATCTATTGACAAATAATTACAACTTATGTTCTTTTTTAACAAATAAATTTCTTTGCTGTATTCTCTCCATTAGACAAACACACTTCAATTTTTTAAAGAAAGAACATTCGTTGCAACTATTTATCAATACGTGGCGCATCAGAAAGTGCATTCTCTCCATTAGGCATATTCAGCTGCAGAGCTAGTTCCCATTAGCCGGAACAAAATCGAGTATTTGACAAAAACTATGCTTTAAAAAGTGTTTTTTGTGCAGTCCATATTTAAAAAACTAGTGAAAATGTAAAGGTGCCTCTAAACTGCCTATACAAATTTAGTACAATTTCATAGTAGCGACTGGTACATAACATATTTTCTCATATTTTTTCACCAGTCGCTTAGCAGTTAATATTTTGTATTCACCTCAAACATTTTTCCACCACTAAAATTGTTTTTCACCACAAAAAAATTTTTCACCTTAAAATTTTTTTTTTTTTCACCTCTAAATTTTTTTTTTCCACAAAAAAAGTTCTTTTTACATCTAAAAAAATTTTTTCACCTACATAATTTTACTTTTAAAGTTTTTTTATATTATTTGTATCAAAAACAGAAGAGAACATCTTTTTAGGATATTGGTGGAGGGTATTCAAAGATTCGGCACATCCGAATTTAGCCCTTTTTTACTTGTTTTTTTATCCCAAAGGCGCATCATCCTTTTGTGCATGAAATTCTATGGTCAACAAGATATTATGTTGGGCCAATTTTTTACAATGTTACTGTTGTCGTTTATCATCTATATGTACGCGTTGTAGTTTACCCATGTTGGGTCACAACAGACGTTATGTGCACTCAATGGGCTGTGTTAAAGTGTTCCTAAGTGAAGGCAATACAAAATCAGATCCAAATAGTATATATTTTTCAGCCTAGTGTAGTATTTGTAACGAGGTGACACCCAGCGTACCTTTATCAGAAAATACAAAATGCTCATCATTGGCAAAATATTTAGAACTTTGTTTTCCTGGTCATGCTTATCGGAAAAGATCAGCTGCTGTAGCTGACGAAAATTGTATTGGTAGTAGTGTCAATGCTACATGTTTGCATTTTTTACATCGTGACAATGTTTATCAATTTAGTTACCGTGTTGTGGCAGCTAAATTTCAAAATACTCCCATTGAAACTTGGGAAATTGCTTTAACGGCTTTAACTTTGAATTTACATCTCCCGAAGGCTTTATTCGTTCTGAAGTTGTAGATGATGTCAAAAATTTCTTTATGAAAAGGCATAAAGATTATACACGCATTCATGAACGTATTGTTGATTTAGCAACAGAAGATGAAAATTGTCCTTTAGTTTGACTCGAAAACTACCTTAAGTAAAGATCAATTTGTATTCAGCTGAAAAAGTTTGTGGTGACAAAAGAATACATTATTGTAAATAAAATTTGCCATTAAAAAATCAACCTGAATAAACAATACATAAGGTAAATACAACATTTGGCCTTGGGATTCTATTTGACAGCTGCAGAGTGATAAAAAAAGACCCCGCAACAATATTCGTGATCCTTATGCAATTTTAAGTCGATTTAGCGATATCCGTCTGTCTGTTGAAATGGCGATCACAACGCGAAGACGCAAGCGGGGTGCCTTTTTTTACCCAGATTATTGAACATCCTCCCGAGCAGTTTGGTATTGAAAATGACAAAATCGGTCCAGCGGTTCAAAAGTCATGAGTGAAAATGTTAGGGTACCTCTAAATTTCTGTTAAGCTTTGTTGGTTTTTCGTTTCATTCCATAAAATGTATTTTTTGTTTTTGTAACCAAAGACATTTATATATGATGAATTTCATTTAAAAATCGAGATAAAACTGAAATTTTGAACCCGACCACCTCAGATATCGATGAAATTTTGTTTATAGCTAAATTTGATCAATACAAACAAACTCTCATTTTTAGAAATTACTGTTTTGCGATTTTTTGGGCGTGGCACAGTGGGAAAGTTTTCGAAAAAACGCGAAAATAGTCGAAAAGAGCTCCACTTAAACTACGATAACTCAGAATCGGCTGAACCGATTTACATGATCTTGGTATCATTAAAAATATATTTTAACAGGCTTTATGACACGTTTTATAACAAAAAGAAAATTTTAACTAACGAAAAATCCAAAAAGATCAAGGGTTTTTTTACAGTGTATTATTTTTTTAGAAAGTTTTATCCTTCACCTATACCATATCAAAAAATAAAAATGGGTTCTTTTTTAGTTTTTTTTTATATAATTTATTAAGTAGTGTCACTTCTAGTAATTGCCCTTATATTTTATATTTACAGGTAAAATAAATGAACATTGTCCCAGGAAAATTAATTAATATGTCGTAAAATTATTATTATTATTTTTGTCTGAAAAATTCTTTGGAAAAAACATTGATGACTTTTTTTATTATTCTCAGAATTAAAAAAAAGTAATAAACAAAAGGTTATTTGATTTTTATGATTGCGGTAACAAACTAAAAAACGGTCATAAATGTTCGTGGACAATTAAAAGGAAAACAGGAAAGTGCAGTTTTTTAATTATTTGGGTTTTTTCCGTTGGCTACCTGCATGATTTTTTTTACAGAAATTGAATCCACATTTATGAGTGCTCATGTTTTGGAACGTTTCAAAACGGGTGGTATCAGGTATATAGCCACCCTTAAAATATGCACCCATTCATAAGTACCTGCCAGTAAAATATTGAAAAATACGTAGTATTTATAGGTGTTCCTTATCGATTTTTGTCATTCAACAAGTGCCAACGAACGCGAACAGTACAAGCGATTACAATGTTTACGCGTATATTTTAAAAATTTGAGTGAATATGAATTCAAACAATAAGTACAGATGCATAAACATATCTAATAAGTGTTGCGCTTCGTAAAATAAGTGAAAACGAGGCTGCAAATATAATTGAATATTTTCCAGCTGTCGCCAGCATTCATTGTAGCCGTATTTGCGAAACTTGCCGGAATACACTGAGAAAAGCGCGCAGTCGTAATGAATCCAACGTGGAGCAGAATGAAGTCTCAAATTATTTACCAACAACGCCTAGCGATGAAATTAGCGAAGAATTGAATGAACTTCAAACTTGTACCAGCCGTAATACAAACATCGAAAATATAAATGATCATATTATTCTCATCTACCAAACCAAATGTCGCCTCTTAAAAGGAAATATATGAAACGAAATGCATACAGAAATAGAAAATCACTGCAAATTTTGGAAAATGTAGCAGATTCACTTGGAGCTGATCCATTGTCTGATTTGTCAGCGCAACTTGAAAACGTCAAAGCCATTTACGAAGAAATTTTGCAAAACATCAAATATCAAATAGGGAACAGCTCAAATCTTTTGGAACAGCAAAAACTTTTATCTCTCTTACCAATCAATATGAGTCACGCAGAAATTAAAGATCGTTTTGGGGATGATATATCTCACGATTGTATCAAAAAAAGTAAAGATATCCAAAGGAATAAAACGAAGTTTGCAGATATCAATCTTTTAAAAATGAGCAGACGTAGTTTACCAACCGAAACTCTAAGCAAAGTCAAGTTATTTTATGAAGATGATGAAATTAGCCGAATGATGCCAGGATCGCAAGATTCAATTACTGTTAAACAAGGAAACTTACGTGAAAAAATTCAAAAAAGACTGATGTTATCTTCACTACGCGAATCTCACTACATATTTTTAAAAAAAAACCCTTGGCCAAAGTGGGTTTTACAAAAATTACAATGTTAAGGCCAAAAAATTGTATGAAACTTGGAGTTGGAAACCAGCAAAATATCTGTGTATGCACATTGCATCAGAATATGAAACTGATGTTTGAAAAAAGTGGCTTAAAATCAATTTGTATTGAAGGAGAATGCACATTTACCGACTACAAAGATGTTCTCAAATTCGTTGTCTGTAATGGTGACATAGAAAAAAGCGAGTGTTGCGTTTCAATGTGTGGTCACTGCTTCAAAAATTTAAATAATCTAAAAACGCATATGCTAAAACATTTTGAAAATAACCAAACTGAAGAAATAATATACAAAAAGTGTAATACAACGATTAGATGTGTTCTGGAAACGTTAAACACCAACCCAGAATCATTTGTCAGCGATTTTACTGAACACATCAAAGTTCGGATCCCGCATCATTTCATAGCAAAGCGACAATCTGAATTTATCAGCAATAAAAGAGCGGCGCTGTTATCAGGAGAAATGTTAATTCAAATGGACTTTGCTGAAAATTATGCATTTCTTGTACAAGATGCCGTGCAAGGATACCATTGGAATAATGATCAGGCTACAATACATCCGTTCGTTATTTATTACAAAGGTAATTATTTTAATATTCTGGTGTTAGTAAACACATCCATCCACACTCATCAAAATATTTAATATTTTTTATTTATTTGTTTTTTTCCTTTGTTTGTTTATTTTCAGATAACGATAAATTAACTCATAAAAGCTTTGCCATAATATCTGATTGCAATACCCATGTGGTATAGCAGTTCATCTATATATTTCAAAAATGATACAGTTCGTGAAGGCCAATATAACCAACAATATTAATAAAATCATTTACGTATCAGATGGTGCAGGAGCACAATATAAAAATAAATATAACTTCATTAATTTATGCCATCACAAATCTGATTTTGGTATTGACGCTGAATGGCACTTTTATGCTACCAGTCACGGAAAATCTGTATGTGATGGAATCGGAGGAACATTGAAGAGAGGTGCTCGAAATTATAGTATTGCAAATAAAAATGAAATCCAGACAACGAGGCAACTCTATCACTGGGCATCAGAAACATATAAGACCACCATACAAGTTGCTTACATTATTTCTTACAAATAATTAATAACTAAAAAAAAGGTAACCATTATTCGAATTATTTCGAAAACTTTCGGTACGTATTACTAGAAGTGACACTACTTAAAAAATTTGGGTTAAAACATATTCACAATTTTCCTGGGACAATGTTTATTTATTTTACCTGTAAATATAAAATATAAGGGCAATTACTAGAAGTGACACTACTTAACAAATTATATAAAAAAAACTAAAAAAGAACCCATTTTTATTTTTTGATATGGTATAGGTGAAGGATAAACCTTTCTAAAAAAATAATACACTGTAAAAAATCCTTGATCTTTTTGGATTTTTCGTTAGTTAAAATTTTCTTTTTGTTATAAATTTTTTACAGTGTAATTTTTATTTTTTAAACGTGTCATAAAGCCTGTTAAAATATCTTTTTAATGATACCAAGATCATGTAAATCGGTTCAGCCGATTCTGAGTTATTGTAGTTTAAATGGAGCTCTTTTCGACCATTTTCGCGTTTTTTCGAAAACTTTCCCACTGTGCCACGCCAAAAAAATCGCAAAAAAGTCATTTCTAAAAATGAGAGTTTGTTTGTATTGACAACATTATAGGAAATATTATTAAAATTAATGAGAGACAAGGAAAAATTATACCAAAAGAAACTCTGACAATATATAAATCGATGACGTATGTACCTAAAATATCAAAAAGGGTTGAAAAGTCAGGATTGTACGACCGAGAAAATTATAAAATAGCTTTTACCACCAGAAATACTGTGAGACAACTGTTTTTAAACACGAAAAGTAAAATTGACGTAATGGATAAATCTAATTTGGTATATAAGATAAAATGTAATGGCAAAAATGGTAATATATGCGATCAAGTATATATCGGAACAACTAAAAACAAATTAAGAACGAGATTAGCTGGGCACAAATCAGATATAAAACTTAGAAATAATTCTACTGTACAGAAAACAGCACTTACGGCCCACTGTGCAGAGAGAGGACATTTTCCAGACTTAGAAAATGTTAAAATATTACAAATAGAAGACAAATACAACAAAAGACTAACTCTAGAAATGCTTCATATAGTAAACATCTCACAACAACAACGAATAAACTTTAAGAGTGACGTCACTAATTGTGCCCAAAGCTATCGGCATATAATAAGTAAAATAAAATCAACTGTACAATAGAAGTTGTTAATGCGTTAAGTTACATTTTGAATATTGTTACTCGTTTGCTTGTAAGTTTTTGTTGTTTATGTATTACTGTTTTATGTACAGTGATTGTTGTTATATTTCGTATAGTTATGTGATTATTGTTATTATTATAGTGATTAATATTTTTATTCATATAGTTTATATATTTTATTCTTTTAAGTTTTTCCTGAAGATGTCATCCAATGGATGAGGAAATATTGAAAAATAAATAAATAATATAATAAAATATTTATTGACCTCGAGCTTGACAATTTATTTTTTAAATTTACAACAAAAAGGTCGAAGAAACATATACTTATATATTGATCAAATTTAGCTATGAACAAAATTTTATCGATATCTGAGGGTGTCGGGTTCAATGCATCTCGATTTTTACATGAAATTCATCATATAAAGAAAAAGCAAAATACATAATTGCTTTAGTGCCGCTACTTTTGAATAGGTGGCGCTGAATTAACATAAGCAAGGGTACGTTCGTAAATGCAGAAAATTTGTGCATCACTGCGGCAGTTATGCCAATTTTTGTTGCTGATGCGTGATCATCTGTTGCAGATGCTTTGCTACTGCTCAACAACTGCACAGTTTGCTTTTTAGAACGTTTTGCAAAATATATAATTATGTTCACCGCAATAACATTGACAACTTTTTGTTAACTTATAATAAAAATAGAATTAATACAAAGATGAAAAGACTTTTGATTATTAAAAATTAATTAAAACGAAAAAGAATACTAATTTTGCACTATTGCATCAGACACTTTAATGATGCCATAGTTGCAAAAATTTGCGGCAGCACTGTCACGTAAATCAGTGCTGCCAAGTGATGCTTTTTTGAACGTTTTACGTTTATTATGCTGCAGTGATGCGCAACTACTGCATTTATGAACGTACCCAAATACCCTGCCCCAAATAAAGAAAGAGCAAAATGCATAATTGCTTTAGTGCCGCTACTTTTGAAAAGGTAGCGCTGAATTAACATAAATAATACCCTGCCTCATGGCTAAGTCGACATAGCCTTGGGTTAGGCTTTCAATTAATTTATTTACCAAAAATATTAAATTGTTAAATTTATTATATTTATTAAAAATATCAAATTCTAATGCATTAAGATGTTACAGTAGACTTATTACATCATTTTAAAGTAAATTTTTCAAATGTTTGACCTAATAAAAGCATTTGTTTCACATTTTTATGTCATAAAAGAAATTTTGATAGAGGAAAATAGTATTTTTTATTGCATTTGTATAATTTTTGAGAATGGAGGGATTGGCAAATGTATATTTATGTTAATTTTTTCTTTCAGAAAAAAACACACATAAATAAAGTGGAATATTGTGCTCTTAAACATCTAAATGAATATTGATTTAAAAAATTATGGTATAATATGCACATAAAACATATATTTTTCATACTTTTTGGCAAATATTTATTTATGCATATTGTAGCACAATATGGCTAAGAAATCTATCGTCTGGTAAATTTGTTGTTAATGTATGAAAAACAAAATTTGCACCTGTGGCGCCCACTTCTACGCCTATTAATATACAAAAAACAAAATGTAATTTTTTAACAAAAGCCGAACGATTTTTAGTAAAAATTTTCGCCTGACAAACAGATTTTCCGGTCACGATAATGTGGTAAAGAATTTATAATATATTGCATAACAGATTTTTATCAAAATGATCTAAAAGCGCAGAGAAGCTTTACAACACGAAAACTTTCATTAGATCTTAGTCAATTGTTTTTGAATTTAAAAGCTTTAAATTTTGTTTTAAATGCTTTAAAATGGTCAAAAAATTTAGGTTCGAAAATTGCCAGCTTTTAAAAAAAAAATTAGAAAATATATTTTGCAAGGTGTATACAAAATATTCAATTCTAAAAAATATGAGAAAATATGTATCAGTCTCTACTACGGAATTGTGCTAAAATACAGCAATTTGTATGAAAAATTTAGAGGTACCTTTCACTCATAACTTTTTAACCGCTGGACCGGTTTTGCTCATTTTCAATAGGTAAAAAGACCCACGCGTGCGTCTTCGCGCCGTAATCGCCATTTCAACAGACAGACGGACATCGCTTAATCGACTTAAAATTTCATAAGGATCACGAATATATATACTTTATGGGGTCTTAGACCTATAATCCGACATGTTGCAAACGGAATGACAAACTGATGATAACAACAAGTCATTTTTGACTTCATTTCTAACCTTTTTAATATGAGATTGGTCAGCTTAATTTTCTAATTTTTTTCTTCTCTTAAACATGTTTATTACAATCTACAGGTCCGCGTGGACCATTAATCATTAATTCATAGATATGCAGGTATAGAGATACTTTTTAAATCTTTCACTTTTATTGAAATATTTTACATAAAAACAAATTAAATTTAGGCTTTAATTTTTAGTTTCACCTAGGGGAGGACGTTGCGCTATTTCAAGGTAAATTGTTTATGTAACAAAAACAATTTGTATAAAAATAAGCACGTTATTATACATCTTAACAAAAAAAAACTTTTCATCAATATTCATAGTTCTGGTACATAAATTATGTATACAAATTGAAAAAGAAAAGTTAAAATACATATATATAAAATAAATATGTAAAAAATACAAACATACATAAGTAAAAATATTTAAAAATTACAATATTAGGGCACATCTAGGAGAATAAAACTGCCAGAGATGGAGCAAAAGGGCCATCCAGATAGCTCTCTTTTTAAAGCTTTGAGCTATATTAGCTTTGTTTTCTCGTGTAGATGCTGCTTTACGCTGAATCTTCATCAATATCATCATTTTTACCATTTCTTTGGGTGAAACCTATGCCACCGTTAAGACCACGCGAAGCAGCCTCTAGACGTTGTTGTTTCTTTTGTTTTTTAAGTTTCCGTAAATCTTTTGTATATAATTTACGCTTTTGAGCAGTTGCTGACAAAGTTTCTATTTTATTCTCCTCTTTCGTTTCTTGTTGATCGTTGTCGCTCTCACTGGCACTTTGGAATTCTTTTTGTTGGACAGACGACTTATTCTGTACATTTGTGTTACGTATGACGTTAAGTTTAAATGCATTACAAAAACGCGAATAGATTTGAGTAGATTCTAAACGTATATGTTTCCTTAGATTTTGAACGGAATTGAGGGTGGCTTCGGACGCTAATACAGTTTGTAATTGTAAACGGGTGTGGGCTTTTTGAGCTGAAAGTAGCAAATCCAATAGAGTTTGAAATTCCTTCGGTGAATGCTTAAAGGAGTCATTTTCACTCAGTGACTTTATGTGGTTACATAAACATTTTTCAATTTTTTTAAAATGTCTTTTAGTTAAATCTTCATTTTGTTTCTGTAAATCATTATTTTTATAGAGCACCGATAAAATTTCATATATTTGTATTCTTCTAAAGGTGCGAGTTTGTAGTGTCAGACCTTGTTGGGTCAGATTTTCTGCCAAATTCCAAATATTATGCCAACGTAATTTGAAAATATCAGAAAGTAGCGTTATGTTTATGATAGGATTACGAGACTTAATAAATTCTAGTGTATATTCTTGACATAATGATAAAATCTTGTTAGCACTTTCATCTGCATTGATTTTAAGTGCATTTCCTATTAAGAAACATGTGCATTTGTTACGCATTTTATTGATGATATCATAGGCTACTGCCGGTACTTTCTTCTCCACTATTAATCGTATGAAATCAACAAAATTATCTTCTTTTAAATCTTCTTCCGCGGTGTTGTAGTTTTTGAGGGAAGTTAATCTTCTTAAAACTTTTTCGACTTTAGTTTGTAAAGGTTTCAGCTCATCACCTACGCAATATTCCAGCATATTGAAAAGAGCTAACATGATTTCAATTGATATAAGTAAAGAAGGTTTTTGTTGTAAATAAATTTCCAACAAATCTAAAACTCTAATGCGGAAATGCATTACTGTAGTAGTTTTAACACGATAGCTTTTTGATTTTTTAGTTTGAGACGAATCGCCACCTGATTTTTTCAAAGCTTTAAAAGCAGTGGCTAAAGCTTCATCTAGTTTACGTCCCTCTTCTTCAGTCATATCATTAAGATCAACAGAATCCATATCATCGTCACCGGCCGTACCATTGGCTATTAAAGCCTGAGAAATAGCATTACGTAATTTATCTGTAACAGTAATGCCTTCTTCATCTTCCTCATCTACATCCTCCTCATCAACATCTTTCTCTTCATCATCATCTTCATCATCATCATCTTCATCTTCATCATCATCGTTATCTTCTCCACTTTCTACACTATTTTCTATAGTTTCTTTCCCCTCTTCCTCGTCTGATTCCACGTTATTATCTTTTTCGTCACCTGTTTCTTCTTCTTCATCATCATCTTCATTCTTAGTACTCAAAGGATTTTGACCATCTTTCATATCTAGCATGGCTAATATCTGATGTACTGCCGACAATGATAAATTATCACAGATATGTGGGAACAAAGCATTTACAATATTTCGTAGAGCATTATTGTTCTGTGAGAGCAAATGTAAAAATAAATCTACTACAACTTCAATCCATTCTGGTTCTTCGTCTAATTGCTTCTCTGATTTATCATATGTATTTTTCGATTTCTTCTTAGACTTACTTTGTTGATTTGTTTTTTTCATACATTTTAATAAGTCATCTATAGCAGGACTGGCCATTTCCGGTTCACGGAATAATTGAATACCCATATTTAGCAATAATATATTGAAAACCGACTGTAACTTATTAACATTAGACTTTTTCTTTTTGTTCGGGTTTTCCTGTACATTGGATTGGGTTACGTTTTCAAACATAGTTTTCCATGATTCTTGTAAAGTGTCATCGAATTTTCGTAGCCTAAAATATTTTGCAGCATGTTTTTGTAACAATTGCTCTTGACAGTATTCAGCTATATTATATAGTAATTGTTGTTCCTGTTGTATATCGGTCAATTTATTTTGTAAGCAAGTGTAAAACATATTTTTGCATTGATCGCCAAAATCTTTACTAAATGAACCAACCGCTTCTTTTTTACAAATCTCTGCCGAATCATTTACATAGAATATGCCACATGTAAAAAGGAATTTTAGTTGTTCTGCACGCCATTTGTAAGCCGCATGTACTGATTTGTGTTGTAATAAATGTTGTAACATGTAGCCGGCATTTAAACGCTCAAAATTTAACCAATTTTCTGAGACATTTTCCGGATTTTTAGCTACAGCTGCTAAAAATATACTCTTGTATAATTTGTAAACATCCATTACACCTTCTTCACCCAAAGTATTGATCAATTGATGGACAATTCGATTGCCAGTGAATTTTTCTATTATAAATATGCCAGGTGGTAAAATTAAACGTTTTATAACAGCCACTTTAGCCGCATCCTTTGTTAGCTTTCCACAACATTTAACCAATGATTCTAAGAAATCCCTGTAAAAGGCCATTAAGGTTTCGTCTTTTTTCTGTTTAAGATTTTTCAAACCCTCAATAAACATACGCATAAAATTGTCTGTCAGCAATTCATGGATATTTGTTTGTTCTACATTTAAATTATCGAAAATATCAGTTAATATTTTAAGAGTTTCGATTTCCAATAGTTTTGTGGGAGTTTTCAAACCAGGCTCAACAGCATCACTCCAAAATTGTGTTAGGTACTTGCTAGATGCTATATATGAGCCAAAACATTCAAATGCTGGGTGTGTTAATATATCAGTGTTGCTATGTTCCCAAAAAATCTTGTGTAGATATTGAAAACTTTCAGTATTTAATAATTCTGTTCCACCAAAATGAGCTTTTAAGAATTTACCATTTACGATACTGGGAAATTGTTTCTGTATTGCTATTAAACAGTGTACTGTTTGTAGAGTTTGTTTGGACCACGGTTTAGTTAGTTCCTTTTGTAAAAGGGGCCAAATGGATGATTCAAATTGTTTTTGTGATAACTGAAAATAAAAAATAAGAGAACATTTAGTAATGGTTAATGTACTTAAAGCGTAGGCGCTGCACCCTGGAACTGTTGCTCTAACTTTGTTATTAAAATACCAAAAAAGTGCTGGTTTAGCACGTAAAAAATTTCTGGCACTTCTGTATTGAAATAATTTAAAATGTCTAGAACTCACAGACTACTTTGAAACCCAAGAAGCTTTAAAAAAAAAAAATAATCTTCTCTGAATCAGAGATTTAAAGAATTGATTAAAAAAATGCTTTTTAAATCTAATAGGTTTAAAGGTGTAAGTTTCAGTTGAAAATATTGAATTATTACGAGTAAATTTAATTTTGTAGTTAAAATTGTTTTTAAATCAATGAATTTATTCTCAAATTATAAACAAACAATTTTTATTAGCGAATCAAAAAAGTATAAAGTTGATTCCTTTTTAGAAATTAATTTCAGTGATTATAATTTTTAAACAATTTGTAAAAGGTCTGCTCTGAATACGTTTGCGTCCAGAATAAATTTATTTACTAGGGAAGTCATTGTACTTTTTATCAAAATTCGGCATAGCAAAATTTACGAATTTTCAAAATAAAATAAGAAAAGTTGGTTTGGAATTTACGAATAAAGTTCACATTATATTAGCCCTGAATTAATCACCGGATTTATTTTATATCAGATTTTTGTTTTTAATTTGAAATAAATTGTTCAGGGTGGGCCATTTAAAATTTTAAATTTGAACTACCTATAACTTTGACTTTGAAAGGTAGAATAATATTCATTTTTATTTTCAGGTTTATGTTTGACATTTGCAAAATGGGACGCTATACGCTCAAACAAAATTGGGAAATATTAAAAACTTGCTTCCAAAGTAAGAAATTTACGTGGAAAATTTTCGGCCTTAAGTTCAGTTTGTGCGTCAAATTGTGAAGCGAGTTCATGAAAATGGATCGTTATTGGACAAACCAACCCATGTACGTTCTCGTCCAGTGCGTTCAATCGAAAACATTGCTGCTGTGGCTGAGAAAGTCCAAGAACATCCGAACACTCGATCCGAAACAATCGAAAATGTACTGAAAAATTGGGTTGATCGAATGAGGTACTACCGAGCTAGTCATATGAATGATATTGTGTTCCATTCTTAATGACAAAGTTCAACCTTTCCAATAAAACCACAAATTTGAAAAAATAATCAGTACTTTTTTTATAGCCGATTCAAATTTTAAATTTTAAATGGCCCACCTTGTATTTGTATCTAAATTTAGCACTTACTCGCTAAAAATGGTAGACAAAAAATATAAATTTTGCAAAAAAAAAAAAAAAATGTAAACGGATTTTTTCACATTATGTTAGCAAGTGTTAGATTAAGGTAAAACAAAGGGTTATCCGTTTAGTGGTTTCAAGGCTGTCAGCTGTTAAATATCTGTCATCTGAAGTGCCACTTACGAATATGGATCGTTTAACAACCAGCACGGCGTTCTCGGCAATTGGGCCAATCAATTTGGCCTGCAATTAAAGATTATCAACTGGACGATATGTGAATTCAACTAGACGGTGCCACGAGCTTGTGAAGTTTCGAGAACGCGTAATTTCACGTTTTGCCGATATCAATATAAGATCATACGATTTGACGCCGTTAGACTTTTTTTATGGGACTGTGTCTACGCGGATAATCCCCTAACGTTGGAGCATTTGAAAACCAATATTCTTCGTTATCTCGTAACTCGTTATCGCCGAGTTACCGCCAGAAATGTGCGAAAAAGTGGTCAAAAACTACCTCAAAAGGATCGACTGCTGCAACCAATCTATAGGCGGTAATTTAAATGACATTGTATTTCGTACGTAATGGCAAGGTCCAAACATTATAATGAAATAAAATTTTCATCGAAATCAATCAAGTAAGGTTAAAAATACGTTGGCACCAAAAAAGGATAACCCGATATAATGAATATTTAGTTGGATTTTACGTCATATATGTTATCATATTCTTTATAAATTGTTCAAAATGCAAAGAAACATAAACATTTTTTATTAGTAAATTATAGAGAATAAAATTAAAAAGATACGATAAGAACCAGAACTAATTTCACTTAAGTTTATTTGTCAATTTCTTTTTAAAAGTTGAAAAGCGTAATAAATAAATATAAGTGTTTTGTCAAAAATAATTAAGTATTGGCTTATTCTCAGCATTAATTGCATAACTTTTATTGACTACAAAATCTTGGGAAGTTTTCTTAAGTCGACTTAAGTGCTTTTGACAAAAGTCTGCGGATATTTATTATTTTATTTATGCCGAAATCAAACTTGCATATTTTGAAAATAAAAACACTGGCAGATTCTAACAGACTGTTTAATAGAAACCCTTATTTACTCTAAAGCCCAAACAGTTTTGTCAATCTTTGTGAATTCCACAAACACGATACAATATTTTTAAAGAACTTCTTATTGAAAAACCATTTATCGACAAAATGTCCCACTGGGGTATAATACTGTCTACATCAGTTTTAGGCTTTAGGGTTTACTTCCACTGAACATATCTGACGACACTTTGTTTTTAAATAGACCTCAGACTTCTCAAAAAACATAAATAAATAAATAAATAAATGAATAAAAAAAAGAAAAAAACAAGATTCTAAGGCATGATACTTTTAAAAGTCACAAGTTGCTTTGAATTAACCTGAACAAACACCAATGCAGTGAACTTAATTTTACACACAAATTAGCTCTTTGTGCTCTTATTAATGAAAATATACATATAATTTGAACAAAATAATGTAAAATTCACGATTTTTTAACAAACTCATCTGGCAGCACTGGTTAAGAAACAAGTGCCGAGACTATATAATACGAGCGAGATTATCGTCAACTTTTCAAGTTAAAATCTATCGTTTTAAAGGTGTTACAGTTGAACTATAAGATTAAAAATTACTTTCTTTTACCAAATTTGTAACAACAGTTTAAACTTCGAGTCTGGGCACAGTTTTTCTTTTTTAAACACGCCGAGCTTTTTTGCATTGCACACAACTTAAGAAGAAAGCTTACAAAAACAACAAACACGACAGTGTTTTATTTTTTAGCGTGCGCATGTTGTGCACATTAAAATACACTTGTCGCTTGTGTCGTGTCTTGATGTGTACAATATGAACAAGTTTTTAAAAACAGTGGCCCGTAATCATAGTTCCGCACTAAAGTCGACTTTAAATTAAAAACCTGTTATTATCTATATTGCTATTATTGTCAGAATTAAGCCCGTAATTTCAAGCAATAGATATCTACCGGTGCTTAGATACCTACTGTATAAGCGAACAAAAACAAATAGATATTGCTTGAAATTACGGGCATTAAAGCCAGTTTTAAGTTGAACAGACTTTAAATGGGTTTCACATCAAATGTACCAAATGCGCGCATACATGAGCAATACGAATTAAATAAGAACTTTCAAAAGCAGACCTCACAATTCTAGGAATAACAATTCGGCGACACCATATAAATCGTGAAAAACAAAGGTTCTGTATAGGTTCAAAGGTTTACGAGTACTTTATGAAATAAAATCAAGCAGCTATATTAGACAAAATTTTTAAAGGAACATCCAAGAAAACGTTTAACATAACCCGAAATGTGGTTCCGTCGTGGAACATAGTATACAAATCGAACAATAGTATTAACTATGCGTTTTAACCAGGTAAGATTAATTTCGATAGTACCAGAAATGCCCTCAAGTCCATACAAGACCTGGGACATCAATAACGCATGAACCAATTTTTGCCTAATCAAAAAAGGTGAGAAAATATTAGTATGATAAATTCTTCGAAGTGAGATAATGAATCAATGTGAAATTTGAATGAAAGTTAACGGTCAAGTAAAACACCTAAACACCTGTTATGACTGACAAATTTAATTTGATCATCCCACAAAAATATATTTAAATTTTTTGTAGGACCAAACATCATTGCTTTCGTTTTTAATGAATTGATAGCCAAAGAATTAGTAGTTGGCCATTGCAAAATACCATCAAGGCATGAATTGATATTGCTTTCAAAATCTTCAGAAAACCTACGATTACCTTTAAACAATAAGAAAACATCATCAGCAAATAAAAGGGTCATACAAACACTAGAATTAGTCAGTTCGGGGATGTCATTTATGTTTAGGGGGCCTAAAACAAAGCCCTGAGGAACTCCAGAATGAAGAGAAAGAACATTAGATTCAATACCATTAACCACAACAATCTGAGACCTCTCTATTAAGTAGGACAGAATAAGTCTACAAGACTTATAGAAATTGTATTAATTTTTTAGCTTAAATAAATCTACAAGCAGACTTATAGAAATTGTTTTAATTTTTTAGCTTCAATACCATAGTTGCAAAATCAATTGAATTTAAGGCTTTGGATAGATCAAGAAAAATTAAAGCACTCAATGTGTCATTGTTAATATTTACTCTAATAGAGTCAGTTAGGTTAAGAAGTAACGATGTAGCGTTATAAACTTAACCAAAAGCATATCGAAACTCATAATTTTTCATTAAAGTAGCCTGAAGCATTTGATCCTTCAAAATATGCTCAGTAACTTTTGACAAATATATAGACCTGTTAGTTTGCATTAAAAAAAAAGAGTTGAGCGTTTAATGTCAAAATGTTCAAACTAGCAATCATTAAGTCTTAAATATTGAGTCTTAAGTGGACACATAATTAAGTCACTTAAGTTTAAGTAGGTAACTATAGTTTATAGCTTATAAGCTCAGAAAAAAAATATTTGATTACAACTCAGCAAAAACATGGTGTCGCTCAATGGCTTATAACAAATTGATTAATTGTACATTAGGAATGTTTGTCAATTAATATTAAATTTTTGTATTTGTAAATATGATGATTTGTGATCATCCCTAATGTACAATTTAAAGTAACGTTTTGCCTTATGTTTTGTTATTGTCATATTTTGTATATTTGTATATTCTTCTTTAATGTTAATCTTACTGCAGTGTTTTTTATATTCGTCAAGTTTTTTTTATTAAATGGTCCGTTAGTTCTTATTTGTTATACAAGTAAGAATGTTTGGTTCTTTTTCTTTTGGTATTGTTTTTAAAGTTAGTTTGTGAGGGAAAAACACTGCGGTAAGTAGGTGGAATATGTATGTTAGATATTTTTATAATTGTTATTTTTAAATTTTAGAAATAAACGCACGCACCGACCCGTGCCTAAAATCAACATTGTTATTCATTTGGAACGTCTAGGTGCAGTTAAATTCGCTCCTCACAAACGACCGTCGCAGTCAGTGACACATGGTATCAACTACTTCCCAGTCTATTTACTCGCTAAATTACTTTTGTTCGAGATTTCGAAAGAGTAATGGGTACTCATTATTTTTTGGCTGTTCGTAAGCCATTACATTGTGTTTTTTGTAAGTGAGAAGGAAATGACCACTCATTACTTTTGGGACATCGCGAACAAAAGTAAAGCGAGTAAATAGGCTGGTAAGTAGTTGAAACTCTGTTTTTGCTGGGAAAGTGACTGTGTTAAAAATTGCAGCACCTTCTAAGTCGATTATAGTGTTTTTTTTTAACTTACGGGCAAAAATATAAGTACTACCCCCGCAAAGAGGAACTCATTTGGAAATGCTTCAAAAATTTTGGTTCGGAGGCTACTGTGGTAAAATCACTTTCATTATTGCGTGGCAAAATAGTCAATGCAATTAAAAATTTAAGAAAATATAAGACATCACTATTTTTCCAAGAAAAAAAACCTGAAAAACGTCTTCTTCGGCAGAAAGGTTAACATGGACTTATATGCCTAGATTTTAAGATAGCGTTTTTCACCAAAATTATGCATCATAGAGAAAAAATGTATTTTATTTGGAATATTTCTGTATTATTCTGTAATATTTTTGCTAAAAATCACCATTCCAACGTATTTTTTGTGAACGTATTTGCGATTTATCGACTAAAGAAATAAAAATGAGTTAATTAAAATAAAGTAGTCAGCTTATTATTGGTTTGACCCACTGACCATTATAAAAAATTGCCTTAGGAATGGATTGCGTATTTTGTAAACATCCTCTTTCTCACTCCGAAACTCGTTTCTCAATATCTTATATTATGTCAAGAATATCTACCACCGACTTTGCTCTACATTCGTAATTTTAACATTTAATGAGCATTTTTATGCTGCATACACCACTGTTTAACATATACAGCAAATTATCCATACAAAAATAAAAATATACTTAGCGTATGCAGCAAATAAGCATACAAAAATTAAGAAGTATGTATGTATATCAAAACAAAAAAGTGGACTGCTGTTAGGCGCACATAATAGTATGGATACCCGAGTAAAAAAGTTTAGATATAATCTGGCCTTATCTAATAATATATTATCTATATAAATACATATGCCGGTATGCATTACCATATATAATTATATATTACATTATTTTTTTTAATTATCTTATATTTTGTCATATATAACAACATCTAGTTATACATTGATCTTTATAAAATTAGATATTTTTTTATTCAACGATAAGATATGGTTTACCCTGAAAACTCCACTAACGGACAGATACAATAGACCGAACTTAACACTTGGAACTTAATATAAAAAAACTATCCTGTAGGCGAACATTTCACTGTATATTATATCATATAAAATTATATATAACACTATATATAATTATATATAGCTTACACGGGACTGTATATATTTATATATGACATACAGAACCATATATAATTATATATGCTATCTAATATTTGAGATATAATGATTTATGGTCCATTATCAAAAATATTTTTTAGTATAGTATGAGATATAATTATATATAATTCAATAGATGTTCCAATATAGGAAATTCTTCTTGATATGGTATAAGATATAATTATATATATAACGTACGACCTAATTGCTTGCATTAACTACCTTATATAACGAATATTTCTTATGAAAATTTATACTCGATATAACGAACAATTGTTAAAAAAAATATATAAAAAAATTTAAAAATTAATCTAAATAATAAAATAATTTGAGAAATTTCTGATTCTGAACGATTGGGCCTGACAATATATCATTCGTAATACCAGGCTTCGACTGTATATAGTTCCATATCTAGAGTATTTTTAATATCATATAATATAATATATCATTTGATATAATTATATGTGCTTCCATGTCAATGGTTTCGAATCCCAGCCAGGGATATAAATTTTTTTGTTTGTGTTTTTAATTTATCCTTATTAATATTTTTTACAAAACTTTCAAATTTTAACCAACAAGACCTAAAATTTTTTGATAGGATATAAGGTATAATAAGTTTATAATAATCTAGATATATATAATTATATTTGATCTTTGTTTCAAAAGAACTTAGAAGTGGTAAAAATTTATATATATTTTTTTGTTTTAAATATGATTATTTCTCCATATAAGATAAATATAATAATTAATAAATATAATTATTTCTCCATAACATATGATTGTATATAATCATATATTATATATATATATATATATATATATTTAATCAGATAACTACAGGCCCAATTAAGTTTCATAATTCAGCCATATGTAGAAATTTTTCCCGAATGTTATATATAACAGAATTATGTTATATATCATTATGTTTAGCAGTGTGTGGCTGAGTGCTTAACTCAAAGGCATTGTTTGTTTAGAATTGTAATATTTTTTTTTTTAAGTTGTTATACCTTTTTTGTTGGATCTAATTTGATACAACTCGATCTGAAATTTTCTGGATAAATTTGAATCTTATTTGATCCCTAAATATAGGTCGTTTTTTAGGTTCCAGGTCAATGTTTTTTGACCGCCATTTCTGATTGGTTGGCATTTGTCAGTCTTTATAGTCCATAACAATTTTTTATGAAGCATCTAACGCACTAACGTGTTGAAGTTATTGAAACATAAAAATATAAAAAAAATTAATTTTTACGAAAAATCATTATGAGCGACGAGTCTCATTTTGAATGGAACTGCAAGTCAATAATTAACACACCAACGGCCTTTACATCCTCGTATTTTGCAAGAACTTGTTCCGGGCCGAATTGACAAAATGACGAGATTTCGCTTGGCACCCTTGAACATCGGCCTCGAACATATTTTTTTATGTATATTGCTAGATTTTATTTAATCTGCCATTTTTCGAATCAATTTAGATCCTTCTTAATCTCCAAATATATTGCTGGATCTAATTTGATCTGCCATTTTTCGGATCAAATAAAATCATCCAGATATTATGGCATATATTAGAATATAAAATTGGGTATGATTAAATTCTTTACTAGGGTATACAACAAAGAAAGTCAAATTCAAAAACAAAATTGAATATGTCGCACAAAACAAGATTATTGCGTAAAAGATTAATAACATGAATTATTCCGTAAAAAGATATGAAAATTTATATTTTTTTTTTAAATATATTACCCAATTTTTGGTTAAAAATATTTATAATGTAGATTACAAGACATATTAATGTAAACCTTTTTGGCATATAGGTCAAACCAATAATATGACGTGTATATATTTTTCGACCTAGATCCAGAATCTATTGGGGTTTTCATGCTAGCAAAGTAGTGAAGCACGGTGTCATAAAAAGCACGTGTTAAATCCCGAGGAGGTGAAATATTTTTTTGTTTTTTTGCCCGAAAAATTAAGTTTCAGCCAAAATTTGTATGAAATTTCAAAATAAAAAAAAGCTTTAACAAAAAGGAAAATTCTCAGGGGTAAAGTATGAAAGTATTATTATGAGAATATTAAAAGTATTTTGAATAGTAATACTAAATTAATAAGAAGTTGTGCATAGAATTCAGAATGAATGTACTTATAGTCTGCAAATGATTTTCATATAACAAACTAATTTGTCAAATTCCGGTCTTGAGATACAGAAAAATATTTCTGAGAAAAATGGTATTACTAATTTACTCATTGCCCCATTAACATATTCAAACGACCGACCGACGTTAGAAACCACGGCTCCAACGCATTATTTCAAAATAGTTTTTGTTAATATGCACTTACATTTTCTATAATTTCACATAAAAACGAATATCCCAATGAAGCATGATAAGTGCGATGATGTGTGGATGGTAATAAGACATTCGTAACTTCTTTTAAATACTCAGAATTTGTTTCGGTTAAACGGCCGGAATGCAAGAGAGCACCGCAAACTAAAATTTTACCAACAACGGCATCGGCATCTTCTTTATTGGCAATTGTAGCACCCACATGTAATTCTTTATTAAATGTCTCAAATACTTGTTTCATGGTAATTTCCTCCTGAGTAAAAGATTTCAGAAAGCCCACTAATGCAGTAAAAAATCCAGATCGTGAGACATTGGTTGAAGCTCCACAGCCACGTATCAAACGTTTTAAGGTATATGTCAACTCCTTCTGTCTCTGTAACAAAAATATTCCACATGTTAATCTGTATAAAATCTCTTTATCAACACCTTCAACTTACCTTTTCCACATCTTTAGTACGACTTAGTTGTTGCAACAAATGCAATGTCGCTTCCAAACGTGCTTTTTCTTCATTATTTGTTAAATCTTTAAAATATTTAAAAATATTAGTATCCATTGATTTTAAAGATTTCCCTGCTGGAGCAGATTGTGTGGTTGCCTCGCCATCACCATTTTCTGTCATTAACTTCATTTTTTTGTTAGATTTTTTTCTATCCTGTGTTAGATCGGATGTCTCGCTATCTTGTGAACGTTTTTCGAGTTTTTTTCCTTTAATTTTCATTTTATATAAATATTTTCGTAGTTTTAAGCAATGCACGTGTTGCAAAACTGAATTGTAAAATAGCTGTTTTTGAGATGTGTCGTTCGTGAGAGAACTCGTTCAATTGTGCTATTCAAAATATAGTGTGCAACTCAATTTTAGCAAAAAAGTTAAAACTAAAAAGCTAATAAGATAGTTTATTCCTTTATTTGGCTGCAGAAAATTTTCTTTTTTTCTAAATTATTTTTTTTTAAATTTGACCCCCTATAAAGCGAAAAATTTCTCAGGAGGAATTGTATGTATTTTGATTTTGCTACAATAACAAAACAATATAAAAACAGAGGGTAAGGAAATATACTAATTCAGAGATAAACAAAGGAAATACATTTTTAAAATATAATTTCTTTACAAAACATTTTATTTTATGTATATTAAGAGTGTGTGCGAAAGGCTAATTGGAGACTAAACTAATATATTTTTGAAATAAAAATTGGCAACGCAATTTAGAGCATATCTTTTGTGAACTTAATAAACTAAATGTTTAGCCACACATTTTCGAAAGCAGAAGGAATGACAGGAAAATTATTAAGCTTCAATTTGCTGCCTAAAGTTTTGATTTTCTGACATTGTGTATCTTTATTCAGGCAGTATGGCACTAGCTAGTTTCTAGTATGTTTGCTAGATTTTTTTGTCGAAGGAAACATTAAATGTTAGCCCGAAACAAAACTATCATTAAAAATAACAATCAAAAATGTAGTTTCATACGGGTTTTACCTAAAAGTATTTTTATTTAGTTTATGTTTATTAAAATTCTTATTTTCTGACATTGTGCATCTTTGTTACCTAAAAGCAATGAAAAACTAAATGAATATGGACGTATACAAGACATTTTTGTTTTGACATTGATTTTATGTCTCGTGTAGATGCCAAGTAATAAAATGGACTATTGAACGAGTCTCTCCAAAATTTTAACTAATGGAGTATTTACCAAAAAGAAATAGAATGTCCAAGTTTAATTGTTATTGTGAATGAAATTTGAAAATCTTTTTATACAAAGACGACAGTGAATTTAACAAAATGGAGAACAAGATACAAAAAACAGGTGTTGTTTGTTTACATATATATAAACAAAAGCACATAGTGCTTAGATATGTAAGCAAATACCCTTGCTGTTTAAAAATGTAAATAATTAAATTTAAAAAAAATCTATAAATGTAATAATTGCTGTGTTAATGAGGGGATCTATCAATCTTGACTTCTGCCGTTCCCATATAAATAAACGTTTGAGTTAACGATATGTTAAATTTGTATGGGAATGACAGAAACCAAAGTCGGTAGCTTCCCGCATAAACACAGCTATAATCACAAAAAGATGTAGCGGAGTTTTTAAACAAAATACCCACCGTAGTATTATGCCTTTCCTACCTCAAGCAGCAGTGACGCCACTGACTACAATATTATTTATATTTACGCCACTGACAGGCGCTCAGCTGTGATTTATCATTCTTGGTACGTATGCTTGTAGTACACTGTACATATTTCTTAGTGTACTTAGAGAAACAAATGTGTGATTGTGAATGAAAATTATGTTCTATGTGTTTTTGGACTTTGTTTTGTGTGCCCTCTAGTGGTGGATTCATAGAAAGGGACAACTAGCTGGCAAAGAAAAAATAGGTCACTATAATACTAATATTAGATAAAGGGATAGATACAGATCCAGGCACAGTGCCGAAGGCCGGCAACATATTTATGCTGTTTTTATGCTTCCCAGACATTTTAAAGGGAAATTATCATAACCAATGGAAAAGAACATTTTTGGTAAAATATTTATTGTTAAACCAAAATGTCTGCAAAAAAAATTAAAAAGTAAAGAAAATGGTGCCAAAGGATTAGAAAGGTTGCCTCAAGAAAAAGTGAAATAAAACAAATTAACAAAAGAAATTAACATAAAAATAAGATTTGTCTGGAAATGACCCCGAAGAGATAAAAGAAGATGCAGATAATAAAAAATTAAAGACAACCCAAGAAACATTTTTACGGATTCTCCGATACGTACGGATTCATGAATCCGGCTTCTACTGTACGTTTACGGTCTGAAAATACGAATTCGTCAAAGCTTGTACGTAAACGGAACATTAACGGACCGTATAATTGAATTTTCGAAAACAATACGTTTTTTTTTTTTTTTTTTTTTTTCCATATTTTTTATTATTTATTGAATCTTCACTTTTAAAAACTGTGAACTAACAATAATTATCCAAATCTTAAAACTAAATATTAACTGTTAAGTCCAGCCAGTGCCAGACTGATGTTGTGTGGTTCAACTGGGACCATTATTTCCCCTTATTATTAGCGGACCAGATCCGCAGTGTCCCTCCTCCTAAGACGCTGGTGGCCGTGATTATCAGTTAAGTTACGGGCTAGTATGTTGGGGTGTGTTTCCAGTTTTGTTAAATAGCGTTGACAGTGTCTAATAATTTCATCTTTGACCAGGGGTACATTCAGGTCTTTATGTATGTTGTAATTCCTAACATACCAGGGTGCGTTCGTGATCGTCCTCAAGAATTTATTTTGCATTCTCTGAATTTTCCCTATATTGGACGCAGAGGCAGTACCCCAGAGCTGAATTCCGTAGCACCATATGGGTTTCATGATCGAATTGTAAATGAGTAATTTGCAGTCCAGGCCTAGTTTAGAGTTTTTGCCAGTAAGCCAAGCGAGCTGAGCAGTTTTTAGCCTCATCTGAGTTATTTTCGCATCTATATGATTTTTCCACGTGAGTCGACGGTCAAGGTGAATACCTAGATATTTCACACATGTGTGTTGGGGTATATTCAGATTATTAATTTTAATGGGTGGACACGTCTCTTTTCTCAGTGTGAAAGTAATGTGGATACATTTCTGTTCATTCACCTTAATTCTCCACTTATCCAACCAAGCTTCCAATTGTGAAATGTGAGTCTGTAACATTCTAGACGCTATTTTTGAGTCATCGTGGACGCTTAAGATTGCAGTATCGTCAGCGAAAGTCGATGTGTGGGTATTAATATCTAATGGCATGTCTGAAGTATAAATGATATATAACAGAGGACCCAAAATGCTACCTTGTGGAACTCCGGCTTGTATATCTTGAGGAGAGCTGACAAAACTTTTTTCAGCAAGAGTGAATTTTCGATTTGTTATATAGCTTTTGAGTAGCTTGTGAGTATTTGTTGGTAACAAAAGTTTTATTTTAAACAGTAGACCTTCATGCCAAACCTTATCGAAAGCCTGTGAAACGTCGATAAAAAGGGCAGAGCAGTATTTTTTCTCCTCGAACGTTTTTCTGACAACAGTAACCAGCCTGTGGGCTTGCTCAATGGTGCTGTGTTTTCTCCTGAAGCCAAATTGGTGTGATGGAATACAGTTGTTTTGTTCCACATAAACAGTTATCTTTTCCATTAGGATTTTCTCGAACAGCTTTGACAAATTGGATAATAGGCTTATAGGCCTATACGATTCCACTTTTGTGTAGTCTTTGCCTGGCTTGGGTATCATTTTAACGAGTGAAACTTTCCATTCTGGGGGATAGTATTCAAGGCGTATAATAGCATTAAAAATAAAGAGAATTATCTTTAATGCTATACGGGGTAACTCCAAGAGCATCCTGTTACCGATTCCATCGATACCAGGAGCTTTTTTGGGGTTTAGTTCAAAAATAGCCTTTTCGACCTCTCTCATCTCAAACGTTAATCGGGTAGCTGCTCGGTGCTGGGGTAAAATCGGTGGCAACTCTGTTACAGAACTTGTTATATTTGGCGTGAATACTTTTCTTAAATGTTCTACAAACAGATCTCCTTTTTCAGTATCATTTCTAGCCCAACCTCCGTCTAATTTTCTCAAAGGAGGCTTACATAAGACAGGTCTTTTTAAATTTTTCGTTGCACGCCATAATGAGTAATCAGTTCTTGATGTTGGATCTAAATTTTCAAGATATCTGTTTAATGAAGCAGTTCTCTTATGTTCAAGTAGCTTTCTTAATTTTTTAGTGCATTCTTTCAACCGTTCCTTAAGTTGAGGAGATCTGTGCTGTTGCCACTCTCTTCGAGCTCTTCTTTTTTCATTTAAGAGTCGTTCGACATCGGCAGACAAAATAATAATTTGTCTGTTGTGTCGGGGGGTTTGGTAGCAAGTTGAGCAGCAAGTTTGAGATTTAGTTCAAAATTTTATATCGAGAGGTCGATATCTTCCGGTGTTCTTAAAGGTATGTTTTCCGATAAATTTTTTATACTTCAACCAATCTGTTGTTTTGCCTGTCAGTGCTAAGTCACCAGAGGGGGGTACAATTCCTCGGGGGTTTAAAATAGTAACAACTGTAGGTGTGTGATCAGATGAGAGATCCAATAATGGTTCCACATGGACCAATTCTCTCGCAATAGACATTGGCCAGTACGTGGGTTCTCCACTAGAGATCACATCCATACCCAGCTTAGAAATTGTATTAAACAAAACACGACCCTTAGGGGTAACAAGCCGTGACCCCCAGAATGTATGCTTGGCATTATAGTCTCCAGCTGCCAGAAAACACGGTCCTAATGATTCGAAAAAGCCTGTGTACTGATCCTCCGTTATGGAGAATCTGGGGGGAGAATAAATTGACGAAATCACTAAGTCCTTATCGAATTCTTCAAAACATATAGTAGTGGCCTGAAGATAATTTTCGCAAAGATCACACATAAGAAAATGTTTTAATCTAGATTTAATGAGAATAGCTGATCCTCCACATGACCTGCCTCTTGGGTCCTTAGTATCATACATTGTGTACCCGCGAATTGAAAATGAACTTCTCAGGGTTAAATGGGTCTCAGAAATAAGCATTACGTCAATTTGCTGATTTCTGAGAAAATACTCGAGCTCTTCTTTATGTTGGCATATGCCGTTAGCATTCCAGTAACATATTTTCAAACTGTTCATGGTTTTGTTAACAAAGCTTGCATCAAAATAGACTGATTTCTCATCATCTCTTGCATCATATTACTCATTGAGTTTGTAAAGTTAGTAACAGTTTGAACCAGGGATTCAATGGATGCTTCAAGTCTGCTGAAATTTTGTATCTGGGGTTCAGATTGAGAAAGTGGAACATTTGGATTGACTTGTGCGGCTTGTGGAGTTTTTGGGGGCTGTGGTTGTCCTCTTAGAACTTCAGAGTATGAAGCACTGTTGGTGATAATTTGTGGGTATTGTGGAATATAAAATTCGGGTTCCAACTGTGATTTCATTCGGGGGTTTCGGGTTCTGTTTAAATTTGAGTTTTTTAATTTTAAATATACCTCACAACCTCTGTAATTAGCAGTATGGGGGTTACCGCAATTGCTACATTTCTTTTCAGTATTTACTGTCTTTGGTTTGGTGCAGTCAGCTGTGCTATGCAGCTCACCGCAAACTACGCAAACTGCATGTAGTCTACAATAAGACCTAGTGTGACCATACTCCTGGCAGTTCGTACACTGAGCAGGTCCTCGTCGCTTATGTGGTGCTTCAACTGTAACTCTATAGTGTAGCAAGTACCTAAGTTGATAAATAGGGTGTGTTTCATTTTTCTTCAACTTGATATCGCCAGGCTCTAATTCAACTCGGAAAAGGGGTTGGGGGAGCTTATCCCGGTTTCTAATATTAACAACGGACTTAACTTTAAAGCCGTTGATTTCGAGTGCCTTCTTTACTTCAAGTGGGTCATTGTATGATTCAATACCCTTAATGACTATCTGAAGACCTTTGCTGCTCTTCAACTGGTAAGTATAAAAATTTTTCTTTCTGGATTCAAGAAATGATACTAATTTTCTGAAATTGGATTCACATTGAACTTGAATCTTAGTTTCAACAATTTTGCCATTTTTTATTGGAACAATATAAAAAGAGTTTTCCCCAATAAGGCTGACTAGGGTTTTAACAAATTCATTTGAATTTTGCTCTCTTAGATAGATAGGGGGAGGTCTTTGTGGTTTAGGTATCACCGGGGCATCATTATCTTCGCTTTCCAGTAAGGCAAAACGGTTTTGGGATTGAGTGACATTTATTTCACCTCTACTAAGCTTAGGATAGGGAGCTGTTTTAGCCGATTTTGGGCTTCTTTTCCTTTTAACTATTTTAACATACCTGTCTAATCCAGTCTGTACCAATGGTTTGGCGGTAATGATGACTGGCAGGTCAACATTGGGTGTTGCGCCAGTTGAGGGGTTAATAGTTAAACTACTTACTGACGGAAAGTGAAGCATACTTTGGGGCTGTTTCAAGTTATTAGGTTGAGCCATAATATTAATATCACTGTTTAACGTAGCAGAAGATGTTGTTGGTGTTTTAATAGTCTCACTATTTGTTGATATTGTAGCTGTAGGTTTTGGTGAAGTCAAAGCAGACAGCGTTTTGTGTGTTGTTGTTAAACTAGGCACTGTATTTGTTGGTACTTTTATATTTTCATGTTCCTTTGTGTTATTGGTTTTAATTTTTTCACATGAGAGTAAAGGAGAACATGAACGGGATCTCTCAATTGTTTTTGCGGTTAAATAATTTTTGTTGTAATTGGGATCACTAATGTTTTTATTAACATTGATGTTGTCTCCCTTTAGAAAAACGTAGGCATTTCTGCCATTTGCACTGAGCCTTCTCTCCTCTTGAATTATAGAGCTCATATACTCTTTTCTTTAAAAGAAAGAAAAGAAACAAAAAAAAAAAAAAATAAAACAAACAAGACAAATCCCTGTTTGTTAAGGGTTTTTTATAAAATGTTTTTTTTTTATTTAAATTTTAAATTGAACACGGTTTATTTGTTTTTTGTAATAAATATATTATTTTTTAAGCGTCCAAGCGCTGTTGTTTTTTATATATTTTTTTTACACACTAATAAGCCGATATTTTAATAAATTCACGGACCGAATAAATAACACGTCTATCCTTATTGAGAATTTAATATTTAATTCCCTATACGTTTTGACTCTGTTTTGGTGTATGCGTATATTGTAAACACCACCATTTAAACCAAAATTAAATTTTTGTTTTATTTTTTCATGATTTTCAATGGGCCACAATCGCAGTGATAGATGGATGCTAATTGTGCTGGAGATAAATATGGTATTTGTTTGTAATTTTGTTTGGTATTTGTTGTATTTAATTTGTAAGTTTTGTTATTTTATTTTAAATATCTTTGTAAACAAATTTAAAGAAAATAAAAATTTGCTATTAAAAATTAAAATAATATGCCTTTACACAATTGCGTTTTTTGTTGAAAATCGGTACGAATACGGACTTTTAACGGACAACTCCGTTTTTCATCCGATATATCGGTCCGTAAACGTTCCGTCATTGACGGACTTTTAACGGACAACTCCGTTTTTCATCCGATATATCGGTCCGTAAACGGTCCGTCATTGACGGACTTAACGGATTCGAATCAGTTTCGATGTTCCTTAAGTTTATTTAAAGTGTAGTGTTTGTGCATGTTACCCAAAGTTTACTGTTAAGCCGGCCATAGATGAATGATTTGTGCGTGCGATTTGTTCGTGTACCATTTCACGAACAAATCACAATAACCTTAGCCTACGTTTCCACTGAACGTGATTTGCATGTGTTTTGAAACAAAACACTGTTTTGTACATGTTTTGCTATATATTTTTTTTTTGTCAAAACGTAGCATTAAACTTCAAAGAGAAAACATGAAATGAGAAGCGAATGATAATTTTGATTGATTTGATAATTTATTTATGTAGGAAACAAAAAAGGAAAATTAAAAAGAGCAAGTGGATGAATTTTAAAAAGAAATAGGCGTAATCATGTAATATTATTAAAAATATAAAATCTACAACTCCAGAACACTATAAACTTTTTTTTACTTGCTACCCATCTCCGCAATACATAGACTTTGATGTCTCATTGAAACTAAAATGAAAAGATTGTGCTGCTAATGCGGGGTAGAAGCTAGTTGAAACTTTAGGCCACAAAAAACAATTCTCTTCTCCTTGCTTGCCTTCAAGCTGGCATGTTATGCCAGCTCTATGGCATTCAAAGTGAAAAGAAAAAAACAGAAATTATAAAAAAAGAAACAAAGAAAAAATAAAACTCGGATGCAAAACAAATCAAATACTTTAGAGAGCTTCTTCAGGTGTAGGGTATTTCGAGTTCGTTGAAATCTAATAAGTTTTTTTTGTTATCTGTTTTGTAAATAAATTATCTTGATTTTATTTATGTTATTCCCCCCCCCCCCCCCACGACTTTTAGTTAATATTTTTAAGTTTCACATATTTTTTTCTAGTATTATTTATTATTTATATTTATTTTTATTTAAACTGTTTTTATTTATTTATATTAAATCATTTACATTATCATCCCAAGTTTATTTTATTCCTTTTTTATATTTTTCTTTTATTTGAACGTTTTTACTTTTTTCTATTTATTATTTTACGTTTTGCCTTGGACAATTTGAAAATACACATATAGTTCAAAACAGTAATATATTATTTAAATTCTCTTTTCCAAAAAAAAACAAGTAAAAAAAGCTAAATTCGGCTGTGCCGAATCTTTAAATACCCTCCACCAATATCCTAAAAAGATGTTCTCTACTGTTTTTGATACAAATAATATAAGAAAACTTTTGAAGTAAAATTATGTAGGTGAAAAAATTTTTTGAGGTGAAAAAAATATGAGAAAATATGTTATGTACCAGTCGCTACTATGAAATTGTACTAAATTTGTATGGGCAACTTAGAGGCACATTTACATTTTCACAAGTTTTTTTAACCATGGACTGCACAAAAAAAAAACATTTTTAAGCATAGTTTTTGTTCCGGCTAATGGGGACTAGCTCTGCAGCTGAATATGCCTAATGGAGAGAATGTACTTTCTGATGCGCCAAGCATTGACAAATAGTTGCAACGAATATTCTTTCTTTAAAAAATTTAAGTGTGTTTGTCTAATGGAGAGAATACATCAAAGAAATTAATTTGTTAAAGAAAGAACATGAGTTGTAACTATTTGTCAATAGATGGTCCATCAGAAGGTGCATTATCTCCATTAGGCATATTTTGCTGCAGAGATAGTCTCCATTAGCCATATTGTGCTACAATATGCAGTAGAGTATTATTGATTTTCTATTTTCTTCGTAACATAAATGAATATTTGCGAAAAACTATGAAAAATATATGTTTTATGTGCATATTATACCTTAATTTTTTAAATCAATATTCATTTAGATGTTTAAGGGCACAATATTGCACTTTATTCATGTGTATTTTTTTATGAAAGAAAACATTAACATAAATATACATTTGCCAATCCCTCGATTCTCAAAAATACAAAAGGAATAAAAAAAATAATATTTTTTACGTTAAACATTTGAAAATTTGACTTTGAAATTATGTAATAAGTCTACTAGTACATAACATCTTAATACATTAGAATTTGACGTTTGTAGTTAATTTAATATTTTTGGTAAATAAATTAATCCAAGGCTATATCGCCATGGGGTGCCACCTATTCAAAAGTTACGGCACTAAAGCAATTATGCATTTTGCTCTTTCTTTATATATCAATTTCTTTGGACCTAGCCATGGGGCAGGCTATTGTTTTAGTTAATTCAGCGCTACCTATTTAAAAGTAGCGGCACTAAAGCAATTATGTATTTTGCTCTTTTTTTGATATAAATGTCTTTGGTTACAAAAACAAAAAATACATTTTATGGAAGAATATGAGCTACACGATAATTTGCTTGTCAGCCAAATATACGAAAACGAGAAAAACACCATCAATGGACGTATTAACGACAACCCAGCTCCCCTGGACCTTACCTCATTCTATATGAGCCCAGCCTCCAGCAATCATAGGGGCTGAAGATGATATACGTATATACCAAGGACTGTTGAATTTAAGGATGTACCAAGGACTGTTGAATTTAAGGATGTACAAAATGCATAAAATACATAGCAAAAGATTTTGTCGAGTTAAGAAGTTCCATCTCACATTAATGTAAGACAATATTAAATGTAATATAAAATGTACAAATCTCTTTTCAATGACTGTTGATACGAAGAAATGTTACTGTTAGGTAAAAAATGCATAGACATTTCTCAACTGCAAATATTGTCAAGGAAAAAGATTATTTCGAGTTAAGAATGCTCATTATGACGTTCGTTGCGATTGGTAACAAAAAATTGACATAAAAATATTTTTTACAATAAAATAAGTACAATTTAATAAAATAAACACTATTATTCATTTGTTTTTAATTTTTTATGTTTTTTCTTTACATTAAATTAATTAAAAAAATATTAATAATAAAATTTTAAAATCAATTACATTAAAATATTACTATTTTATATTTAAAAAAAAATTGTATTGTATTTTTAATACATTTTTTCTATCATCTGTCTATTCAAGTATAACACAGCTTCACACAACTCATGCGTGGCTGCGTGTGGTAAGAGGCTGCGCAAAAAATAATTGATTCTTTTTTGAGGTGTCTCGGGTTCGAATCCTGATCTGATGGGGTGTTAAAGTTGTTTTTTTGTTTGGTTTAAAAGTTTTTTTGATAAATCATTTGAAAAAGAAATATCTGTAAGTTGATAAATTTTAAAATTTTAGAAAACTCAAAAAAATTGCGATGTTGCTTATTTTAATTTGCAAACAAAATTCATTTAATAAGATTTTGCTTTTTCGATGTTGTCAATTTTCATTTGCTAACGAAAATTTATTGTCTAAAAAAGTTTTTCAAGAAATCTTAATTTACAAAATTTGAACAAAAAAATGAAACAAGAAAAATAAAATTTGTGATAAAATATTTTAAAAGATAATATAAAAATTAGCCAGTGTTGGGATTTAAAAAATTTCATTTATTAAAATTCATAATTTTTTTATTTAAACTACACTCAAAAAAGTTTGTAGTTTAAATTAACTTAAAATGTAGTATAAAATAAACGAAAAATTACATATAAACCGATCTAAACTAACTTTTCATTCAATGTAGGTTAAACTAAGAAAAATTATGAATAACAACACAAAAAAAACATAAAAAATGAGTTCTCCTGATTTATTTTTATATCTATGCATCTGCGTATTTTATCACATGCATCTTTTTATATATTTTCATAAAAAACAACAACAACAAGGAAATGTCTACCTGCTGTGCCATTTTGTTTTTACAACGTATTAGTTCGATGAATATTTGTCATTAACATTAATATTTAGCTATAATGACGTAGGTATCGGTATTGCACGAAAATATACTTGGGAATTTTTCCTTACCATTGAAATTTCATTACCCTTAGTTGACACTAATGCAAATGAAAAATTTCATTATTAATGGTAATGAAATAGCACATATGCATAAAAATAACTAATTTTAATTCATTCAAAAATCATTGTTTACGAAAAAAAATTATACTATTTGAAAATTATTAAAGTAGTTTTATACAGAAAATAATAAAACAAAATATACTCGCATAAATAAATATTAACTCATAAAATGACGGTTAATAGTGCTAATTTTTTATTTGATTACAGCTAAAAACATTATTTTACCAGCTCCAAAAAGAGCCTGTTCCATAAAAGATTGTGTTAGCTCATGTACTTTGCGCACATATCCATTTCTAGGTTTGCGGAAAGTATGGAGTTCAAAATGTGGTCTTCAGATCGAGGAGTCTAAACCTCTGTTTGGATGTGCAAATCATTTCAGAGGTAATAAAGTGGGAAAGAAAAAATATTAAAGGGAGTAATATAAATCAAAATAATTTGTTGTAAAAACAAATTAGCATAACTTTTCCTTTGTGTTTTTTTATAAAAATATATAACATAAAATGGCGCTCGTGCTAAAATGCGCAGATTCATAGATAACAGGTAAATTGAAAAGTCCCCGGCCTACCATACTAAAAACATTTTTTTGGGCAAAATTCATTTTTGTATTCAACATAGTTCCCTTCAAGGGTGATACACTGATTATAGCGACCCTCAAACTTTTCGAGACCACTTTTGTAGTACGATTTGTCCTTTGCTTCAAAATAGGCCTCAGTTTCGGCGATCACCTCTTCATTCGACGAAAATTTCTTAACAGCGAACATTCTTTTGAGATTTGAGAACAGGAAATTGTCGCCGGTGGCCAGATCTGAAAAATACGGTGGATGCGGAAGCAATTCGAAACACAATTCATGGATTTTCGCCTATTATTCCCTATAAATATATATTAAACATACTTGTCATATTTTGCATTTTCTTAACAGCATTGTAAGTATGATTATAAAAGACTTATAGCAAACAATAATTTCTAAACTCTTTGAAGTGTTGTTTCAGTAAAGTCCCGTTAATTTTACCTTAAGGTCATCGTTGAATATTTTGTATCGCGTGCATTGTCATTTCATTGTCATTCTTTATTTTGCTTTAAGAGAGTGCATATATGTTTTTGATGTTTTTTTTTCAGTTTTGTATTTTTATATTTTTTTTAATTTAATGCTTGATTTTTGATTTTTTTTCCATCTTGTATTTTGTTTAATTATTAAAAAATACAATAAAATGTGAATTTCTTATTTGCAGGCATATTTTCACGAGGATTCCTTTTTGATTTTTCTACAATAATTTTAAAGCTTTTTTGAATAGTTTCTCAAGTAATTTTTAAGCTTAAGGCTTATTTTCCCAAGATTATTATAAATTATTTCTAAAGGGTTCTATTGGGTATCTTACCGTCTGCTACGAAAATATCAAAAATTATGCTCTTAAATATTAGTCTGGTGTGTGATTAAGATTGCTTTAGTTGTATTTGAAATTACTATTTATATTATTTAAGCTCAATTTTAAATATTAGTTAGTAAATATATGACAACATATATAAAAATTTATGGTCCACACATACTAGAAAAGTTAGTGTAGACCGATTTATATGTCATTTTTCATTTATTTTCAGGAACAAAAAAATTCTCGAACCATATTCTTTTGTAGATTTTTTAATTTTTTCAAACTTTCTTTTCATAATTTTTACCAATTATTCGTAATATCGCATATAAATTTTCACAAACGTTTGTTATACAGGGTGTTTTTATGCTCCAGGTCGATGATTTTTGAACGCAATTTCTGTTTGTTGACATTTGTAAGTTTGTATTTGATTGTTGTGCAGAGCAGTCGATAACAATTTATTATGGATCATCTAACGCACCAACGTGTTGAAGTTATTAAAACATAAAAAAATATGAAAACCCCCAGTTTTGGCACATTTTAACATGACTGGCTTTGTTAATAAACAGAATAGCCGCTACTGGGGTACTGAAAATTCTCAATTAACACACCAACGGTCTTTACACTCTCGTATTTTGCGAGTCCTTTTTTCCGGCCACATTATGTCAAAAAGAGGAGATTTTGATTGGCCTCCTCAATCTACTGATATGACTGCCCCTGACTTCTTTCTTTGGGGGTATTTGAAGGGAAAGGGTTACAGCAAAACCGTGATGCTAAAGAACGACATTATTGAAGAAATTGGAGCAATAACACCCGTGATATGCTCAAATGTTGTTTTTCAAAAATTTTTCAAAAATAGGCCAAATGATGTAGAGCTCTAAAACTTTTAACATATAATTTTGACTACCCTTGCTAATATCCTAAAATATAACACTTTTCCCAAATGACCAAGCATATGCTACAGCCAAACCTTCAAAAGATAAATATTTATTGAGATAATTCTTGAAAAAATAATTCTTTTTGTAAATCAGCGAGTTGATTCAATATTTTATAAATTAATTTAATAAATCAAAATTTTTAAAATCATAATTGATTAATCAATTTCATTTGAATCTGTTTTAGTTCAATTGAATCAAATCATTTCAAACATATTTCTTTTTTTAACTCGCGAATTAAAAAAAGATAGATTTGATTTACGTTAAAAAAACATCAAAATTCATATTTGCCATTTTGTAAAATGGTATCTCGAAAACAAAGCGGACAAAACGGAAAAATATTTTTCTCTACTAGAATATAATATACTAGGATAATAAAATAGGCCATGTTCGAAAACGAAATTTGTATAATCGGAGTGTGTTTATTTATACGTATCATATAAATAGATAAATAATAGTCACCCTGTTGCTGTTTTATAAAAATTTCATGAAATCCTTCGGGTTTAAAATTAAATTAATCGTGATTTAAAATAAATTATTTTAATTCGGGAATCAAAAAATTTTTTTTTGATCCGCGAATCAAACCAAAATTGATTTTATTCCTTGATTTAAAATTTAATTATTCAAATTTTATTTTTTCTTTGATTTATAAAAAAAATTATGTAAATCAACTTGATTCTTCTAATAAGATAAAACTTGATCATGGTAGTCAATAATATTTACGTTTTGTGTATGTATTGTATATGTTCAATGCATAAGAATGACACAAAAAATACAACACAATATTTTCTATTCCTATTTAACTCATTGAATTTGCTATACAGAGATACGTCTGGCTAATTCAGCCTTTAATTCTAGCTTAGACGTTGGCTTATTTATAAGGGAATGACATAAGCTTAATGACATAGCATGCCGCATAAGCGAACAGCTTATTTTAAACAGTGATTAGTGCAATGAAACTAGTCAGAAACATATTCTATTGTGAATGATTATTATTATTCATGGTATTTCATTTTCTACGCGCTTTTTGTTTGCCAGCATTTTAAACAATCCATTTAATTGGAATACAAAACGAAAAGAAGACTAAAGTTTCAAAAATATGGTTATGTGGACAAGTTTACGGAGATTTGGCGTTATTGTTGTAGGCACTGGAGCTGGTTTGGGAGCATATCTTTATCAACGAATGAGAGAACCACAAACTACAGTATTTGCATCATGGACAAATAGTGATAAACCAGTTAATCCTTGTGCTTTATGGGACACCAATTGGGATTTTCGTAGCCCAAAGAGTTTGGTAAAGCCAATGGTAAACGATAAACCTCAAGAGCAAAATCGTTACAATAGTGAATTGGAAAAATCATGTCCTAAAGCTGTTCGTCACATCATACTCGTAAGACATGGTGAATATTTAGATGCTGGGGATAAGGATGATACACATCGTCTAACAGAAAGGGGACGTCTGCAAGCAAAATACACAGGACAACGTCTTAATGAAATGGGTATTAAATGGAATAAAGTTATTGTGTCAACAATGACGCGAGCTCAAGAAACAGCTGAGATCATTTTAAAAGAAGTTAGTGGTGTTAAAGCAAAGGATATTATTAATTGTCCCTATATACGTGAAGGTGCTCCTATAGCACCACAACCACCAGTAGGACACTGGCGACCTGAAGATTCAGTGAGTTTGTATAGTAATATTTGTTTTTGCTTTCTTAGTGTTCCTTTAACTTATTTTCTTATCTCCCCCCAACAACTGTAGCAGTTTTTCTGTGATGGTGCTCGTATTGAAGCTGGCTTTAGAAGGTATTTCCATCGTGCTGATCCTAGTGAAAAGAGTGATACCTATACTCTTATTGTGGGTCATGGTAATGTTATACGTTACTTTGTTTGTCGTGCTTTACAATTTCCACCGGAAGCTTGGTTAAGAATCAGTATTAATCATGCTTCAATTACTTGGTTGACTATCCAGCCATCGGGTAATGTTTCAGTTAAATATTTGGGAGATTCTGGGTATATACCAGCTCAACTTTTAACATATCGCATACCACGTGAAGCCAAAAATGTTGTTTAAGATCCTAGATGAAAAACTTAAGTTTTGACAATTGATTTTTATTTTATTCCAATATTGTTTCACCAGTGTTTATCACTGATTTCTGATCGTTACCCCTAAAATACCATTACCAAAATAACTGGAAAATCGTTACACATTAAATACCGTTACCGAAATAACTATGATACCGTTATCGCTAAAAACCGTTACCGAAATGATTAAACCTTTACCCGTAAAATACCGTTACTGAAATAACTGAAATATCGTTACCGTTATAAAACCGTTGCCGAAATAATTAAAAACTGTTACCCGTAAAATACCGTTAATGAAATAACTGAAATATCGGTACTCTTAAAATACCGTTACCGAAGTAATAGAAAATAGCTCTACCCTTAAGTCTCAAATGCCCGAGTCCGCCAAAAAGCTGATTTCGGAACTTCAACATTTTAACATTTAATAAAGAAATTATAAAAAAAAAATAACTTTTCAAAACGAAAAAGAATATTTAAAAAAATCGTCATAAATATATTTACGCTTTGTCATGTATTATTAATAATAATGATGCTAGTTTAGGGTCTCTAGTTGTAAAATGAGTTATTACTTCTGTTCCAGAACATTTTTTTCAATTATCTATCTTACTCAAAAACTAGGTAACAGACTTTTTTGAAATTTAAAATACCGTTACCGAAATAATAGAAAACAGCGTTACCCTTACCGATAACCGCAACGTTTCGGTTACCATCCATGAAATTAGGTAAAATTCTGAAATTTTTTGGGGACTCCCGTTAAGACTATGAAGTATTGGAACTCAGATTCCAAGTAGTAAAACAATTGGAATCACGAATTTTATTGTTTTAAAAGAAAATATACAATTTGAATAATTCCATTAAGGACCTGTGCGAGGTAACTAAATAAATTTTAAACTAAATATAAATTGACAAAAGGTTTTAAAATTTCTTTGATAAATATTTGAAAAATATTTCAAGTATAGAAATTTGCAAACCCGAATTTAATTTAAATTTTAATTAGCCAGCTCGCACCCACACTAAGGGCCTGTGCGAGGTGGCTAAATAAATGCTAAACTAAATACCAATTGAAAAAAAGGTTAATATTTCATTGAAAAATATTTTAAAAATTTCATAGAAATTTGGAAACCTGAATTTAGTTTAGATTTTATTTAGCCAGTTTGACACCGCCTAAATACAATATTTAAAAACAATAAACCACCATATCAACCAACCAACCATATATTTTTTTTTCTAACGTTTTTATTATTTTGTTGTTTTGGCGATTTTTAAACCCAGTACTGAGTAGATACAGGTAGTCGACATGTAAATCAACCTTTAATTACTCATTTTTTTTAGAAAAGTTCGAAAAAGGAGTTAAATAAAGGCCAATTGATCGAGTTTTAACCACTTGAAAGTGTATTTTTTTGTTGTTTTTACCTAAATAATATTATAAGTGTGGCAATAATTACTTAGGTGTTGACATAGAGAAAGGATTAGTAAAGAGATTTCATCGCAAGCAGCGGCCAAATAAAATTTTGTACATATTACAAAAGTTCGGTTAGTCCTGGTTTGCACACAGCAATTTTTGTTGCAGCAATTTGCTTAAATTCTCTTTTGCACTTGCATTCGTTTCCACACTGTGAAAGTCTCTTATTGCGTTGTTAATGTCTTTTAGATATAAAAAAGAGTACGAATTTAAAAACACAGCAATTCCTGTCAATTCTCTTTAAAAGTTGGCTTTATTTTCACAGAGAAATTTTCAGCAATTTTCGTCTACATTTGGCTTAAAATAAATGAAAAACAAAAAGAATGAAAAAACAAAACGAATTGCTGAGAACAAGCAACTCCGAAATGGGACTTACCAATAAACTCAAAATTGCTCCAATTAAAATTGTTGTGTGTAAAACGGAACCAACTAAGAGAAAATTGATTTTAAAGCAAATTTTTCCCCTTTCTGCACAAATTTCCCTGAAATATGCTAAAACCTAATTGGTCTTGTAAAAAATCACTTGGCCTTGAAACGAAATTTCGCTTATTTGCGAATAAACACGATTTTCGAGTTAAAGATGCAGAAAAATGGGTCACACGATAATCTAAAACATATCAAATATGGTATTGATATCTCTTTCCCTCATTAAATGACGACCAAAAGAGTTTTGTATTTTACTCAGAAGTTAGGCTAAATTGAAAAATTAAATGCAATTATCACGAAATTGCTTTTTTGAGTTAAGCCGGTCTTCCTATAAATGAGTGATATACTAAAAAATTGTATTTTTGAAATCATTTCGGGGGCCTTGCTTTGTTTTTAAAAATAGAAAGAGGTTGCCAGCTCGGTTTAAATTAATCTGTTAAAGTAGGGTTAAGCCTAAAATAAGCAATTAATAAAGTTTGGAAAATAAAAATGATTGTTCAAACCATATAACTGCAATTATTAATGAGTTTTTGAAGGGTCATCCACCCAATAATAAGTAGAATTCAGTATATTCTATCCAACAAATTAAACAATCTACCACTATTGTAACATTTTAGCCTTTTTTCAAAATTTCTCAAAATAAATTATACAAAATAGTGATGTTGCTTTAATCAAAACATATTCGTCATTCGAATACATACTTTCACTTTTCGTAGTAATAAAATGTCTTTAAAAAATTACTTAAACAAAACTTTTGAATAACTTGCAATCATTGTAACAATTTTCTTATCTTTTTGATAACTTTTATTACAATAATACAGTGGATAACTATAAGGTGTAACTATAGGGTCCGCCATCTAACGTTTTTTTTTTTAACTAGCGCTTATTTCGTGAATGGTAACACTTAGCTCATGTCTGATTTGACAGATAATTAGTTTTATCCTTCCGCTGAACGAATATGGTTGTGTATACGCTTGAACTACGCTGGGAAATATTGCGACATTACTTTCAAAATCATGGTAATGTTGCAGAATGTCATCTTTTCAGATGAAGCTCATTTTGATCTTGGCGGGTATGTAAACAAGCAAAATTGTCGCATTTGGGGCACAGAAAACCCGCACGCATACATTGAAAAGACGATGCACCCAAAACGAGACACTGTTTGGTGCGGATTTTGGTCCAGAGGTATAATTGGGCCATTTTTCTTCGAAAATGAGCAAGGAGAGGCCGTTACAGTCAATGGCGATCGTTATCGGACCATGTTGAACGAATTTTTGTTCACAAAAATTGAAGAGGATATTGGCAACATTTGGTTTCAACAAATTATTTTCCATTATTAACCGGAAGGATTGTACTTTCAAATAAAAAAAGAAATTTGAGAAAATATTAGTAGTTTTTTTTATAGCATTTTCAAAAAAAAAGTTATTTGGCGGACCCTAAATAAGGTGTAACATGTTACTATCAAACATTTTCAGCTTGGTCTATAATTTAACCATGAATCGACTTACAAACAAACAACGCTTGCAGATTATTGAATTTTATTACAAAAATTCGTGCTGTGTGAGAAATGTGTTTCCACCGAAAAATTGTCTTCAGCGACGAAGCTCATTTTTGGATCAATGAGTACATCAACAAACGGAATTGCCGAATTTGGTGTAAAGAGCAGCCAGAAGCGTTGCAAGAACTGCCAATGCATCCCGAAAAATGCACTGTTTGGTGTAGATTATGGGCCGGTGGCATCATTGGACCGTACTTTTTCAAAGACGACGAAGGCAGGAACGTCACTGTGAATGACGAGCGCTACCGTGCGATGACTACAAACTTTTTTTTTGCCCCAAATGGAAGAGCTGGACTTGGCTGACAGAGTATGCCAAAATTGGACCAAGCGTAGGAACCATTTGAGACGCAGCCGCGGTCAACATTCACATGAAATCATTGAATTATATAGGCCGTTCTATCGACTTAAATAAAGATTTCATACATTTCTCTAAATTTTATGTGTTTTTTTTAAATCAAATTCGAAAGCTCTTAAAAAATCACCCATTTCAATTGGGACAGCAAAATATTACATATTATGTTTATAAATAGTTATCAGGATATAAAATTCTAAATTTGTTGCTGAAGACTTCGCAGCTTCTTTGACCTGAAATGGGAATTTTATTAGTTTTTTTAAAATGTTTAGAATTTTTTTCCGTATTTTCCCTAAGTCCCACCCCAAAAAAAATTTTGCGTGGGAGATACTTAGGGAAAACACTTTAGGAGGGTGGTCTGACTGTCCAAGGATCGGATTTAAGACGCACCGAGTCCCGTTTCAAGTAATGATGATGGGTTTGCGGCCATTGAAGTAACTAACCCCTACCCGAGTTCCAGTCTAATCATGCTTTTAGTTTTAGTATAATTTAACTACTAGTTATTACTTTCTAAGGGAGGCCATGCCTCGTGGAGCGGACTACACTCTGGCCTTGTGTCCCTGTCTTATATATTTTCAGGGGGAGGGTTTTTTTAGAAGATTTGCGGAGTGACGAACTTTAACCCGAGACCCAGACGTAAGGTTTTGCTTAGTATGTTAAGTTAACACTAGTTTTTCGGAAGTGTACCATTTCCGGGAGCGAACCACACTCCAGCCCAATCTTCCGGTTACTTGTTGGTAAACTTTATTGGTGAGTGACGAGTTTCACCGCAATTTACCCGGACTGTTTTTTTTAACCTGAAAATAAATAAATATTAGGGCATATAGGGCACTTACCTACGTCTCCAAAAATCATAAGAAAGAAGTTAGTTTTTTTATGAGCGTACGCATCCAGTGATAGGGTTGGGACCTTCTAAAATATCTCAAATTCTCTAGCCGGAATCCTCACTGGATTCTCCGTTCGTTACAAATTTTAAGATAATTTTAAGTGAGTGGAATATTGTAATTAATTAATTGGCCTCTAGTAGTCTTTCAAATTACAAAATGTTGAATAAAAAAACGAGAAAAATAATTATTGTTATTAAATAAAACAACCACACGCCTTTGAAAAGACTATGAGATCTAGTAAATCTAAAAATATTTCACATAAACAAAAGGGCAATTTATACTAAAAACTCGATAGAAATATAATAGGAGACGTATATTAATAAAACCATCAAACGATGATCCACGAAAACTATTAACGTGTTCAGCACTATGTTCACGAATTCGTACTGAAAATATATATTTATAACTCTGGAACATAGCAAATGAAAGTCCCTAAAGTTTTAACTCCAAGCACCAAAAAATACCTCCAAACAATGTTTAAACAGAGGCATTATAGTACTATAAACAATTTTTTCATTTGACTTAAATTTCACTAAGTTGTAAGTGACAGGAAAGACCTCTCCGGGGAGTCTATACATATACGGGCCCTGGGTATGAGTTAAATTATCTCGGCAGAACACTTCCTATGGTAATATCGATGAAACAGTCTAACACAACCCACGTTTCGACGATGCTCCAATGAGTCAATTGAGCTGGTTACCCCTCTGTCATTGATAAGACCCGACGCCCTCCTTTGAACACGGCCCAGAAGCTGCAAAATAGTCTTTGAAGCCCCAGATGAAGTGAAATGGTTTTAGAAAACTAAACACTTGAATGCTTCTTTCGGCAGCCGAATGATGTGATTATACCAGGGGATATCACACTGAATTCTCATGCCCAGAACATCAAGAGCATCTGATTGCTCAATATCGACAGCCCCATGAGTACAGATGGCATTGGTGACCCCACGGCCCGTCTATGGGTCAACAAACAACATTTGATCTTGCGTGCATAAACTGAAATAATAAGATTTGTATTATATAAGGTTTTTTTTGAATATTATATAAATATTCCATACAAATTTAAGTAAATATAGGCTTGCTAAGTAGTTATAGATATAGCTACTTAAAAACTAAGAATGTATAAAAATGTAGCCAAGCCTAAGAAATTATTAGCTTTTCTCTTTTAAATGTAAACAAAAATATTTGTCATAAAAATATTTGAAATTTTTGTATTTTCAATTTGATAAAATATTAAAAACAAAAAACTAATGTTTACAAAAAATAAGGAAAAGACAGGTAAGTAGGGATAGTAATTTTTTCACAAGTAGTTATAGATAAAGATATAAAATTCGAAAAAACGAACCTATAGTCTTAAAAAATACACGAAACATGGCAGTTCGATTATACTATCAAAGAGTACTAAAACCCTATACTCAGTTTGGCGAGATTGGTGACCAATTTTTTATCGGCCTCAAAAGTTTCTAAAAATTAGTGGAACCGTCGAAAAAAGGTGTCATCACTTTTTCTCCAAGAGTTTATTCAGATTTGGCGATACCTTTTAATAATATTTGGCAATAACATAGCTAAGAAACGACTAAACAAATTTTATTAACATATTATGCAAAAAAAAATAATTTTTTTCCTCACTTTTTTTGGAAAAGTGTACGAAAAAAAATTTTTTTTGTTCACTTTTTTCAGCAAAAAATGCAGGGACGCCTAATTTTTCACTAACAATATTTGGCAAAATTGTAGCCACGGTAAAGCTGAATAACTTTTGTGAAAATATGAATATAATTTAAATGTTTCTATTCACTCTGAATAACTTATAAAAACCACTTTGTACCTTAAAAATGGTAATTTTCACTACTTTAAGCAAAAAGATTTTTTTTGGAAAACAATATAACAAAGTGTACAACTTCCCTGTTGTATTGTACTATTTATTTAGTGTCTCCCAATTTTCATCAGAAATATCACTAGACACATAAATCTCTTCGACATGATCATATTTATCATCATCTGAATCCTCGCAATCCTCCAACAGAACAGAGTGTCAATTTGCAACCTTAACATTTTGATTCACTTGAGACTGAAAGCAACTGATGAGAGAAGAGAAATCCTAGCTGGGTTTGGTCTGATTGACCAAAGTTTTTTTTTTTTAAATGGCGTTGAAAGTTTTAAGTTTAAGGATGAATTTTTGATAAGGGGACACTTTTTGTAATACCTACATCTCGAAAACTTCAAAACTTTGCTCGAGTGCCTTCGGCAATATTGTAGCTCTTAAACTGCCATGCAAAAAACTCTCAACCGTTTATTTAAAAAAAATTCCACGTTTATGACTTCAAAATGTAAAAAATAAAATTTTTTCGTCTATTTTACGGATATTTGCTTATTTTTTGGATCCGTCATATAGCTTTTATTGAAGTTTGAAGTGTGTGAAGTTGAAATAAAACCAATTTGATTTTAACATTTGTAATTTTTTGGTTTTTGTTTAATGATAAAAAATCTTAATTTGAAGATAAAAACAAAACGTAACAAATTAAAGCAATTCAACGGGTAAAAAATAAAAAGTAAAAGTCTTATTTATCCATTGCATAATTTTTTTTATATTGGAGCTGATGAACGCGCTTTCTTTTGATTCGGTTCATTGTCTAAATTGTCTTTTGTTCATCCTTGGAGCTCAAAATAAAGTGGGTTTGTCCTTGACTTCTATCATTGGTATCAAATAAGCAACTCTTATGGCTCCACCAACACACTTCTCCAAGCATGGCGTATATTTTTCCCCTCTTAAATCGCTTTTCCATTGTTTGGTGAAAGCGTTCTTCTTGCTCGTTTAACTGGCTGGAAAATCGTTTTACAAACTCGTCGAGGTGGTTGTTCAGAAAATGCAATTTAAGGTACATCGAGATGCCAATTGCTTTTAACGACTGCATCATATTTTTGACCAGAAATTTAAAATTTTCTTCACAATTATTTCCTAAATCCCGTTAAATTACACATTTAAGGGACACCCAACCGATCAGTTCACGTATGATTTTCTGGAACTTTACGATTTTCATTAAGTTCTTATGTCTGGTCCATTGAATTCACCTGTTTAGCAAAAAAAATTATAACAGTTAATATAAAGTGAAGCAAATAGGAACATAGTATTCAAATAGTTTATTACCGGCTTTAATTTTTTGGTCACTGAGATTTGGGAAAACTTCTTTTCCATGAGTGATCATCGTAATTAATGTCTTTTAAACGAGGTTTCATTCTAGATTAATGCATGTCTGTACTAAAATCAACAGGAATTGCTGCTATTTTGTTCGTTTTTCGCAATAAGACCGCTTTTAAGCTAGTAACTGAACTGTCATTGAACAACCGCCACACCGTGCTCTGTTCCCATATAACGAGTGGACAAAAATAGAAGGAGTTATCGTAGGTTACTGAAATTTGGTACTTGATTTTAGTTTGAGTAAAGATAAAGTTTGAAGAAGATAAACGAAATTTTGGCAAAATCGGTGCAAGGACGACACGCCTACCTTCATATATCCTGAAGTTTAAAAATGTAATAACATCTTAAAATTTGGTTAGAACATAACGAAAATCGATAATTATTATTAAACAAAGTTACTAACGTGCCTGCCAATTTTCTTTTCAATCGAAGCAGGCACTCGCTTGCTTGTCATATATCCTTATTAAAAAAATACTATAAAAACGTTTAAAAGTTTACCGATTACATTCAAACTTATCAAATTAACTTAAATGAATATAACAAACATGTATACTAAAATTCGTTGAATTCGGTTTTGTAACTAAAAAGTCATTAGTATATACTTATTTATTACAAAAAATACCTCCCAAAAAATTGTAATATTTTTAAATAGCGTTACCCCTAATACTGTTTGCACTCATTGAAAATTATTTTCATTACCCTTAAAATACTGAAATTATCAAAAATTCGTTACCGACATACCGAACCAGGCATTATTGCGATTACCACGCATGTTAGAAATCAGAGATTAAATTTTATGAAAAAAATACGTTGTTCGCATCCCTTACTTAATAAATTTTAATAACGGTAAATAAAATGTTAATATAATAAAACAAAATAAGTACTGTCAGGGATGGAACTTTTTAAATAATACTGAAATTAAACCAAATTTAAAATCGATGGTACTTTTTATAACGCATTTATTACACAGGTTTACAATTTTTTAATTTGGAAAAATACCAAGAACGCCACATGCCTAGATAAGTTAATTGGGACCTCCTGAACACGAAAAACGCTGTTATTTTTTTCTAAGTACCGTTTTTTAGATAACGGTACTTTTGTGTTTTTCGGTGTATGGTCCCACTCAAACCCTTGTGGAATCCAACTGAAAAGTCCGATCGAGATAAGTGGCATATCGATGGAAAGGTAATTGAATGCCTTTTCCGTCAAAATTCTATCTGATAAGAAATGGCTGAGATATGGCACCTCAAAATTTGCCTATTTTTTACGTTTTTTTCAAAATTTTTCATTTTCATTTCATTTTTTTTCAACGTTATATTGAAGATCTGGAATGTTTTATTTTTTTACCAAATAGTTTATTTAATTACCATTATTTTAAGCGTAATGAGCAATGAAAATATTGTCGTTCCACAAAATCCTTAATAAAAACTTTATTTTTCATCCGATTTTTTTCAAATTACGCTTAAATTAATAAATTAAATAAACTATTTCCAGATCTTCAATATGACGTAGAAAAAAATGAAATAAAAAGGAAAAATTTTGAAAAAAACGTAAAAAATAGGCAAATTTTGAACTTTGAGGTGCCATATCACAGCCATTTCTTATCAGACAGAATTTTGCATATCGACGGAAAAGGCATTCAATTACCTTTCCATCGATATGCTACTTATCTCGATCGGACTTTTCGGTTGGACTCCACAAGGGTTTGAGTGGGACCATACACCGAAAAACACAAAAGTACCGTGATCTAAAAAACGGTACTTAGAAAAAAAAATAACTGCGTTTTTCGTGTTCAGGTGGTCCCAATAAACTTATCTAGGCATGTGGCGTTCTTGGTATTTTTTGGCTGTAAACCAGTGTTATTATTGAACTTCATTTAGATAAAAAAGTTTTTTTTTTAATCTTGATCCCCATTTTTATAACTTTTTCTTTTTCTATTTATTTCAATATATCTGTGTCTATTTTTAACATTTTTCAAAAGAAGGTATCGAAAAAAGTACTAAAGTTTTAAATTCTTCATCCCTGGTATGTTTATTAATTTTTTTATTAATACTGGTAACACTATCAAATTATTGCCATCAATTAGGCTGTTACTGATGTATAAAATCAGTTGACCATTGACTTTATTATAAAAAATTATTTTTAATACAGCAATGTTGTTTGTTAAATATATATTGTAAATATTATAGAAATATTTCTTGAAATAGTTTTTTTTTTGTCAAAATTATTTTGTTTCCAATATTAAAATTCAAAGCCAGAAACAAAATTTGTTGAAAGTTTATATTAAAAATTATATTTTAAGTTTAATATAAATTAACTATAACTAGAATTAAAAAACCAAACATTAAATACTTTTGTAAAAAAATAATTTGTTATATTCTTTGTGAAACAACTAAAATTAGAGATTTCACGAATATTCCCCATTCGGTATTCGGATGGTTTTGGCTATTTACCGAATATTGCTATCTTTTATATTGCCACTATTTCGCCCTTTTTAAAAAAATGTGCTAAAATCAATTAATTTTATTTAAAAGAAGTCGAAACAAGCCCAAAATTAAAAAAAAAAAATTATAAAATGGTGTTGTGATGCGAATTCACGCATCAATTAGCGATTCCATTACCCGGACGTATGCCTCGTTTCAAAGATTATAAAGTAATGAAACTCCCCTCATCTGAAACAAAATCCTCTTTGTATCGAACGTACATATCTTCACTTCAACCAGAAGATAGAAAATTGAGTAATCAGTCATTCAGGAAAATCTGGAACCTTTATGTACCATATATCACCATTATGAAACCCTCCGATGACATATGCGACGTTTGCAGAGGTATTTTTAAAATAATTTATTATTATGTGTAAAAAATGAACAATGTGTAACTAATCATTGAAATTCTTTGTACAGAGAATACGTTGGTGATTTCTCAGCTGAAAAATTGCGGAGATGAAGAAAAAGAAAAACTAATTTCTTCTTTCATGGATCATATCCAAAAAGCAAAGAGTCAACGTGCCTACTACAAGAAATTTTGCACAGAAACCAATGAAGATGCCGATGTACGGTCTTTTGATTTTGCACAAAACGTCAATTACCCCGTCAGTCCTCAGCAGCCGGGCAGTGCATATTTTAAGACTGGTAGAAAGTGCTCAGTGTTTGGCATTACTAATGAATTATTGAAGAAGCAGGTACCTTTTCATTAATTATTGAATTTTTTAATTCCATCACAGAATGTGACCTTGACGATCTTAACATTTTTTTTCTTTTCAGTTTTTCTACTTGATTGATGAACAAGACGAAATAGGAAAAGGCCCAAATTGTACCATCACCATCTTTCAACCTCATCTATACCTGACAAAACCTTGATATTATTTAGTGACAACTGCGTTGAGCAAAATAGAAATAATGCGGTTCTTGGATACCTTATGTGGAGAGTGGCCAGAAGATTAAACAAACAGATATATTTCAACTTTCTTCTAACGGGGCACACCAAATTTTCGCCAGATAGATACTTTGGAATTTTTAAAGCCAAGTACGCCATCAGTAATATTGATACTTACGAAGATATAGAGAACTGCGTGACTGCCTCTTCTCCCTCCGGCTGTAATAAACCACAATAAACCAGTGACATTGAAAACGTCACTTGGTATGATTGGGTTGAATATTTTAAGAAGTTTTTCAAGCCATTAGTTAGAATTACGACCTTTCACCACTTCACCATTAGTAAGGATGGCGTGGAAGCGAAATTGTTCGCAGATAGCAATAAAGGATACAATAAAATTTGAGCTACGTATCTGTACCGATGATGTATCCTATCCTAACGTTATTACTCCGGATGGATTAAACTTAGAAAGACAATGGTATTTTTACAAAAATATAAGAAAGCTTGTTTTCGATAAGAAAAAGTGCGATGATGTGGCTCCGAAGCCACAAAAACCGATGAAGAAGAAGGCAGCGAAATCCGAAGAATTTACATCAACCGAAAACAAGGCAGTCACCAAAAAAAAAGAACAAAAAAAAAACTGACTGAAAACAAAACTGAGACTCCTAAAAAATCGGTAGCAAAAGTGGAAAAACTCCCTAAGAAAACAGCCGCAGTTGAAAAAGCTCAAGCTGATGTGAAAACCAGAAACAAAGACGGAGATAAACAATCTATAAAGAAACGTGCTACAATGGTGAATAAATCGGAGATGAAAATAACAAAAAAAAAAAAAACTGGAACACTTTAGTTCTTCACATTTTGCGTTTTACTTATAAACTGAACTAATGCGTCACCGAGTACCAGTATTTATATGAGTAGTCAGGTATTCTAGTTATTTCCAGTTTATTACGACACTAGATTTTTCCAGCTGTCAAAATTTGTGTGAAGAAATTTCTAGGTGTAGAAATTTCGTGTAATACTGCCACCCACTTAAGCCTGTTCGTCCCGAACAGACATAGATATTCCTTCTCCATAGTTGGCTAGTCGTTCCAGATGAACAACCTTCATTTTTGACCTTGGGCTCTGATCTTTTTGTATTCTGTATACCACATCATTCAACATTTTAATTACTCTATAGGGTCCGTCCCAATGCGTTTGTAGTTTGGGAGATAATCCTTTCTTTCGTTGCGGGTTAAATAGCAGAACCAGCTGACCCCCATTAAATCCTTCAGAATTTGCTGCCCTATCGTACCTCGCCTTCAATTCGATTGCGAACAAACTCATGAAGCTCGTTAAGGTCTTCTTGTTCCCGGAAAGCGTTGTCGTTGTCTTTATCAAAAGCGGCGGGCTTAACACCAAATTCTACATCGCCAGGCAATTTAAGTTCCGTTCCGAAAATAATTTTTGTAGGTGTCGGGAGGTGGAATCGTGAACAGCCGATCTGTATGCCAGCAGAAATTTAGGATGTGTTCGTTCCAGTCCTTCTGATGTGCACTGACCACTTTTCTTAAGTATTCCTCTAAAGTGCGATTGAATCTTTCGACCATACCATCAGATTGTGGATGCAGCGGGGTGGTTCTTGTTTTTCTTATACCATACAACTCACACATTTCCTTAAAGATAGCAGATTCAAAATTCCTTCCCTGGTCAGAGTGTAATTCTAATGGAACACCGTAGCGGCACACCCAGTTGTTCACAAATGCGCTTATTATCGTTCTGGCTTCCTGGTTCGGTATAGCGTATACCTCAGGCCATTTACTGAAATAGTCGATCACCACCAGAACATAGCGGTTTCCGGAATCACTGACGGGGAAAGGGCCTGCTACATCCATTGCTATCCGCTCAAATGGGGCACCCGAGTTGTATTGTTGAAGTTGCCCACGACTTCTCTTTACTGGTCCTTTAGCTGCAATGCATTGCGCGCAATTTGCTATCCAGTCGCTTACAGCTTGCTGGCAGCCGACCCAGTAGAATCGTTGTTTTAACTTCTCTAGGGTTTAAGTGACACCGAGATGACCACCACTGGGACCGTCATGGAACTCTTTTAACACTTCGTCTATTTTGCTTGACGGCACCACAATAAGCTTTGTCTCAGTTTTGCCTTCCGCACTTTCCCATATACGGTATAAGCAGTGATTAATTACCCGTAGACAGTTCCCCTGGGCCCAATACGCCTTCATTAGCGGACTTTCAGCTGATATTTGTTCACGGGTAGGTCTCCTGTCCTCTGCTTTGGCTGACATAATTTTTGACAGCATGGGGTCATTTTGTTGCGCCGCTGACCAGCCCTCACTTGACTCAATATGCGTTCGTCTTATATCAGCGATGCACTCTTTGCTTTGCTTAACACATTCTACCGCCACCAAGAGTTCCCGTCGCGTTACGCAGTAGTTTCTTTCAAGCTTCGAAAGTACTCGACTGTAATAGCCTATGACTTTTTCGGTTCCATTGCGACAGCACACCTCCTATTCCGTATCCGCTTGCATCGCTATGCAGCACAAATTTTTCCCCGGCCACAAGATATCCAAGAATCGGTGCCGTACATAATAACTCCTTGAGCCTTAGGAATGCTTGTTCTTGAGCTTCACCCCAATGAAATGGTCGCGCCTTCTTAGTCAGCTCATGTAGACTTGCAGCCACACTGGCAAAATTTGATACAAATCGTCGGTAGTATGTGCAGAGACCTAGAAAGCTGCGGAACTCGTGCAGATTTTTCGGGCAAGGCCAATCTTTAACAGCCCGAATCTTATCTTCATCGGTTGATATACCCTCTGCAGTTACGCGGTGCCCCAAATACTTGACTTCCCTCTGGAACAGTGTACATTTCTTTGCGCTAAGCTTGAGTCAAGCCGCTGATACTCGCCTTAAAACTTCTGCTAAGTTCTTCAGGTGTTCATCGAAAGTTTTTCCCATGACAATTATGTCATCAAGGTACACTAGGCATGTTTTCCAGTGGAGTCCTTTCAGCACATTTTCCATTAACCGCTCGAATGTTGCTGGTGCATTGCAGAGTCCAAAGGGCATCACATTAAACTGCCATAATCCGTCACCTGTGCTAAAGGCAGTTTTCTCCGTGTCTTGGTCACAAATTTCTACTTGCCAATAACCACTTTGCAAGTCCAATGTGGAGAACCATTTGGTTCCTGCTAGCGTGTCTAGAGTGTCGTCAATTCTCGGTAGTGGATAGCTGTCCCTCTTCGTGATATCGTTAAGTTTTCTGTAATCAACACAGAATCGGGTGCTGCCATCCTTTTTTTTTTAACTAAAACTATAGGCGAGCTCCATGGGCTAGAAGATGGTTCGATTACTCCACTATGCTCCATTTCGTTGACTAACTCCTTAACTTCATTTCGTTTTGCTAGAGGAATACTTCTGGGCGCCTGCTTTATTGGCCTCGCTTCACCAGTATTTATTCGGTGTTTCACAATCACCGTTCTTCCTTGACTTTGGGTTTTCATGGCGAAGACAGAGCTGTATTTCCTGATTAGCTGTTTGGCTTTATTTCTATCAGGCGACGCCAGTTCTTTTACCCATTTTTCCACATATTCTGCCAGCATCTCTCGGTCTTCAACGGACGCACTGGAAGGTTCCAAGTTCTTTTCGCAACTGATTATTGCTTCTGGCGCAGTACATTTGGCTATTTCAGAGTTCTCTCGGACAACTTTTTCACAATTTGATAGGTTCAGTAATCTTACAGGAACTTTTTTTGTCTTTGCTGGTTTTTACGAGGGCTTTCGCTGTTATAAGGTCACTTTTTATTTCTGATGGTTCTACCACAAGCTGCCGTCCTCACAATCTCCCTCCATACGCACCCATACTAAAGTTTCAGCCCGTGCTGGTAGTTTTTGGAGGCTGATAGTTACTAGCTTTCTTACCTGATCCGCTTGCTCATATCCAACATCAAGAGGTATTTCAACATTGCGCCAAATCATTACTTTTTGCCCCACATGCAGATTAATGCCGTGCCCAATCATGAAATCTGCACCAATTATTACTTCGTCAACAATATCGGCAACAATAAATACGTGATTGACGCTTATGTTGGCAATCGTTAGTTTTACATTTATTTTACCATAGACATAGGCAGGCTCCCCAGTAGCTGTGCGCAGACTTACCCCGTATAGTGGTTCAACTGCCTTTTTCACTAAATCGGGCCTGATGATTGACTGTGATGCTCCTGTGTCTATCGTAAAAATGTGCTTTCGCCCGTTGATGTACCCATAACCAGTAAGATTGCTTTTTTCCTGCTTTATTACTGATATGGAGATTGTGGGGCCATCGGTTGTGGGAGCTAGCTCATGCCCCGTAGTGCTAGCTCTTTTTAGTTTAACGATGACTCTTTAGGTGATTGCTGATCCGCCTCGCTTTTCACCTAATGCTTTCATAACTGCCTCCTTAACTGCCTCTGTTAACTTCGTGCTCATATCTGCCTCTTTTTCAGCAGTCACTTCGAGGTTACGCACCTTAAGTATTTGTGGCTTGGAAATCACCTTCGCAGTCTCTTGGGCCAGCGCGAATGAGACAGTTTCAGCAAAAGTCGATTTCTGCGTAGCACACACCGCATGTCTTCAGAATCCCGAATTCCATTCACAAATGCTTCAATTTTAAACTGATCTAAGAATGGATGATTTTCACCTGGATAAGTCAGCTGCACCAACCGTTCAATTTCTGTTGCAAAATCTTGCAACGACTCATTTGCTTTCTGAAGTCTACCTCTAAGTTCCATTCGGTAAATTTCCTTTTTGTGTTCCAAACCATACTTTCGCTGCAGTGCCACCATTATGTCGTCATAATTATTTCTGCAGGTGATTGGCACACTTTCTAGAATTTCTTCAGCGTTTCCTTTTAAGGCCAGAATCAACTCTATAGCTTTTTCTTCGATGTTCCATATATTTCTGGTGGTATGCTGCCATCTAAAGTAGGGGCCTTTGCTCTACCTAGAACTTTCCTGAATAATTCGTACTGGACCCTCTTGACATTGGAGATTATTTACTTTATTTTCTAGATCTTGTAGTTTTCTCTCAACATCTTTGGCTTGTATTTCCACGCCAGTCTCTAAGTCGGACAACTTTTTGTCAAATCTGTCAATTTTCTTATTTGTGGCTCTAGAAGTTTTTTGAAACTTTTCTTCCATCTTTGTTAGCAATTTCTCGTTCGTCTCCATCTTAGTTAATAGAAGAATAGAAGTTGCTTGAAGTTTAACTAACAAGTTCTCGTTGTCCACTCTAGAAGTTTCCATCTTTTCCATTATAGCAGCCAACATTGCGCTTAACTCCAAGTTACCTTCTGTTTTACGCGTACTAACCTCCATTACTTCTTTTTCTTCAAATTCGTAGTCGCAATGTCAATGTTACGCCGCTCGAATTCCTCCATCAGCCTCTTTTGTAATTCTGTCTTATTACCTGCTGTCGGTAGCTCCAACTTGCTCAATTCCTTTTTGAGCTGTTCCACCTTAAGCTCCTCCAATTTCATGACTGCTTATTATTTTGCAATCCCACTTCTGACACCAATTGTTACGATTTTACCCTTTATAAAATCGTTGATTTATTTACCTTTTAAATAAATCGAGTTCTTTCTATATTGCAAATAATAAACACTGTTTGAAATTATTTATAGCTCTATTTATTTATAACCGTCACTAAAAAATTACAGAAATACACTTTAATTACACGATTTAGATAGACTAAACGTTAGCCACACTTTAGTTCTTCACACTTTGCGTTTTACTTATAAACTGAACTAATGCGTCACCGAGTACCAGTATTTATATGAGTAGTCAGGTATTCTAGTTATTTCCAGTTTATTACACTAGATTTTTCCAGCTGTCAAAATTTGTGTGAAGAAATTTCTAGGTGTAGAAATTTCGTGTAACAATATTATCTGTTTATATCACATTTTTCAATTTTTTCATAAATTATGTTCATCTTTACAGGTGATTTGTAAAAAAACTAAAAGACATAGAAACGGCTTGCGGCATTTGAAAGAGCGTTTTTTTTCCTATAAGAATCACTCAAAAAGTAAAAAAAAAAATTTTCGGCGCAGGGGTTCCTTTTCGTGGAGCAGGTCACATATATAAAAACATGTTTATTTTTGCAATTTGTGGCAAAAACTTGGTTATATTCTTCTTATAATTTGTTTTACTCTATCCAAATTTTGTAAATTTCGATTTTTTAACACAAAAAATGTAATTTTCAGATCCATAAAAAATAATTGTACTAAAGATTTATACTGAACAGTATATTTTTAGTCGATTAAAAATATATTAAGACAAAATAAAAACCAAACTTTAAATAATTTTTTACAAAATGAATTTTATAATTTTTTTGTGAAGCAACTAAAAGCCATATTTTTAAAATTGTCCAATTTTAGCGCCCTCTCATGACGTTAAAAAGAGTCAAACCAAAAATTTTTTTTTCATATCTTTTAGTTGCTTCATAATCTTTCCAAAAATATATTATTTATCAATATTCATGACCAACATTTTATTTTTGATTTTTGTCTATGGAACAAAGCACTGTGCGCCAATGTATTTTCACGTATTTCTGTCGTTAGCAGTGAAAAAATACTGGAATTCAGCTTTAGAATGTCGGTAACCCGAGACTTTAGAGCCAACCTCCGTCAGTTTTTTGCGCTTTACGAATAAAGAAATGAACTCAGATTGGCGTTGGGATAGTCCTGTTTTGGCGACAACATAGTCCATTTCGTCTTGAGTTTTTGATTCGGGGTTATGGTCTTGCTCATAGAGTTCGAACAGTGATTCGATTTAAGTAGTGCCAGTAGTTTGCCAATACGCTTCAATAATTGTATCGGGACTTGGCTGTCTTAGAGGTGGATTTGCATCTGAGTGATTTTGTGGAAGAGAAGAATTAGGACCAGTAAGATAATTTGTGTTTGCCATTTTAAGTGAATTGGTTCCATTTTTGAGGTTAATGTAGTCATAGCATTTTGTAACGTGACGTTACAAAGAACCTACTTATTCATATACCTAATACAGTTACTGATGCCCATAACCAATATTCTATTCTAGCAATTCTCATTAAGTTGGTAAAATTTATTACATATAGTGTCAGAGTTTAGAGGAAAAAAGGGCGAACTAGGATCCAGCTGGAGTTCGAGTATACTTCGTCTAGCAGCCGAAGTATAGCTTGTAAGCCAACCAGATACTCGTTCCCCGACCGTACCTGACTCACCTGCCGATTATTCTCGTGAGTTACTTAGAGCTATTAACTAACCGTAGAAACCCTTGCCCGATCTAACCCGACTCAACTGCCGATTATTCTCGTGAGTCACGTAAACACAGTAAACGTAGTTATAAATGATTTAACCCGACTCACCTGCCGATTATTCTCGTGAGTTCCTTAGAGTTATTTACTAACCAAGAACCTTTCCCCGATCTCACCCATCGATTATTCTCGTGAGTTACGTCGACATAATAAACGTAGATAGAACCGATTTACCCTGCCGATTATTCTCGTGAGTTACGTAGAGTCATTAAATGATCATAGCTAGAACCTTTTCCCGATTTCCCGACTCACCTGCCGATTATTCTCGTGAGTCTAGTAAACATAGAAACCGTAGCTAGGACCGATTTAGCCCGACTTACTTGCCGATTATTCTCGTGAGTTATTTGGGAATATTTCCTCACCGTGGTGAAAACCCTTTACTCGATAATACGACTCACCTGCCTATTATACTAGTGAGTTAGTAAGGGCCATTTCACGAATTAGCCCGACTCACCTTCCGGTTACTTCAGACCCTTGTCGTACTCCGACCTAGGGAATAGTTTCGCTATAACCCTAAAAGAGACTTGTCTGTGCCATAAACCGCTTTCCGTTCTCGTCACCTGCGGAAGCGATTATACTAATCAGTAAAGGAAGCAGACCTTTAATAGACCCCACCAACCCTGAGTTTTCCCTGGCTGGAAAACTAAACTTTTTTTATTTTTTTTCCATATTTCATATTATTTATTGAATCTTCATTTTAAAAAACTGTGAACTAACAATAATTATCCAAATCTTAAAACTAAATATTAATTGTTAAGTCCAGCCAGTGCCAGACTGATGTTATGTGGTTCAACTGGGACCATTATTTCCCCTTATTATTAGCAGACCAGATCCGCAGTGTCCCTCCTTCTAAGACGCTGGTGGCCGTGATTATTAGTTAAGTTACGGGCTAGTATGTTGGGGTGTGTTTCCAGTTTTGTTAAATAGCGTTGACAGTGTCTAATAATTTCATTTTTGACCAGGGGTACATTCAGGTCTTTATGTATGTTGTAATTCCTAACATACCAGGGTGCGTTCGTGATCGTCCTCAAGAATTTATTTTGCATTCTCTGAATTTTCCCTATATTGGACGCAGAGGCAGTACCCCAGAGCTGAATTCCGTAGCACCATATGGGTTTCATGATCGAATTGTAAATGAGTTATTTGCAGTCTAGGCCTAGTTTAGAGTTTTTGCCAGTAAGCCAAGCGAGTTGAGCAGTTTTTAGCCTCATCTGAGTTATTTTCGCATCTATATGATTTTTCCACGTGAGTCGACGGTCAAGGTGAATACCGATTATTTCACACATGTGTGTTGGGGTATATTCAGATTATTAATTTTAATGGGTGGACACGTCTATTTTCTCAGTGTGAAAGTAATGTGGATACATTTCTGTTCATTCACCTTAATTTTCCACTTATCCAACCAAGCTTCCAATTGTGAAATGTGAGTCTGTAACATTCTAGACGCTATTTTTGAGTCATCGTGGACGCTTAAGATTGCAGTATCGTCAGCGAAAGTCGATGTGTGGGTATTAATATCTAATGGCATGTCTGAAGTATAAATGATATATAACAGAGGACCCAAAATGCTACCTTGTGGAACTCCGGCTTGTATATCTTGAGGAGAGCTGACAAAACTTTTTTCAGCAAGAGTGAATTTTCGATTTGTTATATAGCTTTTGAGTAGCTTGTGAGTATTTGTTGGTAACAAAAGTTTTATTTTAAACAGTAGACCTTCATGCCAAACCTTATCGAAAGCCTGCGAAACATCGATAAAAAGGGCAGAGCAGTATTTTTTCTCCTCGAACGTTTTTCTGACAACAGTAACTAGCCTGTGGGCTTGCTCAATGGTGCTGTGTTTTCTCCTGAAGCCAAATTAGTGTGATGGAATACAGTTGTTTTGTTCCACATAAACAGTTATCTTTTCCATTAGGATTTTCTCGAACAGCTTTGACAAATTGGATAATAGGCTTATAGGCCTATACGATTCCACTTTTGTGTGATCTTTGCCTGGCTTGGGTATCATTTTAACGAGTGAAACTTTCCATTCTGGGGGATAGTATTCAAGGCGTATAATAGCATTAAAAATAAAGAGAATTATCTTTAATGCTATACGGGGTAACTCCAAGAGCATCCTGTTACCGATTCCATCGATACCAGGAGCTTTTTTGGGGTTTAGTTCAAAAATAGCCTTTTCGACCTCTCTCATCTCAAACGTTAATCGGGTAGCTGCTCGGTGCTGGGGTAAAATCGGTGGCAACTCTGTTACAGAACTTGTAATATTTGGCGTGAATACTTTTTTTAAATGTTCTGCAAACAGTTCTCCTTTTTCAGTATCATTTCTAGCCCAACCTCCGTCTGATTTTCTCAAAGACAGGTCTTTTTAAATTTTTCGTTGCACGCCATAATGAGTAATCAGTTCTTGATGTTGGATCTAAATTTTCAAGATATCTGTTTAATGAAGCAGTTCTCTTATGTTCAAGTAGCTTTCTTAATTTTTTAGTGCATTCTTTCAACCGTTCCTTAAGTTGAGGAGATCTGTGCTGTTGCCACTCTCTTCGAGCTCTTCTTTTTTCATTTAAGAGTCGTTCGACATCGGCAGACAAAATAATAATTTGTCTGTTGTGTCGGGGGGTTTGGTAGCAAGTTGAGCAGCAAGTTTGAGATTTAGTTCAAAATTTTATATCGAGAGGTCGATATCTTCCGGTGTTCTTAAAGGTATGTTTTCCGATAAATTTTTTATACTTCAACCAATCTGTTGTTTTGCCTGTCAGTGCTAAGTCACCAGAGGGGGGTACAATTCCTCGGGGGTTTAAAATAGTAACAACTGTAGGTGTGTGATCAGATGAGAGATCCAATAATGGTTCCACATGGACCAATTCTCTCGCAATAGACATTGGCCAGTACGTGGGTTCTCCACTAGAGATCACATCCATACCCAGCTTAGAAATTGTATTAAACAAAACACGACCCTTAGGGGTAACAAGCCGTGACCCCCAGAATGTATGCTTGGCATTATAGTCTCCAGCTGCCAGAAAACACGGTCCTAATGATTCGAAAAAGCCTGTGTACTGATCCTCCGTTATGGAGAATCTGGGGGGAGAATAAATTGACGAAATCACTAAGTCCTTATCGAATTCTTCAAAACATATAGTAGTGGCCTGAAGATAATTTTCGCAAAGATCACACATAAGAAAATGTTTTAATCTAGATTTAATGAGAATAGCTGATTCTCCACATGACCTGCCTCTTGGGTCCTTAGTATCATACATTGTGTACCCGCGAATTGAAAATGAACTTCTCAGGGTTAAATGGGTCTCAGAAATAAGCATTACGTCAATTTGCTGATTTCTGAGAAAATACTCGAGCTCTTCTTTATGTTGGCATATGCCGTTAGCATTCCAGTAACATATTTTCAAACTGTTCATGGTTTTGTTAACAAAGCTTGCATCAAAATAGACTGATTTCTCATCATCTCTTGCATCATATTACTCATTGAGTTTGTAAAGTTAGTAACAGTTTGAACCAGGGATTCAATGGATGCTTCAAGTCTGCTGAAATTTTGTATCTGGGGTTCAGATTGAGAAAGTGGAACATTTGGATTGACTTGTGCGGCTTGTGGAGTTTTTGGGGGCTGTGGTTGTCCTCTTAGAAGTTCAGAGTATGAAGCACTGTTGGTGATAATTTGTGGGTATTGTGGAATATAAAATTCCGGTTCTAACTGTGATTTCATTCGGGGGTTTTGGGTTCTGTTCAAATTTGAGTTTTTTAATTTTAAATATACCTCACAACCTCTGTAATTAGCAGTATGGGGGTTACCGCAATTGCTACATTTCTTTTCAGTATTTACTGTCTTTGGTTTGGTGCAGTCAGCTATGCTATGCAGCTCACCGCAAACTACGCAAACTGCATGTAGTCTACAATAAGACCTAGTGTGACCATACTCCTGGCAGTTCGTACACTGAGCAGGTCCTCGTCGCTTATGTGGTGCTTCAACGGTAACTCTATAGTGTAGCAAGTACCTTAGTTGATAAATAGGGTGTGTTTCATTTTTCTTCAACTTGATATCGCCAGGCTCTAATTCAACTCGGAAAAGGGGTTGGGGGAGCTTATCCCGGTATCTAATATTAACAACGGACTTAACTTTAAAGCCGTTGATTTCGAGTGCCTTCTTTACTTCAAGTGGGTCATTGTATGATTCAATACCCTTAATCACTATCTGAAGACCTTTGCTGCTCTTCAACTGGTAAGGATACAATTTTTTTTTCTGGATTCAAGAAATTATACTAATTTTCTGAAATTGGATTCACATTGAACTTGAATCTTAGTTTCAACAATTTTGCCATTTTTTATTGGCACAATATAAAAAGAGTTTTCCCCAATAAGGCTGACTAGGGTTTTAACAAATTCATTTGAATTTTGCTCTCTTAGATAGATAGGGGAGGTCTTTGTGGCTTAGGTATCACCGGGGCATCATTATCTTCGCTTTCCAGTATGGCAAAACGGTTTTGGGATTGAGTGACATTTATTTCACCTCTACTAAGCTTAGGATAGGGAGCTGTTTTAGCCGATTTTGGGCTTCTTTTCCTCTTCACTATTTTAACATACCTGTCTAATCCAGTCTGTACCAATGGTTTGGCGGTAATGATGACTGGCAGGTCAACATTGGGTGTTGCGCCAGTTGAGGGGTTAATATTTAAACTACTTACTGACGGAAAGTGAAGCATACTTTGGGGCTGTTTTAAGTTATTAGGTTGAGCCATAATATTGATATCACTGTTTAACGTAGCAGAAGATGTTGTTGGTGTTTTAATAGTCTCACTATTTGTTGATATTGTAGCTGTAGGTTTTGGTGAAGTCAAAGCAGACAGCGTTTTGTGTGTTGTTGTTAAACTAGGCACTGTATTTGTTGGTACTTTTATATTTTCATGTTCCTTTGTGTTATTGGTTTTAATTTTTTCACATGAGAGTAAAGGAGAACATGAACGGGATCTCTCAATTGTTTTTGCGGTTAAATAATTTTTGTTGTAATTGGGATCACTAATGTTTTTATTAACATTGATGTTATCTCCCTTTAGAAAAACGTAGGCATTTCTGCCATTTGCACTGAGCCTTCTCTCCTCTTGAATTATAGAGCTCATATGCTCTTTTCTTTATAAGAAAGAAAAGAAAAAAAATAAACAAAACAAACAAGACAAATCCCTGTTTGTTAAGGGTTTTTTATAAATGTTTTTTTTTATATAAATTTGAAATTGAACACGGTTTATTTGTTTTTTGTAATAAATATATTATTTTTAAGCGTCCAAGCGCTGTTGTTTTTTATATATTTTTTTAAACACTAATAAGCCGATATTTTAATAAATTCACGGACCGAATAAATAACACGTCTATCCTTTTTGACTGTCTGCATTACAAATGGCGCCCGAGCAGGGACCCAGCTCCAAGAAAGCATATAGTGGAAAAACCGATGACTCAACCACCAACGAAATTGGAGCGGGTAGCATAGACATGTTTCAGAGTACTGGGAACACACTGCAAGTAGATGCCGAAGTAATGAACATAATCCATAGATGGGATTTAAATTACGACGGAGAGGGCAATTTAATGGAGTTCATCGAACGAATACAGGAGCTCGCGGAATGTTATGCGTTTACCAGGTTGTTCTTCCCCTTGCTGGAAATACTAAAGGGACGTCCACTAATGTGGTTTTGAGTTCAGCGGACCGAAATAACCACATGGGACGAGTTCAAGACCCACGCGATCCGTTACTTTTTACCAAAACGTTACCTCTCACATCTAGAAGAAACGATCTATCATCGTAAGCAGGGGCCTATGGAAGCCGCCAAGGATTACGTCATATCCCTGCAAACTCTGATCCGCCAGCATCCACAGCTTAGTAAGCTTAACCAGACCGATCGCATCTATGACGGCTTACGATGCGAGTATAAACTTTACGTTTGGCGCCATGACTTCCAAACTTTGGACGAATTAATGGATCTAACGGACGAATACGAAGTGCTCCGACGAGGGGAAATGCGACACGGAAAACCACAGCCTAATCACTGCCTAGGCGCTGCAACGAATACTCCATCTTATGACCAGCGGGCCCACTGCTGGCGTTGTAAGAAGCCGGGGCACACTCGTCGTCGGCCTCGGAGATAATTTTGCTCGCGGTGCGGACATGACGATATTATGTCCCGAGATTGTACTTGTGCGAGTTCTGGCAGTGGCCGAAGTGATGGCCGGTACTATATACACATGAACGTAAACTCTATTAACATACGTGCCTTGATAGATACCGGCTCCACGTTAACTTACATCAGTGGAACAGTTCAGCGTCAATTGGAACAGTTAAGGATCCGACCACGTCCCCATAAGCGGACTGTGCAATTAACCGATGGCTCATGTATCAGCATAAAAGTATACCCTATTACGATCGATGTATATGGACGACAGACTAAACTGCTCGCCTCAGCTCTACCTGACATAGCCGAACCGGTCATACTCGGAATGGATTTTCTTAATCGTAGACAAGCTGAACTTACTCTGGATGGCATACAATTGACTACATCTAATCCCCAACCATCATCATTCGGCGATGCACCGCTATGCGCAGTCACCGGAGAAAATCTCACAAACTCTAAGAAAAGATTTGAATCTATCCAAGGCCCACGCAACATGGGGAAGCACATAATAACCATGAAACACGATAGGCCCATTAAGCAGAGATATTGCCCTCGTAACGCAGCCATGCAAATGGTAATGAACGAGGAGGTAAACGAACTACTGGCAATGGACCGCATAGAACCTCCTCATATTCCGTACAGCTCTCCTGCCGGTAGCTGGAGAATGTGCAACGACTTCCGGCAGATATATGCCGCAGCCGAACCCGACGCTTATCCCCTACCACAAATAAATCCGATCCGGGAAAATCATCAGCTTGTACAACGCATAGAAGATTTAAATCAAGAGAAACTGGAAATGACCACAAAACTGGCAACGCATATTGAGAAACAAGAAAAATTACAAAATCAATTAGAAGTGTTAAAGAAAGAAAAGCATTCTTTATCTACACAAATGCAAGAATTTAAATCTCAGAGAACACAACTCTCACGAGATATGGCCTCACTTCAGCAATCTTCTGAAGTGGTTGCAGCTTTGGATAATAGTGAAACTTTATTTGAGAAATGTGAAACATCTTTATCTAAACTACACGGAGAATTAGAAGCTTACCGTAAGGCAAATGATAAGAAAAGTAAATTTAATATTTCCAAAAATTGGCCAAAGAAGCGAAAAATGCTTATTCACAAAGCTTTTTAAAGTTCCTTAAAAGTTACCTTCGGGTAGTGCAGATCGTAAGATCGAAACTCGCATGGTGCAACAATAAGTTTTTTGGGGAAAACACAAACAATGTTTTTTTACTACAAAGTAAGGGGGGAATGTAACGTGAAGTTACAAAGAACCTACTTATTCGTATACCTTATACACCAAACAAACAATACGTTCCGTTTACGTACCGTCGGTCCGTCATAAACGGAATCCAACTCCATTTACGTATCGTTTTCTTGATCCGTGAAGGGACCAGAAAACGGATTTTAAGGAACATCGAAACTGATTTGAATCCGTTTAAATACCGTCAATGGCAGACCGGATATATCGGATAAAAACGGAGTTGTCCGTTAAAAGTCCGTCAATGACGGACCGTTTACGGACCCGTATTCGTACCGTTTTTCAACAAAAAACGGATTTATGTACATGACTAAACTTTTTAATTTGAATTATAATTTTTTTCTTTTAATTTATTTATAAGGATATGTAATAAATAAAATAACAAAAAAAACTTTTACAAATTTAATTAAATGAAATATTCCTTTCCCATTGAAAATCATGAAAAAACAAAACAAAATTTTAATTAAAGTTTAATTAATGGCGTTTACGAAATGATGTAACATACAAATCAAATTTTCACATTTTTTTCACAAAATCTATTGGCAAACAATATTTTTATTTGCAAAATTGCATACATTTTCGCACATCACCGTAAAACATGTTTTAAATTTCATAAATATTTACGTCCTAGATATCACTTAAATTTATTTTCGGTGTGAGTTGGAAGAGAGCATCTGTTTTACTTAACTTAAGAGCGCGACTCGTACAATGATCACATACATGTTTTTATTATTCGGGTTTGACACCAAAACGAATTCAAAAGCAGCGGAAGAAAAACTAATGAAATCCAAGGAAGTCCTTATTTGGCAATACAGAAACGGATGCTCCAAAACGGAGTCAAAACGTATTGTCTTCGAAAACTCAATTATACGGTCCGTTAATGTTACGTTTACGTACAAGCTTTGATGGATACGTATTTATGTACGTTCCGTTAACGTGCAGTTAAAGCCGGATTCATGAATCCGTACGTGTCGGAGAGTCCGTAAAAATGTTTCTTGGGCAGTTACTGATGCCCATAACCAATATTCTAGTAATTCTCATTAAGTTGGTAAAATTTATTACATATAGTGTCAAAGTTTAGAGGCAAAAAGGGCGAACTAGGATCCAGCTGGAGTTCGAGTATACTTCGTCTGGCAGCCGAAGTATAGCTTGTAAGCCAACCAGATACTCGTTCCCCGACCGTAACACCGTAACCGTAGTTAGAACCGACTGAGCCCGACTCACATGCCGATTATTCTCGTGAGTTACTTAGAATTATTAACTAACCGTAGAGATCCTTGCCCGATCTAACCCGACTCAACTGCCGATTATTCTCGCGGGTCACGTAAACACAGTAAACGTAGTAATAACCGATTTAACCCGACTCACCTGCCGATTATTCTCGTGAGTTACTTAGAGTTATTAACTCACCGTAGAAACCCTTGCCCGATCTAACCCGACTCACCTGCCGATTATTCTCGCGAGCCACGTAATTGCAGTAAACGTAGCTATAACCGACTTAACCCGACTCACCTGCCTATTATTCTTGTGAGTTACTTAGAGTTATTATATTACCGTAGAAACTCTTACCCGATCTAACCCGACTCAAATGCCGATTATTATCGCGAGTCACGTAAACACAGTAAACGTAGTTATAACCGATTTAACCCGACTCACCTGCCGATTATTCTCGTGAGTTACTTGGAGTTATTAACTAACCGTAGAAACCCTTGCCCGATCTAACCCGACTCACCTGCCGATTATTCTCGTGAGTTCCTTAGAGTTATTTACTTACCAAGAACCTTTCCCCGATCTCACCTGCCGATTATTCTCGTGAGTCACGTCGACATAATAAACGTAGTGAGAACCAATTTACCCTGCCGATTATTCTCGTACAAGTTCAAGTTCCTGCGCTCGAAATGAAAGAATACTGTTTTTGTTACGAAATATATTTTTTTATTCAATATAATCTCCTAGAAGCTCAATACACTTGTTCCAATGATCTTCCAATAATTTTATCCCATCCTTATAATGGTTTTCCGGAAGCTCTGCAAAATTTCTCACGAATTTTTTCATCCAGCTGATTCAAAAGGCTGCAATAATATTCAGAGTTGATTGTTTTACCTTTCTGAAGGTAATCAATCAACGAAATTCCTTTTGCATCCCAAAAAACTGATGCCATAACCTTCTTTGCTGATCGTTGTGACTTCACCTGCTTTGGAGCTTAACAACCAGCTTCAGTCCACTGTAAACGTTCTTGTTTCAATTTAGGATCATGGTGGTAGATCCAAGTCTCATCCATAGTTATAAAACGACGCGAGAAGTCGGTTTTATTCGGCTTAAAACGCTCCAAATTACGCTGAGAAATTTGTTTTCGATCCAGTTTTGTTGAATTGTTAATGTGTGCGGCACTTACTTTCCAAACAGTTTTTTCATACGTAATTCTTTATGTAAAATATGGAGTACTCGTTCGTATGAGATGCCTATGGCATTAGCAATTTCACGCTTAGTCAAACTTGGATCTTCACTAACCATATTATGTACATGCTCAATGATTTCTGCTGTGGTAGCAGTTTTTGGTCGTCCTTCGCGTGCATCGTCTTTAAGGCTGGTACGACCACGTTTAAATTCACCAGCCCAAAATTCAATGGTGCGTTTTGAAGGTGAGGACTCCTTATACACTTCTAACAATTGTTCATAAATTTCCTTTGCTTTTAAACCCTTCAAAACAAAGAACCTAATGACTGCACGATATTCAATTTTTTCCATATTAAAAAAAATCAATGACACGTCAACTTCAAATGGCTTGTAAACAAAGAAAGAATTGACAGAATGACTTGCAACTTTGCATGTGTTCTCAGGACAGTTATACCAACTTGAAAAAAAGGTTTGGAGCTAGCAGTGCCATCTCTTGGTGAGCGCAGGAACTTTTCAACCAACCTGTAGAGTCATTAACCGATCATAGCTAGAACCTTTTCCCGATTTCCCGACTCACCTGCCGATTATTCTCGTGGGTCACGTAAACATAGGAACCGTAGCTAGGACCGATTTAGCCCGACTCACCTGCCGATTATTCTCGTGAGTTATTTTGGAATATTTCCTCACCGTGGTGAAAACACTTTACCCGATACTACGACTCACCTGCCTTTTACACAAGTGAGTTAGTAAGGGCCATTTCACGAATTAGCCCGACTCACCTTCCGGTTACTTCAGGCCCTTGTCGTACTCCGACCTAGGGAATAGTTTCGCTATAACCCTAAAAGAGACTTGTCTGTGCCATAAACCGCTTTCCATTCTCGTCACCTGCGGAAGCGATTATACTAATCATTAAAGGAAGCAGACCTTTAATAGACCCCACAAACCCTGAGTTTTCCCTGGCTGGAAAACTAAACTGCATTACAATTTCACTTCGTCGTATTCATTTCGATCAGTCCATGTAACTGAGGTGTTTCAAACGGCATATTTCCTTTTTTATTTTTCCAGTTTAAAGCGGCAAAATAACAACGTCTACATAGCGTACCTGACCTTCCACGGAAAATCAAATAGATCTGGTTGGTCAGAGTAGTATAAACGATACGCATTTTTAAGTTTTCTAGTAAAATCAGTACTAGTTGCTTTTTGTTGCTGTTTGACGTTTGTCCACATAAGAGCCACAAACATAACAAAATATATTAAGCTTCAATCACTTTTCCATACATGTTTTTACATTTTAATGCTAAGAAAGTTGTTTCTGCTTATATAAACATTTCCTTTCAACTTTAAAGGCTTCAAAAAATCATTTATTAGAAAAATACAATCACAACAAATCACACAAAACTCAAATAAATTTTTTTTTCAATTTAAAGTTGACCAAAACAAACAAATGAAAAATTTACAATGAAAACAATAAAGAGCTGTTTACTTTGCTTTTAGCAACAATTTTTATCAAAAAATCAACTCTGAAACAAAACTTCAAACGCCAATTAAAAAAAACCTTAGTCAATCAGACCAAACCCAGCTAGGGGTTTTTTTCACTTTCAGATTTTTTGGGTCTCAAGTGTATCAAATTTTAAGTGCCACACTGTGTGCATAAATCATATCTAACTTTATAAAGGTCAATATATAACCAGATGTGGTTATTATGACAATATTGTTACAGGAATTCCATTTACTCGTAGAAATGCAAATCCCCATATGTTAGTCCTGAAATGTAAAACAATTAAATAGCAACCCTTCACCATAACTAATGTTCTAGTTATTCTAGTTATTTTAACCCGCATATATAAAAATGCCAGCAAGGTGGCAAAGTAGTTCAGTTGATAAGTAAAACACAGAGTGTGAAGAACTAAAGTGTGGCTAACGTTTAGTCTATCTACATCGTGTAAATAAATGCTATTAAAGTGTTTTTCTGTAATTCTTAGTGACTGTTGTAAATAAACGGAGCTATAAATAATTTCAAACAGTGTTTATTATTTGCAATATAGAAAGAACTCGATTTATTTAAAAGGTAAATAAATCAACGATTTTATAAAGGGTAAAATCGAAACAATATATAAGGTAATTTTTAAAAAAAATTAATGAAATATATAATTATATATATAGGTCTAAGACCCCGTAAAGTGTATACATACATAATTAGAGGTGTACGACCTATATTTATATATACTTTTGCAATTTTAAGTCCATTTAGCGATATCCGTCTATCTGTCCGTCTGTCTGTTAAAATGGCGATAACAACACGCAAAGAAAAAACATGGGGCATTCATATTTAAAGAGCATCATATATTTTTGAGTTTATGGTTGTGCCAACCATAGTCGTACTATAATATGGTTATCATATTATGATAATAAAATAACCATAATTTTACCATAATATGGTCCCTATAGTTATATTATGATGCAAAATTACCATATTATGGTCCTAAATAAACACGATATATTGAATTTATCACTTATCACATAACTATATTATGATTCTTGGATTATCATTATATGATCCATAATCTAAGAAAATTTCTTAAAGGAAAAGTTCTTAGAAACTATGAAAAATATCTTTAAATTTAAGAATATTTCTTTAAGATATGTTTTTTTTTATAAAAAAATTGATATTAAGGATTTTTTAAAGAAAAATTGTTAAGAAAAAATCATAGATTCTAAGAACTTTTCTTTCAAGAAAACTTTTATTCTGTGTACTTTTTTTATGAAAATACTTAAAACTTTTTTTTAAATTCTAATGACTTTTTTAATAAAAAAAAATCTTAGACATTTTTAAGATTTTTTTAGAAAGTTTTTAGAAATTTTTCTTTAAGAAAAAGTCTAGAATCTAAGTATATTTCTACTAGAAAAAGTCCTTAGAATCTAAGCATTTTCTTTAGAATCTATGAATTTTTCTTTTAAAAAAAGGCCTTAGAATCTAAGTTTGCTTGAAATATATGAACTTTTATCTAAGAAACAGTTTGGAGAATCTGAGAATTTTAGTTTAAGGAAAAGTCCATAGAATCTAAAAAGTTTTTATCAGATAAATTTATTTTCGTACAAAAAAAATCATGGGTTCTACAGACTTTTTCTTATAAAAAAATATTTTATTAATATTTTGAGAACTTTTTACAAAAAATGAATTAATAAACATATTTAAAAAAAATCTAATTGTTATTATTAAAAAGAATTAAAAAATATAAAATCTTTCAAAAGAATCTTTTTGACAATGAATTGATTATTGTAAATAATATTATATGTAAATATAAAACCCCTTTAAAAAATCTTCTAAAGCTAAAAAAATAACTGGATCTTAATCGGTCAAGTGATGAAATGTTTTAATGACATGTGAAAGCTATTTTCAACCCATCTGATATTTGTCCAGTTTTAGTAAACAATATATGATTGTTTTTTTAAGACATTCTGTAGTAAAAACAAACTGACTGAGGTGGAATCGTGAACAGCCGATCTATATGCCAGCAGAAATTTGGATATGTGTTCGTCCCAGTCCTTCTAATGAGTACTGACCAATTTTCTTAAGTATTCCTCTAAAGTGCGATTGAATCTTTCGACCATACCATCAGATTGTGGATACAGCGGGGTGGTTCTTGTTTTTCTTATTCCATACAACTTACAAATTTCCTTGAAGATAGCAGATTCAAAATTCCTTCCCTGGTCAGAGTGTAATTCTATCGGAACACCGTAGCGGCACACCCAGTTGTTCACAAATGCGCTAATTACCGTTCTGGCTTCCTGGTTCGGTATAGCGTATACCTCAGGCCATTTACTGAAACAGTCGATCACCACAAGAACGTAACGGTTTCCGGAATCACTGACAGGGAAAGGGCCTGCTACATCCATTGCTATCCGCTCAAATGGGGCACCCGAGTTGTATTATTGAAGTTGCCCACGACTTCTCCTTACTGGTCCTTTACCTGCGATGCATGGCGCGCAATTTGCTATCCAGTCGCTTACAGCTTGCTGGCAGCCGACCCAGTCGAATCGGTGTTTTACCTTCTCTAGGGTTTTCGTGACACCGAGATGACCACCACTGGGACCGTAATGGAACTCTTTTAATACTTCGTCTATTTTGCTTGACGACACCACAATTAGCTTTGTCTTAGTTTTGCCGTCCGCACTTTCCCATATACGATATAAGCAGTGATTAATTACCCGTAAACTGTTCCACTGGGCCCAATACGCCTTCATTAGCGGACTTTCAGCTGATATTTGTTCACGGGTAGGCCTCCTGTCCTTTGCTTTGGCTGACATAATTTTTGACAGCATGGGGTCATTTTGTTGCGCCGCCGACCAGGCTTCACTTTACTCAATATGCGTTAGTCTTATATCAACGATGCACTCTTTTCCTTCAGCCCTCGAACAATGTTTGCACTCTAAAATACAGGGGCGTCTTGAAAGGGCGTCCGCATTGCAATGTTTTATGCCTTTCCTGTGCTCGATGCTGAAATCATAGCTTTGAAGTCGTTCAATCTAACGAGCTAGCTGCCCTCCTGGTTGTTTAAATTGCAGCAGCCACCTGAGTGCAGAATGGTCGGTTCTTAGTTGAAAGTGATGACCGTACAGATACTTGTGGTAGTGCTTTACACATTCTACCGCCGCCAAGAGTTCCCGCCGTGTTACGCAGTAGTTCCTTTCGGGTTTCGAAAGTACTCGACTGTAATAGCCTATGACTTTTTCGGTGCCATTTATCACCTGCGAAAGCACACCTCCTATTCCGTGTCCGCTTGCATCGCTATCCAGCACAAATTTTTCCCCGGCGACAGGATATCCAAGAAGCGGTGCCGTGCATAATAACTCCTTGAGCCTTAGGAATGCTTGTTCTTGGGCTTCACCCCAATGAAATGGTCGCGCCTTCTTAGTCAGCTCATGTAGACTCGCAGCCACACTGGCAAAGTTTGGTACAAATCGTCGGTAGTATGTGCAGAGGCCTAGAAAGCTGCGCAACTCGTGCATATTTTTCTGGCGAGGCCAATCTTTTACAGCCCGAATCTTATCTTCATCGGTTGATATACCCTCTGCAGTTATGCGGTGCCCTAAATACTTGACTTCCCTCCGGAACAGTGTACATTTCTTTGCGCTAAGCTTGAGTCCAGCCGCAGATATTCGCCTTAAAACTTCTGCTGAGCTCTTCAGGTGTTCATCGAAAGTTTTTCCCATGACAATTATGTCATCAAGGTCCTTTGGAGTCCTTTCAGCACATTTTCCATTAACCGCTCGAATGTTGCTGGAGCATTGCAGAGTCCAAAGGGCATCACATTAAACTGCCATAATCCGTCACCTGTGCTAAAGGCAGTTTTCTCCTTGTCTTGGTCACAAATTTCTACTTGCCAATAACGACTTTGCAAGTCCAATGTGGAGAACCATTTGGTTCCTGCTAGCGTGTCTAGAGTGTTGTCAATTCTCGGTAGTGGATATCTGTCCTTCTTGGTGATATCGTTCAGTTTTCTGTAATCAACACAGAATCGGGTGCTGCCATCTTTTTTCTTAACTAAAGCTATAGGCGAGCTCCATGGGCTGGAAGATGGTTCGATTACTCCACTATGCTCCATTTCGTTGACTAACTCCTTTACTTTTGCTAGAGGAATACATACTTCTGGGCGCCTGCTTTATTGGCCCTGTTTATATTAGTGGGGATTCAATCCAAGCGCATGAACTTGGACTGACACTAATAAAGGAGGTATTTGAATGAACAGTCAAAGTGTATTAATTTGTTTTAACTGATCCAATTATTCTTTATTGAAAATTATGCTTACTTTCTTAAATTACACTGACTTAAAATTTATGGCCTTTTAGCCAATAGGAACAAGAATGCTAAAACTTGCTGAGTTACCATAATTGCTTTTAAATTTGTATAAAATTGACGGCCTTTTAACCAATGTTTAAAAGGCATGCAATTAATGGAATTTAATATTCATGGGACAATTTTAATTCCCACGTGTAATCTGAACCACTTAACATTAAGGTGGCTCACACAATGAAGGTAAATATTAGTGTAACTCAATTACCACAAGTCTGAACGACCAGTATTTATTCGGTGTTTTACAACCGCCGTTCTTCCTTGACTTTGGTTTCTCATGGCGAAGACAGAGCCGTATTTCTTGATTAATTGTTTGGCTTTATTTCTATCAGGCGGGGCCAGTTCTTTTACCCATTTTTCTGATGACTGATGGTTACTAGCTTTCTTACTCGATCCGCTTGCTCATATCCAATATCAAGGGGTATTTCAACATTGCCCCAAATCATAACTTCATGAAATCTGCACCAATGATTACTTCGTCCACAATATCGCCAACAATAAATACGTGATTGAGGCTTATGTTGGCAATTGTTAGTTTTACATTTATTTTACCATAGACAGATGCAGGCTCTCCAGTAGCTGGTTCAACTGCCTTTTTCGCTAAATCGGGCCTGATGATTGATTGTGATGCTCCTGTGTCTATTGTAAAAATGTGCTTTCGCCCGTTGATGTACCCATAAGCAGTAAGATTGCTTTTCTCCTGCTGTATTACTGATATGGATATTGTGGGGCAATCGGTTGTGGGTGCTAGCTCATGCCCCGTAGTGCTAGCTCTATTTAGTTTAACGGTGACTCTTGAGGTGATTGCTGATCTGCTCGGAGGCTTTTTCTGGGTGCTTTGCAGTTTTGCTGAACGTGTCCCACTCTACCACAGTTGTAGAATTTATCCTTGGCCTTGACTTGCTTCTCCCCTTATGCCTGCTTAAATGCATCCTTTAACTCCGTGAGCACTTCTCTGAATCCTTCTGTTAACTTCGTGCTTATATCTTGCTCTCTTTCAGCAGTCACTTCGAGGTTTTTTTAACGTTTATTTAATGAATATGTAAAATATATTTAGTTATGAACTCCAAATAAACATGAAGTATAAAGATAACTTATTTGTATATACAAAGTCCCATTTAACGAGCTCTCAAGTATAATATTTATTTAAAAATAAAGATATTTTTATAACTAAATCTATCTACATAAATATAAGAAAAATAACTAATATCACAATCAATGTAAGCAAAAGGTTAACAAAAAAACTTACTTTTATTTCAGTAAAGATAAAAAAAGGTCAAGGGATAAAATAAAGAGTTATTATTGAGATAGCCACCAATACTTTTTAATATATACTTGTGTCAAAATGACAATTTTCAGACGTAAGATCTTTACAGTTTATTTCTTTGATATTGGCACGTCTATATATATGATAAAAAATAGGCACACCATCTTCATTTTGAATGAAAACATTTCTATCCAGGAAAAGAATAGCTTCAGGTGGAACGTATCCATTTTGTAATGTTTTTGAAATGTAGTCTTCGGAAACATAGTAGCTAGCCATAATGAGGTTATTTTCAATGATATTCATACAGCTTACAATGTGATCTCTTATAATATGAATAACAAAGTTATCAAATCTGGATATTTCAGCTATTTCATACAGTATTTTGTTTGATATGTATTTTTTGTTGTTACTTGTTTTGGATCTGTATAAAGAAGTGCAACATCTGAGACATTTCCTTTCAAATATCCGTATCTTCTCCATGTAAGAAGGTGATATGTTGAACCATATTTGGCAACCATAAGATAGAATTGGTCTTATTAAAGATTGGTACATAATAATTTTCACCCTTGAATGTATATGTTTTGAAAAAAATAATTTTTTATACATGAAAAATGCTTTCCTTGCCTTTGTATGTTGCTGGCTTATATGTTTGTTAAAGTACAGGAATTTATCTAAGTGAATACCTAATAACTTAACAGTTTGTGTTACTGGAATATTCATATTATTATTTGATATAATATCAAAAGATTTCCAGTTTCTTCTTATATTGTTGTTACATTTCCCAACTGGTGGCCTGAAAATGATGCACTCACATTTGTTCAAATTTATTTTCATATGCCAATCTACGGAATATTTTTCGATAGCTAAAAATTTTTTTTGCAAACCGCAATTAATTTTCTCAATTGTATCTTCGGCGTGGAAGATAGTAATGTCGTCTGCGAAAGCAATAATATTGTCTATTTTATTTAGTAAATCAAAAAGGTATAAGTTAAATAGTATAGGGGAATTTACGGTACCTTGTTGTAGTCCATTGATAATTGTGAATTTTCTTGTGCCAACGATTTCTTTATCATGAACGGAAAAGGTTTTGTTATTCAACATATTATGTATAAGGATTACAAAATGTAATGGGAACTTGAATTTTAATAACTTATATATTAAACCGGGTTGCATCTGCGACTGGATAATCCATGCTTTAATCCACATCCTGCTCGAGGTGGCTCTGCTTTTACAGAACATGGCGGATCTAGAGCGGACACTCGATAAAAACCCGTAATCCCAGGTGTTATCTGTACCGTGCCTATGGGACGAATAGCACTACGTTAGTGTGTTTTTGAACGGTGGCCTCCAGGGCGTGGCGTACCCTGGTTGTATCAGCTCACTGGTAGCACAGGGCTCTGCTACTATGTGTTCTGTTGTAATCCCTTATTTTTATTTTCTTTTAGATGGACTCTAATAATCTATTAAATAAACAGCAAGAGAAGACCGATGCAGGTCTCACCTTAGGTGGCAAAGAGGTTTCAAACCTAAAAGGCACAGAGGTAGCAATAGTTTTGGCTGAGCAGACATTGGGCGCTCTGGATTCCAATGTTGCCGAACCCATGGATGTTAGTGGTTTAACTCAGGACCCTCCGGGCCCTATTTCAGACACAACTACGAACATCCCAACGGACGAGGAGGATGAGCTGTTAAGCTCCCAGCCTGTAAGTGCCGTCACAGTCCCAGGCGATCGGTCGAAACCGAAGACTGAGCGCGTGAAGCTCTGCGGGGCGGCTCGCAAACGCTTGCGGACGTACCTGGATGAAGGTATTGACCTAGAGGTTGCGCGGCGGCTTTGTCAGTTGCCAATGCGCAAGGCCCGTAAGGAGGTCAAAGAGCTCACAGGTAGCAGGAAAAGGGTGCGCTCAGATGGCTCGACACCACCTGAAACTAGACATCCTGCAAAACGGACAGCTGATATGGCTGCAGATGGCACACCTTGCAAGACTGTAGGCGCTATACTGCCGAAACCAGCCTTGCAAGTTCCGGCCAACCAGCGGAAACAAGAGGTATCCTACAAGGATGCAGTTGCCACCGTGAAGATTAGTGTTATTCCACCTGATTTCCCGGCAACTAGATGGACGGGTGAGCAGCTCTACTCCATCCAAAGAGCTGTGCTGCACAAAATAGCGGAGCTGAGTAAGAGAACAATTAAGCCCAGTTTCTCGAGTTGCTCCTTTAAGCCAGGGTGGCTCAGTTTTGTTTGCCGCGACAAGGACACGGCGCAGTGGCTGGAGACTTATGTCCCCACTCTAAAGCCATGGAGCGACGCTGTGTTGAAGGTGGAGTCATAAAAGGGCTCAATGCAAGTCAAGGTAAGCTGATCTATAATTCTCAATTAACTAGGCCCAGAGTGGCCATCTTTGTGAGGAATGGTCTAACCTTTCTTCCAATTTCAGAATTTGTCTTGGGAGATTTGGTAGCAATCTCCGCAATGGTACCCTCCCTATCCGGGGTACATGAGGTAGTACTCGCCTCCGCGTACTTGCCTGGCGACGCAGAAGCGGCACCAACAGCTGAGGTTTCGCCCTTGGTTGAATATTGCCGAAAGAGGTCAGTGAGCTGGATCCCAGCATGCAACGCCAACGCACATCACACGCTATGGGGGAGTAAGGATGTCAACAAACGTGGTGAGTACCTGCTAGAATTTATATGTAGGAATAATATAAACATAGCGAACAGGGGTGACGTACCGACTTTTAGGAATGCAATTAGGTCAGAGGTCTTGGATCTCACTCTTACGAGCTCCAATTTGTCTTTTGCCATCTCTAACTGGCATGTCTCCAACGAACTATCAATGTCTGACCATCAGCACCTGGTCTTTGATGTTATCGGTTCATTGGATTCCAATCAGGTTTATCGCAATCCTAGACGTACGAACTGGGAAAACTTCCGCCATCACTTGGGGGGCGACACCAACTTTTTCAAGGGGTTGATTCTGAGCTCAGGGGAAATTGATTATGAGGCGGCGGAAATTCAAGGGAATTTAACTTCTGCTTACGCTGCGAGCTGCCCACTAAAGACCAGGAGGACAAAGAGGGATGTTCCATGGTGGAACAGTGGTTTGGAGGAGCTCAAAAGTAAAGCCAGAAAGCTCTTTAATAATGCCAAACGAACAGGTGACTGGGTCACCTATAGGGCTGCACTCACTGCATATAACAAGGAACTACGCAGATCCAAAAGGTCCACGTGGCGCAGTTACTGTGAGAGGATCTCGAATCTTCCAGAAGCTGTGCGACTTCAAAAGGCCCTATCACAGGATCATACGAATGGTATCTGTACTCTGAGGAGACCAGATGGTTCCTACACTGAATCTCCCGTCGAAACCTGCAAACTCCTGCTAGATACGCACTTCCCGGGATGCGTAGTCTCCGGCGGGTCGGATGCTACTTGGGGAATCCCAAACCTAACGGGGAGGAATGTACGTCTATCGGGGTCTATCTTTCAGGAGAGCAGGGTAAGGTGGGCGGTGAATGAGTTTTCTCCATATAAATCTCCAGGCCCGGACGGGGTCTATCCATGCCTGTTGCAGCAGGGGTTGTACGCAATTATCCCAAGGCTGGTTAGGATATTTAGATCCAGTCTGCTATTTGGTCATGTACCATCACCTTGGAGAGAGGTAAAAGTGGTCTTCATACCAAAGGCAGGGAGAAAGTCCGAACAGTTGCCTAAATCGTATAGACCAATTAGCCTCAGCTCGTTTCTCCTTAAGACTATGGAGAAAGTCTTGAATCGCTATATTAGGGACACTTACCTCGCACGGAGACCGATACACGGTCTTCAGTTCGCGTATCAGCGGGGAAAGTCTACCGAAACAGCTGTTCACTAGGGGCAAAGCACATTGCCCTTTGTGCCTTTATAGATATACAGGGCGCTTTTGACAACACGTCCTACGGTGCGATTAAAGGTGCCATGCTGCGTAAGGGTATCTCTCCAGTCATTGTGGACTGGACTCTAGAGATGCTAAGGTCCAGAGTAATCACCGTTGGTATAGGGTCTGCACTCAGGACTGTGAATGCGACCAGAGGGTGTCCTCAGGGGGGTGTCTTATCGCCATTATTATGGACACTGGTCATAGATGAGTTGCTCGAGGGTCTAAACGACCAGGGCTTCAAGACCTACGGCTATGCAGATGATCTTGTCATATCCGTCGTTGGATGGGATGACAGGACGATCTCAGAGCGCATGCAAGAGGCTCTGAACTTTACTCTTTCATGGTGCCAGGGAAAGGGCTTATCCATCAACCCGTCGAAGACGATACTGGTACCATTTACAAATAGAAGGAAGGTTAATCTATCAAGGCCCGTTGTGGGGGGCATGGTGATAGATTACTCTGATAAGGTTAGGTATTTGGGGGTTACTCTTGACAAATCTCTAACCTGGAATGATCATATTGACTCGCTGTCCAAAAAGGCCACCAGAGCTCTTTATGCCTGCCGAAGGCTCTTTGGGAGGACATGGGGTCTGAGTCCGCGGATGGTGTATTGGTCATTCATTACTATTGTCAGACCTATGATCACCTATGCGGCCATCGCATGGTGGCCTAAGGTCGAGCAGTCGAAAACGATGAGTGCTCTTAAGAGGATCTACCGTTTGGCGTGCATTGGTATAACGGGCGCCAGCGGGACGTGTCCTACGGATGCCATCGGGGCCATGCTGGGAATTCCTCCGTTGCATATCACTGTAATGGAGGCGGCCGTCATGGGCTCAACTAGACTTAGGGAATTCGGTAGCATGAGGGGCGGCGACCTAAGGGGTCACATGAGGATCGCCAAGATTCTTATGGGCGACCCAATCAGGAAGGTCACAGATAAGATGCTGCCGGAACAGATTTTGGTCAGGTATTTTAACGCTTTGTCTTTTGACATTAGCATGTGGACCAACCGGACTTGGGAACCTGAAGTTGGGGCCCAGTTATGGTTCACAGATGGCTCGAAACAGCTGAATAAGGATACGGGTGCGGGGGTTTTAGGACCCGGTTTCCAGCGCGCCCTTCCCATGGGCAAATATCCCTCCATTTTTCAGGCGGAAATCTACGCCATATGTGTGTGTGTGGAGGAATGCCTACGGAGGCGTGTGGTCAGATCTCGTATCTATATTCTCTCTGACAGTCAGGCGGCACTCAGGGCTCTTATGTCCCACGAGGTGTCATCTAAACTTGTCATGGAATGTATTACGGCACTCAACCGACTCGGTAGGAGCAACTCCCTTACCCTGGGATGGATTCCGGGCCATGAGGGGCATGAGGGCAACGAAAGGGCGGACTGTCTGGCCAACCGTGGTGCCCGCCGGCCCTTCATAGGCCCTGAACCTTTCTGCGGGGTGCCCATGGGCTACATTAAGGAGAGGCTCAGGTTGTGGAGAGAGTCGAAATTCTACGATTATTGGCAAACATCTCGTGGCCAACGACAGGCTAAGAGATTTATATCTATGCCCAGTGGTGGGTCTGGGCGACTACTGGCCCTTGGTCGAAGGGACCTAGGGACCCTGACTGGATACTTTACTGGACATTGCAACCTTAGGTACCATAAGTACAAGAAGGGTCAATCGGACACTGAACTGTGCAGGTTAAATGATTACCTTAGCTTGCTTCCAAGCACGAGGAAAGTAAGCATTATTCAACATGTTATTAAAAAGTTTCCATACTCCGACATTAATTCATCCGGTAAATTACGTAAAACCACGTTAGGTATTTTATCGACCCCAGTTGACAGTTTTGGTCTTAAGTTTTTAAAAATTGATAAAATTTTATCTTTAGAGATAAAAAAATTATCCAGTTGAAAATCTTTTAAGTCGTCTGCCCTTTTCGATGCTGTAAACGTCGTTATGGTTGAGTCATTGCCTTCGTACTGATTTTTCACTTCTAAAAATTCAGTGAAACAATGATTTACTTGTATATGTACAGGTTTATCGGGAACAATCTCTTTATAGGAGTGAACCGATTCCAAATAAGAACCAATTGTGTTCAACTTTTGCACTTCTTCGGTAATCAAGTAGTTAATATTGTCATTATCATTTTCTAAATCTGCAGGGTCAAAACCAGCGTTCCTTATTAATCTTTCATCCTCTAAAGGAATTCTCAGCACACTTAAGCCAAGGGGCCGTCCTTTGGACTGATTCGCTTAAGTCTGTTATGAAAATTATTGTTTACTGAAATCGTAAAATTTTCGTTCAAAAGTTTCCTAATTAGTTTTAGTTTCGTTTTAAGTAGATTAAGTTCAGTTTGTGTTAAAAAAGTTTCCAATCTATTAAAACGTTTTATCAAGGTTACAATTTTGCTTTTCTCAGACTGTAGATTCCTAATAGTCGGATTCATGAATTTTTCTATCAAATCATGAGACTTATAACTAGGGATTGACATATCTATGGCCTTCATAATATAATCATTTAATTCACGCAAATGGAAATCTATTTCAATATTACTCAGATTTCTATCACTCGGTATTATAAAATTCCCATTGGTCTCCCTTAATAAGCAATTTTTGAATTTGTTCCAATTTCCTTTCCTATAGTTTAATTTGGTTCTAGGAGATTCATTAAAAAACGTGATTGGGTGATCATCCACGAACCCTAATACTTTAATTATAACCGCGTTGTGGTCACTGTCATAGTCAAGCGCTTCCAGACAATTTATGGAGTCATTATTTTTATGAATTGCTATTCTTGAATCAATTCCCGAGGGGTAATAGAGGTATTCTTACAACTGATGTTTCCAAGTGTCTAAATGAGCCTATGTTTCTGTTATTGTAATAACTATACCTTATACCATTTCTAACCAGAATCGCTGTACCTCCCCCCATTTTAGCATCTTTTCTATAATTACGTATTAGAGAATAATTTTCAAAATTAAGTTTATGTTATAGTTAAGTTTCGTTTCATTAATTAAAACTAAGTCTGGATTATGAGTATTTAAAAATAAGCTAAGATTGTATCTTCTACTTAACTTAATTAAGGAGTTAACATTTATTTGTATAATACTAATTTCTTTTGTAATTGTTTCCACCATTATGAAAAAAAAGTTTAACCTTCTAGTATAGAGAATAAAGTGTCAATTCTAGACGATCGCAATTGTAATTGTTTGTTTAAATTAACAATTTGATTAGCCAAGGCTTGCACCGAGTTATTTAGTTGTTCTAAAATACTATTAACTGCATTATTTGTATTACCACTTTGTGGTGTGAATTGATTTTTTACCATATTCGCATAACTTAAACTATCATTAACAATAGTTGGGGTATTTTTGATTCTTTTATCTGTTGTTAACTGTTTTTTAGCGCGTAGCTTTTGTTGTAATTCCTTATGTTTTGGACAACCTCTGTACGAAGCAGGGTACCCGTAGTTATTACATAAGTTTCTGCCTCTCATTTTTAGGAACCTCCTGGAGGGAACATTTACCGATTTCATGGTGATCTTTACATTTTACACCTCTTCGTGGTAGATAGCAATTCGATGCACTGTGTAGAAAGCTTTGGCAATTTCTGCATTGCATTTTTTCGGGTTTTCTAAGTCCTTTCCAGTGGATACAACGATATAGCAGCCCCTTTATTGCTTTGAGCTCATTAACTTTACTATCTCCATCTGTTTGAACCATATAAATTGGTAGACTAAGTTATTAGCCACAGACCTTTTAGTTGTAAAGGGACTTACTTTAATGAATTTCAGATTCTCATTTTCAAACTTTTTTAGTTCATGTAATATACACAGTCTTACAAAAGTTTACATACGGGAAACAAATTTCTGTTTTCTCCAAAAAAATAAGATTTAACTCTCTTTTTTTCTTACACATGTTATTGAAAGTAAAAAACAAATAATAATAATCATATTGTAGAATATTTTTGTTGTTGTTGTCAACAAATAGCATATAAAACGTCATTTTTAAAGGTTACATACGTATACATACCCTGCTTAAGAATTTGATTTACCCTTACAAGTGCCGTTAAACATTTTGTGATGTTTTGCTTCGAATATTAGTAGAGCTTGTAATTTCACAAAAAGTTATCATATTTGAAAAATAAAAATCATAAATTCTTAGTATTAGAGTAAAATGGGCAAAGGTAAAGAAATTTCTGAACCAATTCGAAAAACCGTCATTAAATTAAGAAATGATGGCAAGTCTCTTAATGGAATTGGACAATTGTTAAATTTAAAAAAGCCCAAAGTACAAACAATAGTAAAAAATTTCAAAGAAAATGGAAATTATGAAAGTAAGGCTCGTTATGGCCGCCCCCATATACTCGACAACCGAACAGAGCGGTCCGTTATTCGTTCTGTCCAAGAAAATCCTCAGCAAAGTGCGGTCGAATTAAATCGAAAACTAAAGAGTGAGCTGGGAATTACTCTTTCCGACCAGACAATTCGCAGAAGCATCAAAAGAAATGGGTACAATAGCAGAGTTGCGAGAGAAAAAACCACTGCTTAGAGCTGTAAACGTACAGAAGCGCTTGGAATACGCCCAAAAGTACGAACATGTCCACGTAAGTGATCCTACATTTTGGGAAAAGGTAATATTTACCGATGAATGTAAATTTATGGTTTTTGGAGGTGATGGTCGTACTAAAGTTTGGCGAAAGCCAAATACGGCGTTGTTACCACAGAATGTGAATTCCACAGTGAAACATGGAGGAGGGTCAGTCATGGTCTGGGGATGCATGGCTGCAAATGGGGTTGGTAAACTCAGATTCATCGATGGGACTATGGATAAGGCTATGTACATAGATATTTTAAAGGACAGCTACCTCCCTAGCGTTCAAATGCTGGATCTGGAGCAAAAATCTATATTTCTCCAGGATAATGATCCGAAGCATTCTTCGAAGATTGTGAAAGAATGGCTTCTCTATAACGTTAAACACAAGCTAGAACATCCCCCGCAGTCCCCCGACCAGAATGTTATTGAACATCTATGGGACATTTTAAAGCGAGGTCTGAAAAAACGTCACATAACACCAATTCGAACTCTGAAAGAAGCGTTGATGGAGGAGTGGAAAGGAATTGCACCTGAAACAACCAAAAAATTGGCTTTGTCCATGCCATCTCGACTATGTTCTGTAATAAAAGCTAAAGGAGGTCATACAAGATACTAAATAACTTTTCTGAAGGATTCTAATTTGACCGTATGTAAACTTATGTACATTTACGCAAAACCAAAATCTGAATTATTTTATGTTATTTACTATATAAGTATGAAATTTATAATATTTTTAAGTTTCTTTTTTTAATTAAATACGATACAAAAAAGAAATAAATTCATTTAAGAATTTCCCATTAATAATTTATGTAAAAGACTTAAATACTTTAGGGGTATGTAAACTTTTGTAAGACTGTGTATCATTAATATCGATATTGGCAGTTAAGCCCTTTAGTAAATAAGTTTTTGTTTTTAAATTTTTTGGCGTTATGCTCTTATTTTAGAGTAGTCCTCTAACGAGGAGGTTAGTATTTGGATTTTATTATTACTATATTCTCTTATTTTAAACTCATTTATATTTAGACCACTCTTCACGAATTCTATAAGAGAATTGGGGTCCACATCAAACACATATAGCGGTGGAGTTTTTTTTGTTTTTGCATTGATGAACATCTGTAGGGTTTACATTGTTAAAGTTAATGTTGTTGTTTTCTCCTATTTGAGAGTTAATCGTAATTACGGTTTTTGATGTTGTGGGTTCTTCTCTCCCCTGCACATGTTTTTTAAATTTTTGTATTATTTCATTATTGCAATTTTTATCATCGGCAAGAAGTGCCCAGTAATTGTTTTTTAAATGTTTAGATGTTGATTCTAGTTTTGTAACACTTTTTCTTTTTCCCACATTCGCTATTGTTGGTGCATCAATAGATATGTTATTTTTATTGTTTTTGTCATTGTTTTTCAATGAGTAAAGAGCATAATGCTCACTCATGATTAAATGTGTTTTTTGTTTTTGTTTTAGAGTCTATTTCTCTTGTAATTTATTAACAAAAAAAAAAAATTTTACGCAAGATGATTAGTATGTAAAAAAATAAAATTGATAAGGAATAAACGATAAAGAAATTTAAGCACCGCAACACGTCCATCTATCATGACAGTTCGTCCATCTATCATGACACTCTACCAGAAATTCAACATGGTACAGAGTTCAGCGGCAACATTTTTAAATCAGAGGACAACATTTTCAAAGTTGCTAAAGTGTTGAAAAACATTAAATTTGGTGTATGCAGTGCTGCCACATAAACAGTGTAATTTTTATCGCAGTTTTTGGGATTCTTAACTGTTTACATTTTTTTTCAAATTATTGCATTTTTTATAGGTTTTTTTGTTATATGTTGCAACAATTAATAGCATATTTATTCTCTTTATTATATATTTTTACCATAGAAATGGGAAATAATGGATATGAATAGACAAAGTTGGTCAATGTGTGTGTACACACTTTAATACTTTTCATGTCACAATGTTATGTTTGAATTCGTAACTATTTTTTAACACAATTGCAAATTTTTGTTGTATTTTTTTACTTTATTAGACATGTCTAATTTTAGTAAAAATAAATAGTATATTGAACAAATATTATATTTTTATATGAAAAATCTGAAAAAATACATGTCAATGTTACGCCGCTCAAATTCCTCTATGAGCCTCTTTTGCAATTCGACTTTAATTCCTGCTGTCGGTAGCGCCAATTTGCTCAATTCCTTCTTGAGCTGTTCCACTCCAATTTCATTACTGCTTATTATTTTGCAATCCCACTTCTGACACCAATTGTTACGATTTTACCCTTTATAAAATCGTTGATTTATTTATCGAGTTCTTTCTATATTGCAAATAATAAACACTGTTTGAAAGCTCTATTTATTAACAACTGTCACTAAAAAAAACTTTATTAACACGATGTATATAGACTATACGTTAGCCACACTTTAGTTCTTCACACTCAGCGTTTAACTTTATAGTATAGTATTTTAGTTATTTCCAGTTTATTACGACACTCGATTTTTCCAGCTGTCAAAATCCGTGTGAAGAAATTTTTCATTTAATCCTTGGAGCACTTTTAGACAAAAGGTTTTAAAATAAAAGGTGTTAATCATGTTTGTTTAAACTCCACACACATTTACGTAACATACTAGAGACCGATTCTAAAAAAATACAAAGCTTTCTTAAAAGCAAACGTAACCCATGTGTTCGTTAGGAGTTAGTGAACTTAAAAGAATCCGCTAAAAACTAAAACCATAAAAAATAAAAATATTTTATTCAGCTAAGTAATATCGAAACTAATTTTTGGGCCTGGTACAATTTTTAAATAAAAGTTAGGCACATTTTCTAATGGTCTTCTCTGTAGTGTGCGAAACTACATTAAAGCCCACAAATGTCTAAATATCTACGGAATTAAATTAAAAATTTTAATATGATATTAGAAATGACATACATTTATATCTTTAATTCTTTAAGAATAAAAGTACATTTAAGGTTCTAATTGTGTGGCACAAAATGTTTTATAGAACTCTTATAAACTATATCATCCCCAAAAAAACATTTTCTATCAAACAGCCTTTAAAAGAAATTAGATCACAAAGTTGTTATAAATAAAAAAATATTAAAAAGGGGACATTTGTGAACCAAATGATTCAAAGTGCTATGGCACTTTTAAGGTTCTAATATTTTAAAATGCACTTAAGTACAAACTTTATCATCCCTGTCCTCCAGTGTTTTGATACAAATAATGTAAAAAATTGATGCGAAATTATGGAGGTGAAAAAATTGTTTGAGGTGAAAAACTTTTTTGAATGTAAAAACAATTTTTGAGGTGAAAATAAATGTTTGTGGTGAAAAAAGTTTAGTGGTAAAAAAATGTTTGAGGTGAAAATAATTTTTGAGGTGAATATAAAATATTATTCACTTTTAAGCGACTGGTGAAAAAATATAAGAAAATATATAATGTTCCAGTCGCTACTATAAAATTGTACTAAAATACACCAATTTGTATGGAAAATTTGGAGGTACCTTTAGATTTTCACTCATAACTTTTTAACCACTGGACTGATTTTGCTTTTCCAAACTGCTCAAGAGACACCCCCGCTTGCGTTTTCGAGTCGTGATCGTCATTTCAACAGACAGACTTCATAAGTATCTCGAATATATATGCTTAATGGGGCATTAAACCTATATTTCGACATGTTACAAACGGAATGACAAACTGATATATACCCTCACCATATATAGTGGAAAAAAATCAAAAAAGTTCCCCCGCAAAAGCTTGAGCTGGATCCGCGCCCGCTTATATAAGTAAATTTCTCAAATCTGATCTTAATTTTTATGGCAATTACGAATCTACAAGCAAAATTAAAAACAAATTTGTGGTTTTTAAATTATTAGCGTTTTATGAAAACTCAACAAAATTCTATTTTTTTGTGCTAGACGTTGGTATCGAAAAATCCAACTTCTTGTAATTTTGTAATATTGAAAGGATAATAGTTATCCTTACAACTGAATGTAAAATTTGTTTTTTTTTAGTTTTTCGCTATTCTTTAGCGTATTAAAATTAAATTATTAACAAAAATCATGTCTCACATAAGAAGACATTCCGTGGACATTACTCAAAAAAGAATTTTGCGCGGAGGTAAATATAAGAAAATTTATTGATGAAAGACAAACATTTCTTGTATTAAATTTTCGCGAAATTCGCGTCTTCGAATTGATTTTATTTTCGCAATGTACACGGAAAAATATGTTAGATTTGATGAGTCGTGATTATAATAATTATATTGATACAAGAAATTTTTTCAACTAGAAATTTCTTCACACGAATTTTGACAGCTGGAAAAATCTAGTGTCGTAATAAACTGGAAATAACTAGAATACCTGACTACTCATATAAATACTGGTACTTGATAACGCAGTAGTTCAGTTGATAAGTAAAACGCAGAGTGTGAAGATCTAAAGTGTGGCTAACATTTAGTCTATCTAAATCGTGTAAATAACGTGTGCTATTTAAGTGTTTTTCTGTAATTTTTAGTGACTGTTATAAATAAATAGAGCTATAAATAATTTCAAACAGTGTTTATTATTTGCAATATAGAAAGAACTCGATTTATTTAAAAGGTTAATAAATCAACGATTTTATAAAGCGCCCCGGTAGGCTAGTTGGTAGCGTGCTAGCTTATCAGTGCGGGGGTCGTGGGTTCGATTCCCACCAGAGGCTCTGGTCTGTTTTCGCTACAACGAGCTGAACGCCTTCGTTGCTAGTGCTCGGTTAGGGTATTAAAATATAATTTGTAATTATATGTTTAATAAAATAAAAATGAATCGTAACAATTGGTGTCAGAAGTGGGATTGCAAAATAATAAGCAGTCATGAAATTGGAGGAGCTTAAAGAAGGAATTGAGCAAGTTGGAGCTACCGACAGCAGGTAATAAGACAGAATTGCAAAAACGGATGATAGAGGAATTCGAGCGGCGTAACATTGACATTGCCACTTACGAATTTGATGAAAAAGAAACAATGGAGGTTAGTACCCGTAAAACAGAAGGTAATATGGAGTTAAGCGCAATGTTTGCTGCTATGATGGAAAAGATGGAAAAAAATGAGAAACTGTTGGAAACTTCTAGAGCAGACAACGAAAAACTTTTAACCAAGATGGAGATGAACGAGAAATTGCTAATGAAGATGGGAGAAAAGTTTCAAGAAACTTCTAGAGAGATTTCCGAGGATTCAAAAAGAGTGACCGACTTAGAAAATGACGTCGAGAAAAAACTGCAAGATCTGGAAAGTAAAATAAATAATTATCAATGTCTGGGGGGCCCAGTACGAATTATTTCGAAAACTTCTGATAGAGCAAAGGCCCCCACTTTTGACGGCAGCGTATCGTTTAATGTTTTTAAGTTCCAGTTTGAGACAGTTGCCGCCAGAAATATGTGGAACAACGAATAAAAGGCTATAGAGTTGATTCTGGCTTTAAAAGGAAACGCTGCAGAAATTCTAGAAAGTGTGCCAAAATCACCTGCAGAAATAATTATGACGACATAATGGTGGCACTGCAGCGGAAGTATGGTGGCGAACACAAAAAAGAAATATGGAACTAAGAGGTAGGCTGCAGAAACCAAACGAATCGTTACAGGACTTTGCAACAGAAATTGAACGGTTGGTGCAGTTGACTTATTCGGGCGAAAATAATCCATTCTTAGATAAGTTCAAAATTGAAGCATTTGTGAAGGGAATTCGGGATTCTGATGTGCTACGCAGAAATCGACTTTCGCTGAAACTGTCTTATTCGAGCTGGCCCAAGAGACTGCGAAGGTAATTTCGAAGCCGCAAACATTTAAGGTGCGTAACCTCGAAGTGACTGCTGAAAGAGAGCAAGGTATAAGCACAAAGTTAAAAGAAGGATTCAGAGAAGTGCTCACGGAGTTAAAAGATGCATTTAAGCAGGCATTAGGGGAGAAGCAAGTCAAGGCCAAGGATAAATGCTACAACTGCGGTATAGTGGGATATTTCCAGCGAAATTGCAAAGCACCAAGGAAGAGCCTCCGGGCCGATCAGCAATCACCTAAAGAGTTACCGTTAAACTAAAAAGAGCTAGCACTACGGCGCATGAGCCAGCTCCCACATCCGAGGGCCCCACAATCTCCATATCAGTAATACAGCAGGAGAAAAGCAATCTTACTGCTTATGGGTACATCAACAGGCGAAAGCACATTTTTACGATAGACACAGGAGCAGTTGAACCACTATACGGGGTAAGTGTGCGCACAGCTACTGGGGAGCCTGCCTCTGTCTATGGTAAAATAAATGTAAAACTAACGATTGCCAACATAAGCGTCAATCACGTATTTATTGTTGCCGATATTGTGGACGAAGTAATCATTGGTGCAGATTTCATGATTGGTCACGGCATTAATCTGCATATGGGGCAAAAAGTTATGATTTGGCGTAATGTTGAAATGCCCCTTGATGTTAGATATGAGCAAGCGGATCGAGTAAGAAAGCTAGTAACCATCAGTCATCAGAAAATACCGGCACGGTCAGAAACTTTAGTATGGGTGAGCATGGAGGGAGATTGTGAGGACAGCAGCTTGTGGGTGGTAGAACCAACAGAAATAAAAAGTAACCTGGTAACAGCGAAAGCTCTCGTAAAAACCAGCAAAGACAAAAGAGTTCCTGTAAAAGTACTGAACCTATCAAATTGTGAAAAAATTGTCAGAGCGAACTCTGAAATAGCCAAATGTAGTGCGTCAGAAGCAATAATCAGTTGCGAAAAGAACTTGGAACCATCCAGTGCGTCCGTTAAAGATCGAGAGATGCTGGCAGAATATGTGGAAAAATGGGTAAAAGAACTGGCGCCGCCTGATAGATATAAAGCCAAACAGCTAATCAGGAAATACAGCTCTGTCTTCGCCATGAAAACCCAAAGTCAAGTATTTAGGGCACCGCGTAACTGCAGAGGGTATAGCAACCGAGTCTACATGAGCTGACTAAGAAGGCGCGACCATTTCATTGGGGTGAAGCCCAAGAACAAGCATTCCTAAGACTCAAGGAGTTATTATGCACGGCACCGCTTCTTGGATATCCTGTGGCCGGGGAAAATTTGTGCTGGATAGCGATGCAAGCGAACACGGAATAGGAGGTGTGCTTTCGCAGGTGATAAATGGCACCGAAAAAGTCATAGGCTATTACAGTCGAGTACTTTCGAAACCCGAAAGGAACTACTGCGTAACACGGCGGGAACTCTTGGCGGCGGTAGAATGTGTAAAGCACTACCACAAGTATCTGTACGGTCAGCACTTTCAACTAAGAACCGACCATTCTGCACTCAGGTGGCTGCTGCAATTTAAACAACCAGGAGGGCAGCTAGCTCGTTGGATTGAACGACTTCAAAGCTATGATTTCAGCATCGAGCAGAGGAAAGGCATAAAACATTTCAATGCGGACGCCCTTTCAAGACACCCCTGTATTTTAGAGTGCAAACATTGTTCGAGGGCTGAAGGAAAAGAGTGCATCGTTGATATAAGACTAACGCATACTGAGTAAAGTGAAGCCTGGTCAGCGGCGCAACAAAATGACCCCATTCTGTCAAAAATTATGTCAGCCAAAGCAGAGGACAGGAGGCCTACCCGTGAATAAATATCAGCTGAAAGTCCGCTAATGAAGGCGTATTGGGCCCAGTGGAACAGTTTATGTGTAATTAATCACTGCTTATACCGTATATGGGAAAGCTAATTGTTGTGCCGTAAAACAAAATAGACGAAGTATTAAAAGAGTTCCATGACGGTACCAGTGGTGGTCATCTCGGTGTCACGAAAACTCTAGAGAAGTCAAAACAACGATTCTACTGGGTCGGCTGCCAGCAAGCTGAAAGCGACTGGATAGCAAATTACGCGCAATGCATCGCAGCTAAAGAACCAGTAAGAAGAAGTCGTGGGCAACTTCAATAATACAACTCGGGTGCCCCATTTGAGCGGATAGCAATGGATGTAGCAGGCGCCTTCCCCGCAGTGACTCCGGAAACCGTTACGTTCTCGTGCTGATCGACTATTTCAGTAAATGGCCTGAGGTATATGCTATACCGAATCAGGAAGCCAGAACGATAATAAGCGCATTTGTGAATAACTGGGTGTGCCGCTACGGAGTTCCATTAGAATTGCACTCTGACCAGGGAAGGAATTTCGAACCTGCTATCTTCAAGGAAATGTGTGAGTTATATGGAATAAGAAAAATAAGAACTACCCCGCTGCATCCACAATCTGATGGCATGGTTGAAAGATTCAATCGCACTTTAGAGGAATACTTAAAAAAAGTGGTCAGTGCACATCAGAAGGACTGGGACGAACACATCCCTAAATTTCTGTTGGCATACAGATCGACTGTTCATGATTCCACCTCCCGGACGCCTGCAAGTTATTTTCGGAATGGACCTTAAATTGTCTGGCGATTTAAAATTTGGTGTTAAGCCCGCCGCTATAGATAAAGACAACGACAACGCCTCCCTGGGACAAGATGACCTTAACGATCTTCATGAGTTTGTTCGCAATCGAATTAAAATAGTCAGTGATAAGATGAAGGCGAGGTACGATAGGGCAGCGAATTCTGAAGGATTTAATGACGGTCAGCCGTATTCTGCTATTTAACCCGCAACGAAAGAAAGGATTATCTCCCAAACTACAAACGCATTGGGCGGACCCTATAGAGTAATTAAAAGGTTGAATGATGTGGTATACAGAATACAGAAAGATCAGAGCCCAAGGTCCAAAATGAAGGTTGTTCATCTAGAACGACTAGCCAACTATGGAAAAGGAACAGCTATGTCTGTTCGGGACGAACAGGCTTAAGTGGGCGGCAGTGATACAAGAAATTTCTTCAACTAGAAATTTCTTTACACGAATTTTGACAGCTGGAAAAATGTAGTGTCATAATAAACTGGAAATAACTAGAATACCTGACTACTCATATAAATACTGGTACTCGATGACGCAGTAGTTCAGTTGATAAGTAAAACGCAGAGTGTGAAGAACTAAAGTGTGGCTAACGTTTAGTCTACCTAAATCGTGTAAATAACGTGTGCTATTTAAGTGTTTTTCTGTAATTTTTAGTGACTATTATAAATAAATAGAGCTATAAATAATTTCAAACAGTGTTTATTATTTGCAATATAGAAAGAACTCGATTTATTTAAAAGGTAAATAAATCAACGATTTTATAAAGGGTAGAATCGTAACAATATTTAATTTTTCTCAATTTTTAATTTTTTTTAAATTATAGAACAAGTACAACTTTAAAACTTCAATGGCGATGTGATACCTCTAGTAAATTTTTTTTTAACAATTTCTTAGGCAGACCATATTTTTTCCATAAATATTTTTTTCCTTTAAATATTATTATTTCTCCATATAACATATATAATATATTAATAATTATATCGATGCCTTAATATAAAAAGGCCCTAACTCGATTTTTTGTTACTTGACAGGAGAAGGAAAAAACTTAATAAAATCCGTAAAATTTTGAATACAAAAAAAGTTTTAATGCAATTTTTAATAAAAAGAGGGAACACATTTTTGGAAATTGCATTAAAACTTTTTTTTTAATCTAAAATTTTACGGATTTTATTATGTTTTTCCTTCTCCTATTAAGTAACAAAAAACGAGTTAGGGCCTTTTTATATTAAGCCATCGATATTGTTATGTAATTATATTAAATCAGGACCAATTTTTGTATCATTAATTCAGCCATGACACTTTTTCCAAATTTCCGAATATATCATTATGTTATATATAAGTCCCGAAAATACAACTACATATAACATATATATAACACAGCCATTATGTATAGCAGTGTGTAACTGAGTGCTTACATCACGACAACCCCGGCAGATATAATTCAAATCCTGCGAAGGCATTGTTTCTTTAGAATTTTTTTTTAATTTATTTTTTTTTTTTGTATACGTTTTTTAATAAACTAGTTTCCGGGTATAGTTTATGTTGGATCTATTATTATACAATTTGATCTGACATTTTTCGGATAAATTTGGATACTACTTTATCCAAAAATATATTGTTAGGTCTTATTTGATCTGACATATTTCGGATCAGTTCAGATCCTTTCAAATCCCAAATGTATTGGTGGATCTTATTTGAACTGTCATTTTTCCGATCAATTTATATCCTTCTAAATCTCCAAATATATTACTGGATCTAATTTGATCTGTCATTTTTTCGGATCAAATAAGATATTAAGGAATATAAAATTGGATATGATTGAATATTCTGCCAGATTATTTTTTTTACTCGGGCAGGAACATGGTAGAAGTTGGGTACTCCGGATTGTTATGTGGGAACTCCGTGTACTCCCGGGCCTTAGCCCGCGCAACCTTTTTCATTTCTAACAATCTAGCGGGCTTTGCGTTATAAAAAGTACAAATTTTCCATTCCAGTTCGATCTTAATTTTAATAAATAAGATTTAAAATAAAAAACTTATTTTCTTATATATATTCGATTTAGTTATTTGTTATTTTTACGTTCAAATATTTAATTTTTTGCAACTATTTTTTTATATTTTTTAAAAATATTTTCTGGAATTATAGACTTATAAAAAAAGGTTACACGAATTTTATGTCTGTTATGTTTATTTAAATTAACTTGATACGTTTGAATGCAGTCGGTCAACTCTGAAGGGTTTTATAGCATTTTTTCAAAAAGGATATATGAAGGTAAGCGAGTCCTTTTTTGGATTGTAAAGAAAATTGGCAGGCAAGTTAATAACTTTGTGTTAATAACAATTATGTATTTTCGTTATGTTCTGACCAAATTTGAAGATGTTATTACATTTTTAAACTTCAGGATATCCTTGCACCAAATTTCCTAAAATTTCGTTTGTATTCATATTTGCTCAAACTTAAATCGCTTACCAAATTTTAGTAACCGACAATAACTCTTTAAATTTCTGTCCAATGCTTAAAAGGATTGATTCGGTTCATCGGTCATTAAAATATAAGCTGTTTAAATTGAACGACTTAAGTTATTACTGAGTACGGAGTTTACATTTGGCCTATAAAAATGGACCCAAATTTTGAAAATCAGCCAATAATTGGTCACATTGTTATAAATTATATAGAATAGCAGTCAATGCGTCGACATAAATCGAAATATATGTACCACAAAAGTGTGACCCATCTGTAAGTTATTTGCCTTTTACATGTTTTTTATCACATTTTTTGATATCGCCCGTATACAACTTTGAAATTATGTACATATCGTCATCTAAAATGTAAAAGGGCGTAACTAACATTTTTATTTTTTTACGACAGAAGCAAAAAAAACATAGTAGACAATTCAACAAATTCGTAAATAAATCTTACAGTTTTGATGACGGAACGATAACATTTTGTAAAGAGATGTAGTTCAATGCAGTCCTTCATAGTCACTTAAACCCATTTTAAATTTTTACAGGGCAACCAAGCATGTATTTTAGCCAAATGAATCAAAATCAACAATAAAGCCGGGTTTAAAAAATTTTGTTAGTTACGCCCTTTTGCCTTTCAGCTGCCAATATATACTTTTGCGTTTTTTTAAATGAAAAAAATGAAAAAGAATTAATGTAAATAAAATTTTCATGAATTTCACAATATATTTTTATTTAAATTGTATAATTAAAATTTGACAATTATTGAAAACGTTTACATTACATGCATATGTAATTTGTAAAAAACTGAACTATTTATTTAGTTAAATGCTTATTAGGAAACAAATTGAAAAAAAAATATTAAATAATTATTTCATTGTATTGCACACACTTGTATTAGATTTAAAACATAAATAAAATAATAGAAAATATTGAGGACCAGAAACAGGATGCTGGGTTTGGTGGTTCGTTGTAAATTCTTAATTAATATACAAAAACAAACAAATACAGTGGTTCACAGCTTATTTCAACCAGCAAATATTTAGAACTTAAAGTGGCTATAATTTTTAAACGAAACGAGATATCAAAAAAATTTATATGCAGGCTTGTAAAATATTTTCATAGCTTAAAAAAAGCAACTTTATTCAGCCTTCAAGATTCATTCTATAAAACTTACAAACTAAAATAAAAAAATAAAGGAACATAAATAGTCACAGCTTATTTCAACCAGCTAACATAAACAACAAAAAAAACTAAAAAATACTATAATTTTTAAACATTTTAAAACTTAGTATGGCCTCCTTTTTGGTCTATAACAGCTTTAAGCCTTTTCGGCATCGATTCCACTAACTTTCGAGTAGTTTGAGGAGTTATTTTTGCCCATTCTTCCATTAACGCAGCTTTAAGGTCATTTTTGTTGGAAATCTGGTGTTGGCGGACGTTTTGATCTAAAATTGCCCATAAATTCTCAATGCAATTAAGATCAGGTGATTGTGCAGGCGGTTGCATCAAGTGCGGGCAATTCCAAATAAGCCATGTTTGGACAATTCCCGACTTGTGTTTCGGGTCATTGTCCTGATAGAACCGAAATGACTTATTTATACCCAGATTTTGGGCACTTTGCAACAAATTTGATTTCAATAAATTGAGGTAAACATTTTTGTCCATCGTACTCTCAATAAACTCCAAGCTTCCGACCCCAGCTGCTGACATACAGGCCCAAACCATGACGCTGCCCCCACCGTGTTTTACTGTAGCCTTTAAGTTTTTGTTTTGGAGCTCTGTATTGGGCTTACGCCATACATATGTTTGGCCATCCGAGCCAAAAATGTTAAACTTAGACTCATCGGCATATATTACTTCCTCCCAAAAGCTTGAATCTTTCGTAATATGATCTTTGGCGAATTTAAGCCGCGCTTGTTGATTCTTGTTATTAATAAACGGTTTTTTGCGTGCTACTCTACCATTAAAACCATTGCTGCGAAGCACACGACGGATAGTTTCTGCACTACACGTTTTATTTAATTCGTTTTTAACTTGAACAGCTAGTTTTGGAGCAGATAATTTGGGGTTTTGTCTTATTTTTCGAACGATATAGCGCTCGTCAGTTTCATTAAAAATTTTGTTGGGTGCTTTTCTTTCCTTATTATGAATTCTATTTTCACGCACAAAGCGAGATATTATGCTCTGTACTGTAGAATCACTTAGACAAACCATTTCGGCTATTTTTCGCCGCGAGTGGCCACTTTTAAAATGTCTGATGACCAACTCACGCTGTTCTATGGTAGTACGTCGACCCATTGTAAAAAATGCACCTGTTAACCACTTGACTGCCGAAAGCATACTAAAAACTGATCTTAATCATTGCAAACATGACAACAAAGAATACACATAAAAATTTACCGCTATTCCTAGAAATATAATATATAGTATATAAATGTAAATAACTAGCTGGTTGAAATAAGCTGTGACGTGAAATTGTGTTTCATAACTACGTTTCATATTCTAGCTAATTTGGAGAACCACTTTTTTAGTTTTTTATTTTACATATTCTCTCAAAATTTTAATATTTATAAAACTGCATTTAAATGGTTTTGATATTTTGCTTTGCATAGAAGTTATACACAGTTAAATAATTTAATTTTAAGTGGTTGAAATAAGCTGTGAACCACTGTATACTCGTAAAACATTGTAAAATAAATATTGTAATGAGCACAAAATGTAATAAATATTATTTTTCATTGTTAAATATTAAGGCATTAATGTTAAGAGTTCTTAAGTAAAAAAAGAAGAATAAAAAAATTTACAGCAATTCCGCAATTAATATTGATACCAAGGCTGACGACGAACCCATTGTAAACGATTGGTATGATCCGAACGGATTTTAATGCTAGCACCTTCAGCAGCACGTACGGTTTCTTTAACCTAGAAAAGTTTTGAAAATATTCCAATATTTGAAAAATGTTGTTGTTTATATCATTTTAATTGTTTCTTAACAACTTACACTTTGCATAAGATTTTGTGCATTGCCCACCAACATTTCAGTGGCTTCACGATCTTCATCCGAGCCCTGAGCACCTAACATTGTTGCCTTGACGGTTGAAAGAATCTTTAACTGTGTACCAATAGTTGGTATACGTTCGCAAACTTGCAATAAATTGGTACGAATACGACGATCTGTGCATTGACGAGCCAATTCTTTAGCCAAACGTGTTACATCTTCCGAAGCCTCAGCAATCTTTTTGGCAGTAGCAATCAATTCACGTTTGCTTCCGCGAGAATCGGATTGTACCAAATCCGAAAGACGAGCCATTAAAATAGCCATACGCTTAGCTGCAGCAATGATTTCGTTATCTTTGGAAGACCATTGACGGACTTCCTGATGGAGGCCACGTGCTGCAATCTGGTAAAAGCAAAAAAGGATAATGAAACATTTGATACGAGTGCGAGATATAACAACATATAAATTTTTAGTTATCCTTAAAAAAAATTATATAACTAGAATTACAGAGGTGTTTTCAAAAGGAAATGTCAAAATTGCAGTGATACACAGAATTTGTATGGAGTTATTTTTTTCTATCTTATTTTGCAAATCACTGCAATATCAAAATAACCATACGGTTCGATAATCCTTGTTTTACATATGACATTGGTAACCTTCTGTGTAGTCAGTGTAAAAAAGTATTTGTCGGAAGGTTGTGAAAATTTTTTTTGTTTAAATTTTTTAATATTTTTTTACAATATAAAATTGATTTTTTTGTTTGTGAAAAGCTTTTTTGAGACCAAGTTTTTTTTGCTTTCAATCCACATAATTTTTGTGTTTGCCCCCAGTGCTTTTCCGACACTTTTTAATCAGTCAGCCCTTTTGTCACCTGTAAAAAGGCCTGGCACGTTTCGCATTTGTATTTTTCTGACCGGGCATTGATAGAAATTTCTAACTTACTAGTTATCTATATTCATAGAAACAATTTAATAGAAAAATAAGTAAAACTGTTGGTGACCCAATGTTAAGGATATCTCAGAAACCCTTTGTGCGATTATGTGTTACCGGGTGTCCGCCGGGAAGGTATACTACATTGTTTGTTTATAATTTTTGAATTTATAAAAAAAAGAATGGATCTTATATTGATAAATGTTTTATTTAATGTCGGCAATTATGTATGAAATACAATATCAGATAAATGTCCGCCACAAATGCGAGCCCTTTTGAGCACATTTTTCATTACATTCATACATATCACGGGGTATTTCATTAATTTCATCACGAATATTTTCTTCGAGTTGCTTAAGCGTTTCTGGTTTGTTGCTTTTCAGATATCCCCACAAAAAGAAGTCCGGAGCAGTCAAATCAGGCGACCGTGGAGGCCAATCACCATCACCATTTCTTGAAATAACTTGTTGTGGAAAGAGGTCTCGCAGTAATTCCATTGTAATCCTGGCTGTATGCGATCTGGCACCGTCTTGTTGATACCACATGTTAATCAAGCCCAAAGCATGCAGTTGTGGCGTTAAAAAGTTTTCAATCATATCACGATATCGCTCCCCATTCACAGTTACCGTTACGCCGTTTTCATTTTCAAAGAAGTAAGGTCCAACGATTCCTCCAGACTGTCACTTTTAATGGATGCAAAGGTGACTGATGCATAATTTGAGGGTTTTCCATTGCCCAGAACTGACTATTCTGTTTATTCACATATCCATTCATATGGTTTTTTCATGAAAATCGGGGTTGTCATGGGCGAGCTGTTTTAACAATTAAAATACGTTGGTTTATCAAATACTTTTCCATAATAAATTTGCGACGTGTCTACTTCACGACTGCCAAATATGAACTGTCAAGACTAATGTTTACCAAAATGGCGACAAAACAAAGTGGTTTACCTTCCCGGCGGACACCCTGTATTATTCCATTATCAAAGTGAGTCGCCTTTGGAATTATGCGTGCAAGAGGGCAATAGGGAGACAATGGGGTTTTAGACCTCGGATTGTCCACTGGCTGTATATTCGTTCCAGACAGATGTGGCCCCGTATGGATAGGAAGCGCACGCATAGGATGATGTCACTGTTAAGGCCCGATATATCCCTACTTGTGTCCGTCATGACGGGACACTGTCTGATTGGAAAGCAGGTTGAGGGTTGCGGCTAGTGACTTTTGCAGAAGCTGTGGTGAAGAAGAGGAGGAGGAGTCTGTGGAGCATCTTCTCTGCACTTGTCCTGCCCTGGCTCGCAAGAGGGGACTGTATTTGGGCTCATGTTTCCTTGAGGACCTGTGTGATTTGGCTGATATCGATATCGGCCGACTTAGGGGCTTTCTGAGGCAATCGGGATGGTTCAAAAGGATTTTACTAGCTTCCGTGGTATCACAAGGGTCTAAGTGAGTCTGATTGGCAGGCTACCACATCTACCTAACCTAACCTTGCCGAAATATGCGCAATCAATAATCGAAACAAAATATTGGGTGTAAAACTTAAAAATGTGGGACTCACAACATAGTTTGAGTATTTTATAATTAATTCTCACATTGCCATTGAACGAAATAGTGTAAACAACAAACTTTTTTTTGCTTCGAAATTGTCGAATTTTGTGCCAACAAAGCATCATTTGCGGAAGACTTTGCTTTACTTCTTCAATTTGAAAAAAGTGCAGCTGAACCACATCGGTTGCTCAAACAAACCTCATCCTGAATATGTTCCATTGATCAAAACGTGCGAGAGATGGTTTGTGCGATTCAGAAATGGCGATTTTGACACGGAAGCAAATACCGCCCAGTTTAGCCATAAAAGTTCGAAGATAATGAATTGGAGTCATTACTCGTTGAAGATTGTTGTCAAACTTAAGAAGAACTTGCAAAATCATTCAGAGTCACTCAAGCAGCGATTTCAAAGCGTTTACCAGCAGCAGGAAAAAGAAGTCATTTTTGAAAAATGGATCCATTGCAATAACCTGAAACGCAATAAATCGTATGTAAAATCCGGCCAACAAGCCAAATCAACGCCAAAGCCAAATATCCATGGCGCCAGGGTGATGCTCTGTATTTGATAGCTCCAGAAGGGTCCCATCTATAATGAGCAGCTGAAGGGAGCTTATACAGAAAACAATTAATTCGTTTGAAGCGAGCATTGGCCGAAAAACGCCAGGAATATGCGACCAGGCATGAAGCTGTAATATTCCATCATGACAACGATCGGCTAGATGTTGCAAAACCAGTTAAAAACTATTTAGAAAATAATGGTTGGGAAGTTTTGCCTTATAGTTTAGGCCTTGCGCCGTACGACTACTATTTGTTTCGCTCTCATAATTTTTCTCTTACCGTGTATAATTTTTCCATTTCGCTGGTAGTTTGCCAGCGACTAAACAAAAAATCTCAAAATATAATTTTTGCAATTTTTAATCACTATTTCTCCAACAGGATTGGATAATTTTCAGATTAAATCTATTTCAATTTCATACAAACAACTTACCAAAATAGGTTGATTGGCATGAGGCATAGTACGGAATACACCCTCATCTTCATCATCGGTCTCTGGTGGTGGTGGCCTTTGTGGTGCCAAACCTTCACGAGGTAGTGGTGGCCTTGGAGGGGCACGTTCAGCTAAATATTAAAGAATACAATAATTATATTAACTAATATTTGAATGCATAATTTCTAATGCAAACATACCATGTTGATTGGACAAGTGCATGGCGCTAAATTCTGGAATTGGTGGTGGAGGCAAACTGGGCAATGGTGGTGCTGGTGGAGCAATAGCAGTGCGTACGTCTCTAACATCGCCAAGAAGCTAAAAATGGATACATATAAAAATCAGGGCTTAACAATTTCTCAAAATAACCACTTACCCTTTGGAATGAATTTTTCCATGCTTGAGCTGCAGCTGGGTCATTAATATTAGTAGCTACTCGCTTAGCATCACCTACCATAGCGGGTAGAGAACTTTCCAAACGATTTGCTGCAGCATTCAGTTTGGCAGTAAAAACTGGATCTTCCGAATTATCAGCTTCTTGTTTGGCAACTAGCAACACACGATTGATTAAACGTGCGATGTTGGAAGTATTGTCAACCATTTTTTGGGGTTGTTTGGCATGAATCGCATCCTCGCACAGTTTGGCATACATTTGCATATGTTCCTCGGATGTTTTAATAAAATCAGCCGGATCGGTAGCTTGATCGCATAGGGTACGCATACGTAGAACGGTATCAGCGTATTGTTGTTTTAAATTTTGCAAATGCTCATCGGCGGCTTTACTTGCGGGATAGTTCATGCGAATGCGACCGGCATTGATTAGCTGTGGCGTCAAAGAATCCACTTGAGCGGCTGATGAAAGCAAAATTTCCGCAATTTTCTTATTACCACAAGCACCACCAGCAGCAACCATACGTGATGTCTTTGAAGCACGATCACTGAAAGCCTGTAAGTTATTTGATTTCTGATTGAAATTCTGCTCACGTTCTGGTGTTCCTTCGGGCAACATAACAGCATCAGTAAATTGTTTCAATGGGGTACTGACATCCATGAAATCTTGTACAATACGATTAACCAGAGCATTTTGTACTGCAGCTTTAAGTTCGTGTAACTTTTGGGTCAACTTCTTAGCGGCTTCCTTAGCGGCTGGGGTATTACCAGCTGCCTGACGCTTTAGACGTTCAACTTCATCACACAATTGCATGATCTCAGCCTTTTGGTGACCGGGACAACCTTCAGCAACTTTGCGACCTTCTTCTACTATTAAATTAATGGCACGTTCGCCTAAACCACCGTCGTTAATTTCAGGATTTTGTAACCATTTCACGGCTTGTTCCAAACGACCTTGTATGGTGTGAGCAGTTTGCTGTACACCTGCCTTATCTACACCAATAACAGCATTTTGTATTTGGGACTGTAAATCTCCCAATTTGCCACGAAAACTGTGTGCCAACGATTCTGCTTGGGGTGAAGTGCCTTTACCATCCTGGCGTAATTCACATAAACTATTGGCCATGGCCGTAATTTCATCAGCCAAACGACGTATGGGATATGAATCTTGTGGCAAACAACGTTCTGAAATCTCATTGGCATTTTCGATAATTTGACGCAATGCTTTTTCTCCTACACCACCACGCAAGGCATATGGATTATTAAGCCAGTCATTGGCCAACTCAGCTTTAGTGTTGATGGCATTGCTTAGTTTCTTCAAAACAGTCAAATTGTCCAGCTCACTTGTATCTTCATCATAGGTCGTCAATTGTAAGACTCGAATGATTTCTTGAATTTCATCACTCATGCGTGAAGCTAAGTAATTACGATTTTCGGCTGCTTCTTCTACACCCTTGCCTTGTTGTTCCACAATATGAATGTATACTTTCATACTGCAGATAAGAATGGGTGCTAGAATTTTTACTTGTTCCAAGCAACGCACCAATATTTCACTATGCACCTGATGGGTTAATTCCTTTTCACGGGCACCAACTTCACGCGATACTTTACTTAAGCAGGGTGATAAGTCTTTGAGGAATTGTACTAAATCTTCCATGGTATTGATAACTTCAGCCACGGCCAAATAATCCAATACTCTTTTGCATTCTTGTATAATTTTACGCACCTCAGATTCATCGAAGCAGAGCAAAAGCGAAGAGGTGCCTTGCAATATACCGCGGCTTCCGTCAATTAATTTCTTGCGAGCAGGTCCCGAATAGGGATCGGCACGCAACATATCTGAAGCTTCTTCAAGCAACTGCGAGGCAGTCTCAACGCGTTGCAATGCTGATGGCATATCTTGACGGAGAATTTTATCATCTGAACTATTAATAGTGTCACGACCCACTTTGACCAAGTTGGCTACAGCTGCCGATACAACTTGTACCGGACGGCTGAGATCAGGCATAGCATTGCCATCTTCGGCTTCTTCGTGTAAAATCACTAAGCGAGATACCTGGAATACAAACAATACAAACCAAATAAATAAAAGATTTACGTACTGCACTATATTTAAGAAAATTTAAAAAATAGACAAAATTTAAAAAATAGACAAAAAATTTGTATGTGGGAATGAGAAAGCAACAAAATCCACGCTGTAGAGTGGAGTGAGTACTCCAGTATTGTAAATCCATTTTAAGAATTCAGAAACTTTAGAATGAAGCTATGTTTGTGTGGCAATCTATCAACGTTGGCTTATGTCATTCCCATATAAATTTGACAGAAACCAAATGTTTAGTGTTAACTCTTAACGTTACTTATGTCAAACGTTAATAGTTCGTCTAACAGACACAGTAAGGGGTTGACATATTAATAGAACAGTGTCAGACCACCCACAGGTTGGTTTTCTTTTAGAGGTGTACAACTTGTATTTAAAAAATTATTAAAAAAAAACTTTTTTCCCCGTTGAAAGTATATTTAACTGCAATTTCAATAATTAAGGGGTTTTAAATTCCGCTTTACAAAAAGTTTACTAAAATTTAGTAGCGGCTACTAATTTTTCTACTGATTTCATTGTACTACACGTCAGCAGACATGTGTTGCTAAGATTAGAAAAAATACCTCTGGGCAAAATTTCCCGTAATAACAGCAACATTTTCACCAAAAAATGTCTGTAATGTCAACTGATAATGTCCAGTGATAAAATTTCACTAGAACTTTAATGACCTCAAATCGAAATTTAAATTCGGAAAATTAATAACTTTTTTATTAACCTAAAATGTCACTTTTTCACTAGAAAAATTAAACTTGTTGTATATTAAATTTGCATGAAAACAAATAGTGCTAAATTTTCACTAAAATTTATTATCGTGAAAAACAATTTTTTATATGGAGTTTTTTCACGTGAAAACCGCACAACTGACTATGCTTTAGCGGACAATCTAGCTATATTTTGTAAGGCGGTCTTCTTGATCCTAAGTATCATTGTCCTAAAATTTGCCAATTTTTCGGAAGATTTTAAATAAATTTTTTTATAATTTTTTTTATCAGAAATTGCAATATTTAAAAATTTATTAAAATTTTTTTTAATTTTTAGTAATTGAGCAATTTTCTAGTAATTTTAGATTTAGCCATATTTTTGAGTAAGATTTGCAAACAATGGAACATGCATAAATTAATTTTGAATCTAAGAATTTTATAAAAATATATTTAAAAAAAAAATGTAATAAAAACATGAAGTCTCTTTGAGGGCCGCACAAATATCGACGAAGGGTCGCACTTGCTTATATGGTACTTGGTATATGCAGTTAACAAGGCTTCCAAGTAGAGTTGTGCACGTGATCGACATTTATATTTCTCGTTATTATTTTTTATTGCTATTTTTTCAATTTTTTGTTCATGTAATGTATTAAGTATGGTGACACTTCATTCAAGTTGTTCAAGAGATAAAATAAATTCTTTTATGGTTAATTTTTCGAAATATTTTGAATTTTTGAAGCGTGAGTTTTTTTTTGTGTATTTCGTGAGCGAAAATGAAAATTTAAATTACTCACGTGAGCGTGAGTAGAAAAAGAATCTTCGTGCGTGATTTTAATTTTTGGTTCGTGAGTGTGACGCGAAAATCACGCACGTTTAAGAACAACTAACATATGTAGTAAATATCGTAAAAATAACACAAATTTTTATACAAAACATTTTAAAATAACTGAAAAAGCAATAGATTTCACGCTATTGCTTTTAATTGCAACAAAATGGCATCGATTTGATATTGCATATTTTTGAAAATTTTGTTATAAATGCATATTTGATTTTTAAGTGCATATTTTTTGTACGAGTATATCTAATGATTTTAATGCGTATTTTTAAATAAATTGCATATTTTCTTTAAATTGAAATTATGCTTTAATTAAAAATAAACTGAAGGAAAATTTTGTAAACCTTGATACAGCATATACTAAGAGAAGAAGCATCCTGTTTTCTTACAAAATCCAATATAATTATGCAGTTTACTGTTTGAATTACATTAATTTAGCACAATTTGTTTTTACGCAAACTTAATATTGTATATTTCATTTTAGGTTTATTGTGATTTTGTCTTTCTTAAAAAATAAAAAAATATTATTTTTCAAAAGCTTATGCCCAAATTTCGTAAATCTCCTGCGTTCAGCGCCTCAACAACACTTCACTTTCTAACACCAACGCGACTTTAAAAAAATCGAATTTTATAAATCTCTACGTCATTGCGTTGGACTTTTACGTTTTCACTTTAATTGTCAAATTAAAATAATTTCAATGTTACCTGTATTTATGCATATATGGAATTTATGTTTGATTTGTTCCATTTATCCCTACTTTTTTGCTATTGGCAACACCAATATTAACAGCTAATTGAAAATTAAAATTAACAAAATTAAAATTATAAATAGTCTTGTATAAAGATTTGTGGAAAAAAGTAAATAAAAAAAATGTACTCGTTACTTTTTGATACCTCGTCTTCCTCGGTATTGGTGTTACCAAACGTCAATTACGGTACAATATTGATATCAAATTACAAATTGTGAGTTTTTTTAAATAGTTTAAAAAAGTTCAAAACAACGCTCAAACAATTCAAGTGATGATTTTGACATCCCAAGTGATTTATTTTTCAGCGCAGTGATTTATAAAATTCTAATTTGTATGAATAAAATTTCAAATAATGTAACGAACGCGAGCAATCACCTAATATATTCAAATGATTTACAAAACCGATTTTTTTTCTTTAAATGATGTGAAGTGAAGCGATTTTATTGCTAAGTTTTAGACAATCTTTCCAAGAATGCGATCATATATGACCCTTTCTCAGACCCATTTTTTGTAAGGTTTTAGTGAACAATGACCTTTGACAAATTTGGCGAAATGTCATATAATTAGAAATTTTAAATTTTTTGACCACAAAATCTTGAACCGCTGCAGATTTTTTAACGAAACTTTTAGGACACATGCCTATAAAATTCTTACTATACCATTTTGGCGCTTTAGTGCGCCCCGATCGAAGAAATAAGGAACTAAAAAAATTTTTAATTTTTGCCTTACATATTCTTTAAACTATGTCCGATGTAGGTATTTTTTGCACCTTTTCAAACATAATTGATGGCTTTTTTGATCATCAGGAATGAATTCTCCTATTTAAAACATCAAGAGTTTTCGTTTCTTCAATATTGTTATCACCAGAGCTTTAAAGAATTATTAATTTTTTGATTTAATTTTAATTAAAGTGAATGAAATATTTTTCTAATCAAGTGAATTCCTTCAATTTAACTCGTTCAACTCCAATACCGATTTGTGATTAAATTCAATTGAAACATTTCATCAAATCAAGTGAATTAAATTGCTATGAACACGTTAATTTTTTATAAGTGGAACGGGAAAAGGGATTCCATTAATTTTCACTCCACCGTTCAGTGATTTAGAAAAAATTCTGTCAGTGATTTAATCTCAAATTCTTACCGTTCACTGATTTAAAATCGATTTTTACCGTCCAGTGAATGAAAATCAAATTTTTATCATTCAGATAATAAAACAAAAATATACCGTTTCTTATTTTGCACATTCTTTGAATGTTAAAAAAAATACCAGAGCTATTGGCATTATGAGTCAGTTAAGAAGCTGTCGAAAATAATAATGTGGAGCACGTAACCAAGAAGGATATACAATAGAAGTCCCAGAACATGTCAAACACAATAAAACAAAAACATTTCGAAGTCAAGTTCTGGTGCCCATAGTAACACAGTAGATCGAGAAATCTTGAAGCGTAATACTTATTTTTTCATTTTTTCATTTATAATTTATATTGTTTACATTGTATACATTATTTATATTACATTGTTTACATTACATTGTTTTCATTACATACTTAACATTGTTTACATTCTTTACATTACAAACTGTGTCTAAATTATTTATTTTCTTTAAAAAAAATGGGAAAAACTGCTAAATGGCATTTTTTATTAATTAATTTTGACTTTCAATCATTGAACGGAAAAATTAATTTTGAATCAGTGAACGGCAATTTTTTTTTAAATTACTGAACAGAAATATATATTTTTTAAATTAGTGCGAATTAACGAATTGTGTTTTTTTCGTTTGATTTGATATAACGAATTGTTACAATTGATTTGTTTCTTTTTAAAACAAATTCAAATGCAAATGCGAACTAAATCCATTCAATAATTGGTCATTTTGAATGTAATTTGTTCAATTTTAATTCAGAATTCAAAAATTTTATTACTGGATTTAATCGCCTTTCATCAATGGACTGTGAATGGACTTCTTCAATGCTCTGATAGAAACACTAATATGTCTGTCATATAGAGACTTCTATGAAAGCCATAATGTCGATTGTAGAGATTAGGCCTTTAATCAGGGTTATCAGACGCAACCTTTTGGGGATTGGCTGAACATTGACATCCTTCCAAGTTTATCTCACATCCCAAAAACTCGATCTTATGTTAGACGAACTTCTTTACTTGCAAACATTAAGAAAATATTATTGGTTAGTGTTAAACTGTGCTTACTTTAACATAATTTATCAGCCCTATAATATACAGTATTCTGCATATTTAAATAAAAATTATGCATGCATTCAAAATGAATTTGGTATATCACTATAAAAACTTGTCTTCATGTTTGATTTATCAAAATAGGAAGCTTCTATTTTTTAAGATTAAAGAATGTATAAAAAATGTATGAACATATCACACTCTTGACTTTAACCGTAAATGTTAATACTCCTACTCATTTTTTTTTTTCGTTAAAATAAAAACTGAATACCATCACCATAACCATTAGGGTGCAGCATTTATGATTAGTTTTTTAAAAATGTTCCTCATACGAAATAAGCTGCCAGCCACTGCATATGTTTGATTCATGCTTCCAATTATTTTATGTTTCTAGGCAAACGTTGAAATGTTTGTATGTTAGACATATTTTCCCACCTAAGCATATTATATTTGCAATTTTAATTTTACATAATTATATTTGTGAGTAGAGTATTCAAAAACCGAAACCGAAAACCGGTCAACCGGTTTCTTTATTTTTAAAAACCGATCGGTTTCGAATATTTTGTTAATTCGAAGAAAACCGAAAACCGGTCTTTTTTGTTCGGTTAACCGGTTTTTTTAATTACATCACCAACTGGGTTACTTGGTCTCTTTTATTTTTTCCGAACACATAATTATTTGTTTGGTTATGAAGATTTAGATGTAAGTCTGATAGATTCCGATGAAGACAACTTTGGATATTCCAAATTCAAATAGTTTAATTTGTGACACAATAAAAAGTATTCAAAATCCTAAAAAAGAGACTGTACAAAATCATTCATTATTATATGTGACCTTCTCCGAGAAAAGGGACCTAGTATGTGAAAATGAAGTTTTGAGAAAAACGCATTTAAAGTTTCATAACGCATTATCACTGTGAACACACCTTCAGTTGGGAGACGCGATTTGGTATGGTTAGTTATGCCTATGTGGCGACTTATTTTTTTCGCTTTTAGAGTGACAATTTAAAACCAAAAAATCAAAAAAATGTTTCTCATTTTTATCGATTTTCCCAAGTTCGATTTGTATGTTTTTATGGGGTAAACAAATTTTTATCAGAAATCTAACTCATTTCATCTTATTCTACACACTTAGGTACCAAAATCCACTCTTAAGTCCAAACCCATTTTTTCACACATTAGGTCCCTTTTCTCGAAGAAGATCACATATGAAGATTTCATATATCTTGATAAATGCGACAAAAGAACTGAAAAGTTGGACAATTTATATAATTGTCCTTTGACTATTTGTCCAACATCTACTATAAGTGAAAGAGTGTTTTCCACTTCTAGCTTTATCAAAAGCAATCAAAACGAAACATTCAAATTGCATATTATTTCTAAAATCTTATTTTAGAAGTAAAAAATAGATTTACCTTTTTCATATTTAAAATGTAATATTAAAAAAACTTATTTAATTGCAAACGTTTTAAACGTTCAAATTACTAACCTACCTAATTTTACCAATTTACAAACTTAAAGTTCTCTATTCATTTGATACAAATATAGTTTTATAATAAAACAAAATATATTGGTTTTAAGTTAATTTTTTGTTGAAATGAAATACAATAAAAAATTAAATTTAAATGAATATATATATATATTATTCAAAGAATGTATTTTTTTATTTTTATTACTTTATATATTAAATTTTTTTTTTGTAATAAATCAATTTAAAAAAAAAACCGAAAAAAACCGGTTGACCGGTTTTTTCTGCAAAAACCGAAACCGAAACCGGTTTTTTTTAATTCTATTTTTCGAAGAAAACCGAAACCGGTTTTTTCAAAAGGCCGGTTTTTTGAATACTCTATTTGTGAGATTCAATAACATTTTTTTGCAAACAATGCGAATTGGCATTTAAGATAGTACATATGTACAACTCTGTAGCCTTTAAATACAACTAAAGTTAGGAATAATCGTTCATTTAGTGACCGATCATTCAATTTAAAATAGTGAACCAGTTCGTTAAATTTTTCAATTTCGTTTTGAGCTGTGACTTATTATTTGTAGGCAAACATTTATAATTTGCGGACAGAGGCATATACATATATTTACAGGCAAATATATATTATATTTGCAGGTAAATGTAATATGTTTTTAGTAACACGGCTAATATTTTTTGATAATGCTGCTTTTGGTTTCCAAATTGAACAAATTTCGGAAATTCGACCTCAAACGTGCACGGCTCAAATTTTCACAAGTTATATTCTGTCTGGGCTTTTACAAAAATTAACAGTTTAATACCACCCTAATAACTACACAATCTGTTTTGTAGTAATCATGGAATATACGTTATAAGACGCAGAAAAGCGTAGGTAAAAATGACATTGATCTTGCCAAAACATTAACACCTGCTCAGATTAATAAACGCAAAAACCTGCTGTTTTTCTATAGTAATGCACGGTTTAAAACTTTTCTATTTTTGGTATTTGAAATATATTTTTAATATATCCCAGCAATATCACGAAGATTGATCCGGGCAGGTGGACGCTAATGGATTTAATGGTTGTTTGGTCTCCATCTGCAGCATTTTACATTGTTGTTTTTTTTAACCTATGTCAATAAATTAACTACGTCTGGTGGGTGTTTTATTTTCTGTGGCTTGTTAGTAAAGACCGGTGACTTAAAAAGAATTAAGTTTGACCCTTCGCCCAAACCAAAAGAAAGTAGTTCGTTCACATGTTATTTTTGTCTTATTTCACATACTGTGAGCGTCAAAAGAAAGTGTACACGATACTCTATTACCTTTTCAATTTTATTTCAGTCTTTTACATTACAATTTAATTCAATATTTTATGGTTTTTAATAAACTATTACTACTATTCTAATTTATAGGAAAGTAATAACAAAAATCTTGCACTTTAAAAAAAATCTACAACAAAAACTTAAAATACTTTATATTAAGTTCATTCGTTTACTTTTCTCAGTCAAGTCCAGTAAGAATTACTCAGTACCAAACTTACAGAGAGTAAGACAAATTTACTCTCAAAACGAAACTTTCTAAAAAAGTACGCGAACGGAAAATTTGCAATAATTTACAAGTTTGTTAAACAGCTGATTGTAAAACCAAATGCAAAAATTAATTATAACTGGTTGATATGAAAAAAGAGGATTCTTGTTGTAAAATGTTAACCAGAAACATTTTAGAAGGTTTTTTTATCTTTTCTATAATTCATTGAATAATATTTGTTGCTTTGCATTTGCATAAAACAGCGTTAGTTGTAAATATTTTTATTTGTTTTTACAAAAATTTATCACATGTTTTTCAATCATATGTTTTTTCTGCTTGTAATTTGTATAGTAAAAATTTACAAGAAGGAGAACTCTTAACATCAAACTGCCACTTTATTCTCTTTTTTCTTTATGATTACTGAATATTTGTGTAAACGAACGACATCCAGAAAAAATTTGTACAAATTATTAGGTTCATTCGTTTACTTTTCAGTCAAGTCCAGTAAGAATTACTCAGTAACAAATTTACAGAGAGTAAGACAAATTTACTCTCAAAATAAAAATTTTCTAAAAAAGTACGCGAACAGAAAATTTGCAATAATTTACAAGTTTGTTAAACAGCTGATTGTATAACCAAATGCAAAAATAAATATAACTGGTCAATATCAAAAAAAAGTATGATTGTTGTGAAATCTTAAGCAGAAACATTTAGAAGGGTTTTCTTTGCATTTGCATAAAATAACGTAGTTGTAAAATATTTTTTTTGTATTTTCAAAAATTTAAACACATTGTTTTTCAATCATATGTTTTTTCTGCTTGCAAATTCTTGCTGGCAATAATTTGTCCAGTAAAACTTTGCAGAAAGAAGAAGAACTCTCAACATCAAACTGTCACTTTATTCTCTATGTTTACTGAGTAATTGTGTAAACGAACGACATCCAGTAAAAATTTATACAAATTTGTACAAATTATTGGGTAAACGAACATACTTATTGAGTAAACGAACGGAACTATTGTTACGATTTTACCTTTTAAAAGTTGATTTATTTCCTTTAAATAAATCGAGTTCGTTTTATATTACAAATAATAAACACAGTTGAAATTTCCTACATACAAAAACTTTTAAACAAGTATAAAAGAGACTTTATAAAACTCTATTTAGTTACAGAATACACAATTTTTCAATTAATCACCAATGCTGCTTCATCAGTGTTTTTTTTATCAACTAAACTGCCTTACCACATCGATCATTTATTTACATATATGTGCGTTGAGAACAACTACCGTCCGGACGTCATATGTATACCGGAAGAAACGTCGTGAAGAGTTGCCATATATATATATATATATATATAAAATGTTGAATTAAATTGTAATGTAATAGGCTGAAATCAAATTGAATATAAGAAAATAAAGTAACGCGTACACTTTCTTTTGACGCTCACAGCAGCTTAACGTCAACGTTCTAATTTGAAACAGTCAGTAATAATCTTGCGGGCTAGAGTAAATTCACCAAAAAAGAAATTAAGCAATTAAAACTAATTAACGATTGGAAATACATATTGACAAGACTGTGCAATATTTTTGAATGTTATATGGATTCATAGATTGCCTACTTTTATTTTGCATGTGTTTACTTCTTAAATTCGGTGGCCTTTTTCTGACTTAAAAAAACTTATTTCGGAAGGTTTTTGGTCGCATTTGGTAGCCATAATAAAAACAGATCAAATTGTTACTACCAAAGTAAAATCTTTTGATATCATATTGTGCACAATTATATATTTAGGGTATTCACGATAGTGATTTGAAAAGCTCGTTATTTGCATATTCTTTGTCTGGAGTAGTTATGACGATACAAATTGAACTTGTTTGCATTGTGTGCAAAACACAATCGTTATAGTGTTTTATATTGCAAAAACATGTATTCAAGTATTGTATAGAGTGATGCCAACTTTTGCCACTTTTGTGGTGCTTTTCGACGACTCGAAACTCTAAAATTTTACTCATGGTGCCAAATTATAAAAAAAATAAGTTGGTGCTTTTGTATATATGTTTTTAATATAAAAATAATTTTTCAATTTTAATTAAGCATAAAATACAATTTTGAAAGTAATATATAATTTTTTGTAAATTGAAATTAAAAAAAAACACGCGAAAAAAAATCTGAGGAAAATTACTGAAAAAGGTCTTGCGTACAATTCGCTAAACAATTTTTAACGCAAAGAACACAGAAAACTTTTTGAAAAATAGAAAATTTGTAAAGTCCATTTTAAGAATTTGGAAACTCCTCCCAATAAACACTAAAAAGTTAAAAATTCAAGTTAAAGATAAAAAAATTGTTTCATGGTTTTCGTTTTTTTGTCGATATTTTAAAATAAAATTATGTAAATATGTATGTTATGTTAAAAAGAGTATACGATTTTTCATAAATTGTACCAAAAACAATCATTACCGTGTTTTACGGCTTTGTTTAAACTTGAAGTTACGGCTTGAAAACAAGTGTAATTATTATGTTGTTTGAAGTTGAATTAAACTGTGATTGAAGGTTTAAATTAAAGTATATTTTCACTTTTATGTTCGACTTGAATTTCATTGTCCATTTTGCTTGAATATGCTTGAAATGGAAAACGTGACTTGAATTTCACTTCATTTTAGCTTTAATTCCTGCAAAAATGTTTATTGGGTCTTCTTCACTAAAATTCTGGTTTTTCTACAACATTACAATTTTTCTTAGAATACGTAAACTATAAAAGCTGTCAATCAACTAAGTTTTGCCACAATTTTGTAATTGTTATAAAGTTTAGAATGATATGTGCAGCGCTGCTTATTTTTATGGATATTTCTTATTGGAATTGCATAATTATCCGATAAATTATATGGAGAAATGTCCTTTGCAACATCTCCAATTTTCATTAAGATCTGTGGATTACACCACTATTTAAATTCTATGAAAATTTAACTAAAAACAAGTAAGAGCGGCTAAATTCGGCTATGCCGAAACTTATATACCCTTCACCATGGTTGGGAAAAAAGTAATGTTTATATATGGACATATATGGAATGGACAGATTTATATACGGACGTCTTTAAGATAAAACTTGGACTCGGGAAATAGGTATTTAAAAAAAATTATGTTTTGGCCATAACTTTTTTGTATCTGAACCGAGTTTTTCAGCAAATATGTTCTACTAAACATTTTCGATACTATAGCTCTAAAATTTTAGTTTTTATAAAAATTTTAATGTTTTTAGCTCATTTATGGAGTATTTAATTACGGTCTTACAGTTCTTAAGATATAAATTAATCCATTTTGTGCCACGCCCAATTCAAGGATCCCGCCCACATTTGGTCAGATGTTGTGTATTGATAACCAAGATGCTTGTACCTTATTTGGAAACTTTTCCTCTTTCCGTTCTCCAATTATACAGAAAAGCTGACCGTCATCGTTAAGTCAACTGTGCTGGACGCATTTGTTTTGTTAAAAAAAAATACAATAAAACAAAATAAAAATGTCTTAAGAAAATTAAAAAAAAAAAAATTCTTAAGAATATATAAAAAAAAAAATAGTACAAAAATAAGTTGGATAGACGAAGCGCTTAGACCACTGAGCCATTGAAGCTCATACGCAATTGTCGTTAATATAAGTAAATAAAACAAATGGATGTGTTTGTTATGCGAAAAATTCAACATACATATTAAACAAAGGGATTTTACGGAAAAAATTAGAGGTAGTCTGGGTTTTTGCTAATAGCTCAGCCATTTATCAACCGATCCAGCTAATTTTCAATAGCAAACAGGAATGGATCATATGTAACAGAAATATGTAACAATCAAGTCTTCATCATATCGGAAACCCCATTTCAACACACAGACGGCAGACGGACATCGTTAAATCAACTTCGCTCTTCATAAGAACACAGAATATATATACTTTATAGGGTCTAAGATCAATATTGTAGAAATTACAAACGGAATGACAAACTTATATATACCCTTCCACCTGTGGTGAAGGGTATAAAAATAATGTTAACAACTTTAGAGGTGAAATTATAGATGTGAAAATTTAGAGGTAACTACTTTCACATTTTTAGTCATAACTTTTTAACCGCTAGACCGATTTTGCTTATTTTTAAACTGTTCGGGAGGATGTCCATTAATTTAGGTAAAAATATGCATCCCGCTTGCGTCTTCTTGCCGAACAGACAGAAGGACATCGCTAAACTGACTAAAAACTTCATAAGGATCACGAATATATATACTTTATGGGGTTTCAGACCTATCTTTCGACATGTCACAAACAGAATGTCACAAATGAAATGACAAACTGATGGTGAAGGTTACCATATATGTTGGTGGCTATAAAATAGCTGTTAAATTAAAAAAAGGATTTTGATGACACATTGCAGAGAACGAGATGGCCTGAAAAGGTTATTCTCTGAATACAATCAATTTGTAGTCAGCCTTTTGGGGCCGAGCTACATTCGATGGAACGATCTACTCTGTAATTGAAATTTTACATGGGAAACAACAAATGTGTCAGTGTAAATCCCAGTTAGTAGCTAACTGGACATTGTGAAAATGAGGCGTAATTAATTTATTTAACTGAGCTCTAGACTATTTTCAATTGAAATTGAGAGCTTTCCGAATGAAATTTGGAAAAATCTAAATGAAATTAAGGCCTTTTAAATGAAATTGAGAAAATTTCAAAAGAAATTTAGATTTTTTATTTTAAATTTAGAAAATTCCAAAAGAAATTGGGATTTTCTATTTAAAATTGGAATTCTAAATGAAATTGAGATTTTCTATTTAAAATTAGGAAAATTTAAAATGAAATTGAGATTTTCCATTTGATTTTGAGAAAATTCCATTTGATATTGAGATTTTTCATTTGAAATTGAGAAATTTTAAAATGAAATTGTGATTTTTTTTCTTCGGCTGAAAACTGATGAATTGTGACATACAAGTAATTAATTAAATTTTAATCTTAAATATTAAAACAATTATTGTCAAAAAAATTTTTTTTTTTATTTTATTTATATTAATGATATAATTACAAATCATATCCTAATACCCTAACAGAGCACTAGCAACAAAGGCTATCGGCTAGTTGTAGCGATAGCCGATAGCTATCGCTACTATTCTACCAGAGCCTTTGGTGGGAATTGAACCCACGACCCCCGCACTCATAAGCTAGCACGCTACCAACTAGCCTACCGGGGCGCTCAAAAAAAAATATAAAATTATTAGTAGTAGAAATTAATGTGGTAAAAATGTGGCAATTGCGGCATTGCTTTTTTGCTATATTTTTAAAAAGTTTTTTATCCATTTTGAATTTTTTTTAATTTGAAATAGAAAATTTCAATTACTCATTTGAAAATTTAAATTTTAATTTGAAATAGAAAATTTCAATTACTCAATTTAAAATGGAAAATCTGAATTTAATTTGGTATTTTTTGAATTTAATTTGGAATTTTCTCAATTTAAAATGAACAATCTCAATTTCATTTGGATTTTTCTCAATTTAATTTAAAAAATTTTAATTTAATTTCATTTAAAAAATCTCAATTTAATTTGGAATTTTCTTAATTTCACTTGAAAATGGTGTAGTAAAAATTTAGTAGACAATATCTAAGAAAATTGTTCGGTGTTGCATCGTTACGGGTCATGTGGTGTGAATAATATGTTTAATTTTTTTAAAGCAGCGTTTCCACTAACTTTCACTTCACGGACCCCTTGAGACATTTTTACTGGATCACGAACCCCAAATTTTTTAAGAAAGATTTTAAGAAAAAATAGTAGTAGAATTGTAGAATTTAAGAATTTTATAGACTTAATAGACACAATTTTTGGAAGAATCCTTCAATTAAAAACTCTATGAATTTTTAGTAGAAAAAAATTGATTCTTAAACACATTCCGATCATTTTTTTTCGCATCTGATAACGTTTTCTTTAAAAGAAATAAAAAATATTGTGTATTGAATTAAACAAAAAAAAAACTGCTATTATTACCTGTTAATTTTTAAAGAATTTTTTGTGAACTCTTCTCGGACACCTTTGGATGTAGCTACGGACCCCCATTTGGGAACCGTTGTTCCCAATAACTAATATGAGAAAAAATCATTATAAATATATATGTTTTTTAATAAAGTATTCAGATATATGTACATATCAGAAAACATGTATTTATTTATAATTTTAAAATCGAAATTTTAAGAGGAAACAGTTCTTCTCTTTTAAAACTAACCGCAGTTAATGATGAAATGTAATTTCACACATAAATTTATTTTTAGTTCAGTTTGTTAATGTTTTTTAATAAATTTTTTTTTGCAACATAATGCTATTGTAGCACAAAAAACATAAAACTGAAAAGCTGCAGTCTTACTTATTCGTATGACTAAGCTCAAAAAAATGTCTCGGTAAAAAAACTGTAAATGGTAGTTAAAACAAAGGTTATAAAGGTATTTATCTTCAAAATTACTAAAAATTTAATTTTTAAATGTTAAAATAACAAGTAACAGTAAAAAATCTAAAAAATGTTGTAAAAAAAAGTGCTAAAATTTTACTACAAAAATGTTGAAAGAACTGATAAAAATTGTGAAAAACTACTATTTTTAGCCGTTATTTTTATTTTTTTCATTATTCTTTTATTAATAAAGGGGTTTTCAACAGGGCCGCTACAAAAGTAGAGCGACGACGCCATATTTCTTGCCGCTCTTTTGACATTTCTCTTCAGTAAGGTTTGCCATTTCATGATGGAAAGATATACGAGCCAACAACGAGTCGAAATTATTAAAATTTACTACCGAAATTCGGAGTCAGTGGCCTCAACGTTAAGAGCGCTACGTCCAATTTATGGTCGTCATAATCGTCCTAGCAGATCAACAATTGAGCGTCTAGTGGAAAAATTTGAATCCACAGGCACAGCACAAAATGTTCCCGTGCCAGTGAGACAAAGAAGTGCCCGTAGTGTCGAGAATAATACTGCCGCTGAGGCTTCAGTTGAAGAAAGCCCAAATGTGTCTCTCACACGTCGTTGTCAAGCGTTGGGCATCTCTGTGACGTCGTTGTGGCGAATTTTGCGAAAAGATCTTGGTCTACATCCTTACAAGATCAAATTGAAGCAAGAACTGAAGCCGCTTGACCACCATAAGCGTCGTATGTTCGTGAATTGGGCTGAGCAATAACTTGAAAATGATTCGGATTTTCATCGATAAATCATCGTCAGCGATGAGGCTCATTTCTGGCTGAATGGCTTCGTCAATAAACAAATTATGCGTTATTGGTCAGACAACAATCCACACGTACTCCATGAGTCATCATTGCATCCCGAAAAAATTACGGTTTGGTGCCGTTAGACTATTTCCTGTGGTGCTAAGTCAAGTATATGGTCTATGCCAACAAGCCAGCAACGATTGATGAACTTCGTACGAATATCGAACGTGAAATTGCAGCAGTATCGGCCGATTAATGCTTGAAAACCGTCGAAAATTGGGTTCAGCGTCTGGATTTCTGCAAGCGTGCCCGTGGTGGCCATGCAAAAGAAATCGAGTTCCATACATAATGGCATCGAACGTACTTTTACAGGAATAAAGAATTTCATTGATATCCACAACCGTTTTTGTTTTATTTAAAAAAAAAACTTTTGTAGCGCTCTTATTGAAACCCCCTTTAAAAAAGAAAGGTATTTCTTTGGATTGCAAAAAAATATGTAATTGGTTGACCCTACTTAAAATTTAAAGTAAAAATTCCAGTTGTTACGTTTTTACTTTCATTAAGAAAAAAGTACGCGAACGAAAAAGCTGTTTGTTAAACAGCTTATGGTAACACCAAATTTAGAAATAAATTACAACTGTAAAATATTAAGCAGAATCATTTTAGAAGGGTTTCTTATTTTTTCCATAATTAGCTTTACACACAGAAAAAACAGATTCCTTGTGACAACCAAATCCCTGGGCAACTGAATAATTTGGTTGCAGCAACTAAATTATTTGGTTGTATATTCTGACACAATTGAAATATTTTGCTTTAACTGAAATTCTGTTGTAATAATCGAATTTCTGTTGTATTAACCGAATTTTTGTTGCCACAAACAAAAAAAAAAAATTTGTTGTCACAATGAATCTGTTTGTGCAATATTTATTGTTTATCTTCTAATCCATTCTTGTTAATTTTTAACAAATCTGGAAATATTAATTGTTCTGGTTAGAATATATTAAACGATTCCCACTTTGCTAAGTTTTCGGTTTTCATAGCAAAGTTTTTTTTGTTGATCTTTAAACATTTAATGTGAGATGTTTTTTTGTTCGCTTTAAGAACATGAACATTTTTCAACTGAAAAATTAGGCGAGATGGTTAAGCGTGTATAATGTAGGATAAAACGCATGTTCGATTCCTACAGCCGATATTAACTCAAACGATTGATAAAATTTATTGGGAAATCACTTATGACGCCTGTTCATAAAAAGGTCTGATTTAAACATTAATAGTGTTTATAACTTTTAAAGAAAAACGTTTATTCTTCTTCTTAACCTTAACATTACTAACTAAAAAAATATATTTTGCAATTATAATCTTGTAATCAATAGCATACCCTTCCATTTTTCTGTGTATTCTCCATGATCTTACACCGAACGAAAAACAACATCCCAAATTAACTTTATTGTTAATAACTTTTGTCACAATCGATGCCAAAAATATATAAGAAAATGTATCGTGCACATTTTAAACAATATATATGTAAACTTTTTTGCTCGTTTTCTCAAGTAGTAAAACAACGACTTTTTTAACAAAAAAAAAAATAACTGATAATAGTTGTTTTGTATTTTTGCCATAGAAAAACAAGCGTAATTACATTCTAAACCAATAACTATTAATTACTACAAAAATGTTTGAGCGTAAATATCTAAAGAACGTCTACACAAAATATCGATGACTAATGCTTTCATTCGTGTGTACTAAAACAATTTTGAATTGGTCCATATGACAACACATCTGTGTGCTACACCCACCTTTTGAAAATTATAAGAAAAATAATATTAAATCATCTTAGATTGAATTTAAAGTTTGTTTTTTTTTGGCGATATTTCTCAATTTTGAATTTTGGCCCATATGCTTTGTTAGGTGATCCATTGTTTATGCCATTCTATCATTTTGATCATATGCCAATTTTATGTTTAGTTGGTTATAAAATTTGTGTATTTCTAACTTTATTGTGTTGTTTGCGTGATGAAGAACATTGATTTGTTTAGAATAAGATAAACTTGTTTTAAACTATTAGTTTTTTTTTTTTTTTTAATTTCCTCCTAATTTAAAAACTAACTTTTCAAAAAACAAAATAGCATAAGCATAGTATGTAAAGTGAAACAATAAAGCCAAAATATTGTGATTGTGACTTTCCTTTAAAATAAAAAAGTTATCAGTTTCGTAATTTAAATTATGATTTGAGAATTTAAAGTTCGAGTGAAACTTTTTCCAAGGGAAAATGATTTAATAAGATCCAGCAAAATATTTGGGGATTAAGTTATATCTTAATTGATCCTATAAATGACAAAAAATTAAATTAGCAATATATTTATGGTTAAATTTAGATCCAAATTTATCGGAAAAATTTCAGATCGAATTGTGTCAGATTAGATCCAACAATATAATATATACGAAATCTAGTTTCTTAAAAACGTATAAAAAAAATTTAAATTAAAAAGATATTAAAATTCTAAAAAAACAAACACTTCGGTCTGCCAGAATCAGTGTTGCCAGAACGTGGTAATCAAAAATGGCTGAAAATTTTTGTGAGAAATTTAACCTCACAAAATTCAATGAAATTTGCCAATAATTTGTTTTAGCAGCTCTTTGAAGCAAAATTTAAGAGTAAAATTACTTCCAAAAGCACGATTTTCTTTTGTCGTTTAAGAGGATTTTTGACCTACCATTATTTTTGATTTTTTATAATAAATTTGATTAAAAAAGAATTTTTGTATTCTTCAAGCCAATATTGCCATTATTTACTTGTCAAAAGAAACCAAATCATTTTCAGATTACATCAATTTATTATTGAAATTTTGAAATTGTTTTCAAAAAGACAGAGAAATTTAAAAAATAATACAAAATATTCATGAACTCAAAAAAAAAAGATCGATCGATTTTCAGTAGTGCATAATTTTAAGGTTTTTGTATCAAAAAATTAATGGAATACTGGTTCTATTCCCTTCTATATGTGGCCAATTCCGTGTAACGAACAAATAAATCCTGATATTTTTATAACAATTAAATAAAAATATCAGATTTATTATAAAAATAAAATTTTATTTGCAGTCTGTTTCAAAACAAAAAAAAAAATAATTTGTTTTTTATTTAAATTGTTTAGATACAAAATTATTTTAACTCAAATTACGAGTACTTCATAAACACACACAATGTGTCTATAGGTTGGGTGAGTATACATTTTGTAGATGAAAATACAAACAAAAATATAACAAAAGGAAGCAATTTAAAATAAATGAATAAACAGTTATCTTTTTCGGAAAATTGTAGTATCTATTTTTAACTGATTCATCATTTGTTTTTATTTACTGATGTGTCACTTATTTAAACAACATTTAAACAAAAAACACAAAAACCATTTCATTCAACCAGTTTTTAAATGAAATATCATTTCTCTTAAATGGTGTTTAATGGAATACTGGTTCTATTCCCTTCTATAACACTAGGTCACAAATAACAAACTTTTGTCTGTTATTTGTTTCTAGCATACTTTTTCTCATGGATTTGGACCTACTGAACACGAAAATGAATTTTAAAAATTTTTCTGTCGATTGGTTTGCGAGATACAAATTTTTTAATTTTTTTTTTTTAATTTTTGGAGGTACACTTACTATTTTGAGCATATCTTTAGTCTTCTTTGACCTATTTTATCCTACTACTACTCAAATTAAAGACAATTGAGCCGTCTACAACTTATTCTCAGAAAATTTTCAAATCGGGTTAGTAGTTTTGATGTTGGCGGCTTAAAAAGGTTAAAAAACTGCGTTTTTTTAGTAAAAATGTGGCTGAAAAATTCATATAAAAATTCATATAAAATGTAAAACGCGATGTTAACAGCGATTTTAATTTTTTTACGTATAGCTGACACTTTTCCAAAGAAAATAAGCCCTTACTTAACAAAATCTGATGACAAATGGCCGACTTATTATTTTTTTGGTAAACGACCGAAATTCCGCTATTTCACGATTTTTTGATTTTCATTATTTGCACAGCTTACCTACCCAACGCAAACGAATAAATACATTTGAACTTAATTTAAAATAAACAAATTAGTCTTCGTATATTATTTTTTAATTTATTTACAGCACTACATGCTCATACATATTTAAACATAAGGAGACACGGTTATCAATTGCATTTCAAAACTGTCTGTGAAAGTGTAAAGAAGTTAATATTTAGAAAACGCAAGGAAGACAATGAGTAAAAGACTACGTGTGTTCGAGTGTTTGAACGATCCAGACAATTTCTGCAATGTTTGTGGCCAGTTTATAAAAAAAAATCACGCACACAAGTTTACTCCAGCAGTACAATTGCACTATTTGAATTATTTTGGTATTTCACCAAATATCACAGAACCATGGACACCTAAGTCGCTGTGTGATCTTTGCTATATAATCTTAACCAACTGGGCAGCTGGCGGAAGGTAAGAATTTTTATTTAAACACATTATACATAGCGAATATAGTAATTTATTTTAATTTTAGCCGCCATATGAAATTCGATACACCAATGATGTGGAAAAAGCCGCTATATGCCATTCCACAGACTGTTATTTTTGCCTCACCACAAACAGTGGGGTAGGAAGATTTTTTAAATGGAACTACGCTCAAGTGGGATCGTTTGCGCTTCCAGTACCACATTCGCATGATGTGCCATATCCAGTGTGCCCTGGTGCATCTCTTCAAAAAGCAGAATCGTCAGAAGAAGAGTCTGAGTCAAATGCAAGCGAATTTGAGCCGGGTGCAAAGCGAAAATTACTGTCACAGGCCGAACTAAACGATTGGGTGCGCGATTTTGGTCTCACTAAGGAGAAATCCGAACTTTTTGCGTCTCGGATGATACAGTGTGGATTTGCGGCTTCAGAAGTGAAAGTATCAGCGTACAGAAACCGTCACAAGGAGTATGCAAAATTTTATACAAAGAAAGACCAAATATGTTTTTGCAGCGACATTTCAGGCTTGTTCCAAGAGCTTCACCAAATTCACAACCCCAACGAATGGAGGTTGTTTATTGACAGCAACAAAGAGAGCTTGAAGGCAGTTCTCTTACATAATGGGAATGAAAAGCCATCTGTTCCTATTGCTCATGCGGTTCATTTAAAGGAGAACTATGAAACTATGGACATTTTGCTGAAATGCATAGAGTATAGGAAATACAATTGGAAAATATGCGCCGACCTTAAAGTTGTGGCCATTCTGTGTGGACTCCAAGGAGGCTATACGCGACATTGCTGTTTTCTGTGCCTTTGGAATAGCCGCGCTGATGATCAGCATTATATAAAAAAAAAAATGGCCGGTACGAACGAAACCTGTAGTTGGAGAAGCGAATGTTCAGCGCAAACCACTAATAGAGAACCGTGAAAATATAATACTTCCGCCGCTGCACATAAAATTGGGTTTGATTAAAAATTTTGCCAAAAAATTAGACAAAGAAGGTGAAGCTTTTGCCTATTTACGGTCAATTTTCCCTTACCTTTCGCTGGCAAAAATTAAAGAAGGAGTCTTCGCAGGACCCGAGATAAAAAAAATGTTGAAAGATGAAAAATTCCCAAAGCTGTTATCACCCATCGAAGCCGCAGCATGGAATTCCTTCAGGCTTGTTGTGGAAAACTTTTTAGGAAACAACAAAAGCCCGAATTATAAGGACATAGTTGAGGATCTGGTAAAGAACTATGAAGCCATGGGAGTGCACATGTCACTTAAAATACACTTTCTGGATTCTCATTTGGATTTTTTCCCTGAGAATTTAGGAGACGTGAGCGACGAACACGGCGAGCGCTTTCATCAGGAATTGAAGGCTATGGAACGACGCTATCAGGGCAACTATGACACGGCTATGATGGGTGACTATATTTGGACCCTAATACGTGAGACCGATTGCAGCGAATACAAAAAACAAAGAAGAAGTCAGCAGTTTTTCCACATGGCATAAAATGTACACTTATATCTTTGTTTTTACTCATTTTTTTGTGCGTTGATTTGCTTAATTTAATTAGTTAGTTTAATTTCGTTAGTTTAGCTAATTGTGCGATACATTGAGCATGTAGTGCTGTAAATAAATTAAAAAATAATATACGAAGACTAATTTGTTTATTTTAAATTAAGTTCAAATGTATTTATTCGTTTGCGTTGGGTAGGTAAGCTGTGCAAATAATGAAAATCAAAAAATCGTGAAATAGCGGAATTTCGGTCGTTTACCAAAAAAATAATAAGTCGGCCATTTGTCATCAGATTTTGTTAAGTAAGGGCTTATTTTCTTTGGAAAAGTGTCAGCTATACGTAAAAAAATTAAAATCGCTGTTAACATCGCGTTTTACATTTTATATGAATTTTTATATGAATTTTTCAGCCACATTTTTACTAAAAAAACGCAGTTTTTTAACCTTTTTAAGCCGCCAACATCAAAACTACTAACCCGATTTGAAAATTTTCTGAGAATAAGTTGTAGACGGCTCAATTGTCTTTAATTTGAGTAGTAGTAGGATAAAATAGGTCAAAGAAGACTAAAGATATGCTCAAAATAGTAAGTGTACCTCCAAAAATTAAAAAAAAAAAATTAAAAAATTTGTATCTCGCAAACCAATCGACAGAAAAATTTTTTAAATTCATTTTCGTGTTCAGTAGGTCCAAATCCATGAGAAAAAGTATGCTAGAACCAAATAACAAAATGGCTGTTGCCTAGTGTAAGTGGCCAATTCCGTGTAACGAACAAATAAATCCTGATATTTTTATAACAATTAAATAAAAATATTAGATTTATTATAAAAATAAAATTTTGTTTGCAGTCTGTTTCAAAACAAAAAAAAAATAATTTGTTTTTTATTTAAATTGTTTGTTTAGATACAAAATTGTTTTAACTCAAATTACGAGTACTTCATAAACACACACAATGTGTCTATAGGTTGGGTGAGTATACATTTTGTAGGTGAAAATACAAACAAAAATATAACAAAAGGAAACAATTTAAAATAAATAAATAATCAGTTATCTTTTTCGGAAAATTTAATATCTATTTTTAACTGATTAATCATTTGTTTTTATTTACTGATGTGTCACTTATTTAAACAACATTTAAACAAAAAACACAAAAACCATTTCATTCAACCAGTTTTTAAATGAAATATCATTTCTCTTAAATGGTGTTTTCTGTTGTAAAATTAAAACATGATCGAGATTCACTATAACTATTTAGTCAGTTTTTACACTAACAACATTCAAATATTTTGTAAAACTTCACGCAGATTATATTCGAAGAGCATCATATATTTTTGGGATTATGATTGTGCCATCCATGGTCGTACTATAATATAGTTATCATATCATGATAATAAAATAACCATAATTTTACCATATGGTGCCTACAGTTATATTATGATTCAAGACTATGAAAAAGTTCTTTAAATTTAAGAAGTGTCCTTACTAAAGAAACAAATTTGATATTAAGGAATTTTTCAAGAAAACTTATTTGATTCTATGGACTGGAAAAAAATACTTCAAAAAAAATTTTAAATTTTAAGGACTTTTTTTATTAAAAACATAGATTCTATGGACTTTTTCTAATGGAAAAATTCTTAGATTCTGAGGACATTTTTAAGATTCTAAGAATTTTTTTTAAAAAATGTTTAAAATATAAGTATTTTTCAGTCCTCATATTCTAAGAATTTTTTAAAATCTAAGTTTTTTTAAGAATATATAAATTTTTATCTAAGAAATTTTTTTTTCATAGATTTATTTAGCATGATGCTATTAAATAAAAAATTTGTATAAATATTACATTCATGGATTTTTGTAGATTAATACATTTGTTTTACATAACTTATAATTTTACGTTTAAATGTGAAAACATTACTTTCATTTTTTAAATTCAATGGAATTTCATTATATAATTTAAGTCCTTTATAAAACAATAAATTTTGATAAAAATTAGTTCTTCCAAAATTTAACCTAAAATCATTAAGATTCCTCAGATTGTATGGTTGTACATCTGCCACATAAGTCAACTGCTTTCTCATGTAGTTCGGTAGCATTCCATTTTTTATCTTAAGTATAAATATAAGCACATTCATTACCAGTCTTTGATTTACTGGGATCCACTGCAAACTTTGTAACATGTCACTTATATGTGTTAATCTATGACATTGCAAAATACATCTCATACCCTTATTTTGAAGTTTTTGAAGTCTATCCTTCATTTGTTGACTCCCAAGGAACAACAGTGTAGAACAGTACTTAAAGTGAGGTTTAACCAATGTGTTAAATAATTTTATAGCTGTTATTGTCAATATAGTATTTCGTATTCTTCGAAAGAACGCAATTTTTTTAGCTATCTTTTTACAAATGTAGTTAAAATGTAAATCAAACTTCAGTTTTTATCTATAATAACGCCTAAATATTTAATTTCCTTAATCCTCTCAATAGATTTACCCTCTATATTTATATTTTCATTGACTTCTCCATTAATCACCATCGCTTTAGTTTTATTTATATTGAGCTTTAATCTATTCATTTGTAAATATTTGTCCACTTCCTTCAATTCAAGATTTAAATTTGTAATACACTCCTCCGTGTTTTTTCATCATCGGCAAACATGCATATTTTTGACTTTTTAATACTTTTTTCAGGTCATTTATGTATATTAGAAACATTAATGTTCCTAATACTGCCCCTTGAGGAACACCAATATAATTGTTCTTAGTTGATGATATTTTCTCTCCACATTTTGTTTTTTGAGTCCTGTTTTCTAAATAACTTTTAAACCATTTTAATTCTATGCTTTTTATCCCAAATTTATCAAGTTTTTCCAACATTATTTCCCTGTTAATTGTCTCAAACGCTCTTTTAAGATCCACTACGCAGTTTTTATTTTCTACTTCTGTTTTCCATTGCGTTATAACTAAATTTAAAAGAGATTCACAGCTATGATTGTGTCTGAAGCCTGATTGCGTTTCATTTAATAAATTTTTATTTTCAAAGTATTTACTTAATTGGTTGTGTACGACTTTTTCCAAAATTTTACTTATTGTTGTCAGCATATTAACTGGACGTATATCCTGGGGATCTTTTGTGTTTCTTATTTTCTGAATTGGAACAATATAAGATTCTTTTAGACACTTAGGAAAAATTCCTGTCCGAAGAGAAGACTCAATAAAACGTTGTATAGAGTTCCGATGATATCATAATTATCCAATAACATCTTAACTGTGAGAAAATTATAATCTTTTTTGTTATTCATAGTTTTCATAATATTTTTCAACATATTAAGATCAATAATTTCAAATTGAAAGCTATTTTGTGGATCCTCTTCAATAAGATTTTCATATGAGACGAATGGTATACTATCACTGATTTGTTGAACGCTGTTTATAAAAAAGTTATTTAATTCTTCTGCTATTTCTTTTTCAGTAGATATAGTTTTACCATTTAATTCTTTTTCTTGAATTTTCGAAATATCTTTTTTGAGAACGAGGGTTTTTATAGTCTTCCACATGGTTTTTTGGTTCCAGCATCTATTTATTTTATTATTTATAAAATTTATTTTTGCAATTGAGACCTCTGTTCTATATTGATTCCTGAATAACCTGTATTCATTCCAATAAATTTGATAAAGTTGTACTTTAGTTTCCTTCAAAGATTTCAGATAGTTATTAAACCAATTATTTGTGTTAAAATTCTTTAGTTTCTTACTAACATTGGATTCAGTTAGGGTTGCCATATTTGAAAAGTGAGAAAAAAGTACATTAAGAAAAAAAAAAAATGTACTTTAAAAAAAAACAGTAAATTTTTTTTATTTATTGATAACATAAATTTTACTTCAATACATCACATTTTTATTTAAAATAAGTTAATAAGAAACATAAAAACATTTTAAAACTATGAAAACATAACGGTGACAAGACTTTTAATTCAATACATCACATATTTTTTAAAAATAAGTTAATAAAAACATAAAACATGCACTGGAAACTATGAGAACGTAACGAAAAATATTGCATTTTTTTCAAAAACATATAGATCTAGTCGAACTATAAATAGTATCTTAAGTTACTGACGTGATCAAAAACAAAAATTAAACGTTGTTTTTTGAATGTTAGTTTGAACAAACGAATTACCAATGCTACACCATTTCTAACTGTATTTCAGAACCACCCATTATATTTTCAAAACAAATTTTGAAAATGATCAAATAAATTTCAAAAGTTATTAATTAAACTTCAAAAATTGTGAATAGAATTTCGAAATTGGTAATTGAATTTTAAAATTATCTATATTATGTATGTATTTTAAAAATTCAATTGATTTTTTAAGCAATTTTTCTGAAAATTACAATAACATTTAATTTATACTTTTGGAATATTATTTATAACTTAAAAAAATATCAATTGTATTTGACAAATTATCAATTTTAAAGTAGACTTTTACTGTCCATAGAAATTGTTATTGTACTTAAAATCAATTTAAAAATATTTATGAAAAATAAAATTATAGTCAATTTTAAGAAAAAAAAATATTTGGGCCCAACAAAAAAAAAATATTTTTCTGTTAAAGTCGACTATAATTTTATTTTTATTAAATTTTTTGTAGTTTATTTTTAGATAATAATTTCTACGGATAATAAAGTAAAAGCCTGCTTTAAAATTTATAATTTTTCAAATACAATTGATATTTTTAAATTATAAATAGTATTCTAAAAGTATAAATTAAATATTATTGTAATTTTAAGAAAAAAGGCTAAACATATCAATTAAATTTTTAAATTACATACATTTGATATTTTTTTAAATACAATTGATAATTCTAAACACATTTTGTTTTTTGAGTCCTGTTTTCTAAATAACTTTTAAACCATTTTAATTCTATGCTTTTTATCCCAAATTTATCAAGTTTTTCCAACATTATTTCCCTGTTAATTGTCTCAAACGCTCTTTTAAGATCCACTACGCAGTTTTTATTTTCTACTTCTGTTTTCCATTGCGTTATAACTAAATTTAAAAGAGATTCACAGCTATGATTGTGTCTGAAGCCTGATTGCGTTTCATTTAATAAATTTTTATTTTCAAAGTATTTACTTAATTGGTTGTGTACGACTTTTTCCAAAATTTTACTTATTGTTGTCAGCATATTAACTGGACGTATATCCTGGGGATCTTTTGTGTTTCTTATTTTCTGAATTGGAACAATATAAGATTCTTTTAGACACTTAGGAAAAATTCCTGTCCGAAGAGAAGACTCAATAAAACGTTGTACATGAGTTCCGATGATATCATAATTATCCAATAACATCTTAACTGTGAGAAAATTATAATCTTTTTTGTTATTCATAGTTTTCATAATATTTTTCAACATATTAAGATCAATAATTTCAAATTGAAAGCTATTTTGTGGATCCTCTTCAATAAGATTTTCATATGAGACGAATGGTATACTATCACTGATTTGTTGAACGCTGTTTATAAAAAAGTTATTTAATTCTTCTGCTATTTCTTTTTCAGTAGATATAGTTTTACCATTTAATTCTTTTTCTTGAATTTTCGAAATATCTTTTTTGAGAACGAGGGTTTTTATAGTCTTCCACATGGTTTTTTGGTTCCAGCATCTATTTATTTTATTATTTATAAAATTTATTTTTGCAATTGAGACCTCTGTTCTATATTGATTCCTGAATAACCTGTATTCATTCCAATAAATTTGATAAAGTTGTACTTTAGTTTCCTTCAAAGATTTCAGATAGTTATTAAACCAATTATTTGTGTTAAAATTCTTTAGTTTCTTACTAACATTGGATTCAGTTAGGGTTGCCATATTTGAAAAGTGAGAAAAAAGTACATTAAGAAAAAAAAAAAATGTACTTTAAAAAAAAACAGTAAATTTTTTTTATTTATTGGTAACATAAATTTTACTTCAATACATCACATTTTTATTTAAAATAAGTTAATAAGAAACATAAAAACATTTTAAAACTATGAAAACATAACGGTGACAAGACTTTTAATTCAATACATCACATATTTTTTAAAAATAAGTTAATAAAAACATAAAACATGCACTGGAAACTATGAGAACGTAACGAAAAATATTGCATTTTTTTCAAAAACATATAGATCTAGTCGAACTATAAATAGTATCTTAAGTTACTGACGTGATCAAAAACAAAAATTAAACGTTGTTTTTTGAATGTTAGTTTGAACAAACGAATTACCAATGCTACACCATTTCTAACTGTATTTCAGAACCACCCATTATATTTTCAAAACAAATTTTGAAAATGATCAAATAAATTTCAAAAGTTATTAATTAAACTTCAAAAATTGTGAATAGAATTTCGAAATTGGTAATTGAATTTTAAAATTATCTATATTATGTATGTATTTTAAAAATTCAATTGATTTTTTAAGCAATTTTTCTGAAAATTACAATAACATTTAATTTATACTTTTGGAATATTATTTATAACTTAAAAAAATATCAATTGTATTTGACAAATTATCAATTTTAAAGTAGACTTTTACTGTCCATAGAAATTGTTATTGTACTTAAAATCAATTTAAAAATATTTATGAAAAATAAAATTATAGTCAATTTTAAGAAAAAAAAATATTTGGGCCCAACAAAAAAAAAATATTTTTCTGTTAAAGTCGACTATAATTTTATTTTTATTAAATTTTTTGTAGTTTATTTTTAGATAATAATTTCTACGGATAATAAAGTAAAAGCCTGCTTTAAAATTTATAATTTTTCAAATACAATTGATATTTTTAAATTATAAATAGTATTCTAAAAGTATAAATTAAATATTATTGTAATTTTAAGAAAAAAGGCTAAACATATCAATTAAATTTTTAAATTACATACATTTGATATTTTTTTAAATACAATTGATAATTCTAAAACACAATAAGTGATAGTGTAGTATATAAAAAAAATAATTCGTGCTTACTAAAAAAGTAAATAAAAAAAAAAATTATAAATATTTATCCCTTTTTTCTACACATTTTACAATACAATTTTTTCCTGTTTTAGTCTTCAAAAAATTATAAAATTCAATACATGTATATCCAAAATTTCTCTTTATAATCAACTCGCTTTCCAAATTTTCTATTAAAAGTCGATTTTTCTCTTTTCTCCAAAACGAAAACATTAAACTAAAGATTCTTTCCGCACCAGCGTTGGAATCTGGTATGAAAAAAATAAAATTGCATATTTTCTCAAAATTCGAAAACGTGGCACTATTTAAAAACTCTCCATTTTTCGTCAACTGGTTTTTGTCTTTCTATGGTTTCAGAAAAAGTCTTTAATGATAGAAATTCATCAAAAAGTAAATCCAATACAATATTTTTAATAGAAAATAATTTGCTTAAAACAGTAAAATAGTTAAATGATATGTTGGAAGTTAAATTAAAGACACTAAGTTTTTCAAATTTATTATTACTTCAATCGAAATGGTCTTCAATGTATTTTACTATCGAATCTAAAACAGCGTCAGCACGTTTTTTAAACAAAACTACTTCTTGAAGATTATCACAACTACTGCACACAGTTCCAGCTAAATAACCATAAAACTCTTCATTTTTTTTTGTATAAATTTATCCCGAAGACTTTTAATTATTTCAAACACATCGATTACCACCAAGCTATTTTGGTCTTCTAACTTCTTTATACAGGATGATAAAGCAGTACCTACATTGTGATTAAATCCTAAATAAGCTTCAGAACTCTCTAGTTCAAAAAATTGTTTTAAAATAGTTGGACAATCTTGAGAGAGGAAATAAGTTTTTTTTGCTTCATAATTCTTAAAAAGTCTTTCAATAGCTGGAGTCAAACTAAGCCAACGTGTCGGTACATGGCGGAGAATTTCACTCCATTCTTAATCACGGAACTCGAATATTTCTTAAAGTTTGTAGTTTTTTTTTGTTGAAGAGCTAAACTCATTAAAGACTTTGATAACAATATTTTCTACATCATATTTTAATAGCTTTAATGAATTTTTAAATGCGTTATTTAGGATATAACACAAACATCCCACACCGATTATATCTGGGTTACTTTTTTTAAGCTCGGCAAAAACACTTTTTTTACATCCAAAGTTTACGTTTGCATTATCAGCGAAAAAACTGGTTACATTCTCTATGTTTAAACCTTGTCCGTCTAATTTTGACTTTAAAGAGTTTGCGATATCGATTGACATTTCTGAATTTGGCTCATAAAAGTTCAATAGTTTTGTGTTTATTCCTGTATGCTTTGAAAAATATCTTATTACTATAGGAAAAGTTTTGATATTCCCTTTTTTTGACGCGTCGGTCGATATAGAAAAAGGGTGGTTATTATCTAAGTCTTTAATAACTGTTTCGATAGAACACCTTGCCAGTATATTAGTTACAATTTTGGAGCACTTTGTCCTTCCACATGGAAAATTGGTAGCAACTTTTGAGTCAGGAAACAATTGTTTGAAGAGCTTACTGGTACAAGCTGCCGATGCGAAGCTGTGGCTATGCATCACCGTATGGTATGCAAAAGCAGCCTCTGTCATAGAGCTACACTCACGATTACCATCTGGGTTATTTTTTTGATTTAAAAAACTGGTAAAGGGTTTCTGCTAAATGCTTACTAAATTCCTCTTGTGTTTGGCGGATTTCATATGACGTTTAACGTCACTAATACCACCATTACCAATTGAGAACGAAATCCCGCAAGCCGAACATTTTGCCATTGTTTCTTCCTTGGTTTTTAACAACCAATTGAAAGCCTTTGTTCACTGATCTCTAAATTTGTTTTTGCGGCGATTTTCGATTATTTTTTTTTTACTTTATGGCAGTGAATTTCTTCGACACTAGAATCGCTTTCCATTTTTAACTAATCAAGAAAAATACAATGAAAAAACAGAAAAATATGTTTTTTAATAATAGTGATCTTACCGTTTAATTAAGGGATTTGGCCGAGTGTTTATTTTTGTTACGTGAATGTACTATTACTTTATTTACACTCAAAAGCACATAAGTAAAACTACAAAACCGTTTTATTTACAAAAAAAAACAATCCTTGCTTGAAGAGTAAACAAACCACACTTGCATACAACGAAACGAAGTGGAATAAAAACAGGGCTATTCAAACAACTTTTATACATAAATAGCATACACACGAAAAAAACATGTATAAAAAAGATATATTCTTTGTACTGGAAAAAAACTTTTTTATATAAAAAATATGTAATATACACAAAAAACAGTACAAAAACAGTACAAATATAAAAAAAACAGTACTTTTGCGTACTGTTTTAGGTGTTGTGAATAAAACAGTACATTTTACAAAAAACAGTACATGTACTGTTTAAAACAGTACGAATGGCAACCCTAGATTCAGTGCTCCATTAATGATTTTGCACAATTCATTACCAAAATTATTTGGTGATATATTATTTATTCCACCAACAATAAGGTTATTACGAAAACTTTCATTATTAAAATGTAATGTTTTTAATTTATTTATTTTGCCAAATTCTATATTAGACTTAACGGGTATTTCAATTTTTATGGATTCATGATCGCTTATTTTTAGCTTAACATTCGTTTTTGCAGAAATATCTTCCATATTTGAGAATACATAATCAATCAGAGTACTTGAAGTGCTTGTTATTCTTGTTGGTTGCGTAACGATTTGTTTAAAAAAATTATCATTTATAATTTCTTGCAATCTGCATTTATGAGGACTATTTTCAAGCCAATCAATATTAAGATCACCCATTATTAAATAATTTTCATTATTATCAATTTTGTCCATTTCGTCATCAAGAAAATGATTAAAAACTGCTTCTGGTGAGTTTTGTCGATCTGGTGATCTATACACGCCAACCAGCTTATAAAGTCTGCTCATATTTTTAATTTCCAGGTTTAGCCACCAAATCATTCTTCCAACAGAAGTGCAATCAATTATTTTTGTTTGCCAAATATTTTTTATGTAGAAACACCCACCACCTGTGTCTAATTTAATTTCTTCATCGCCAATATCCTCAGTTAAATGGGTCTCCGTAAGGCATATAAAATCATAACAGTTCTCAAGACATAAAACTTCCAACTGATTAATATTAGTACTTATCCCACCAATGATTAAGTATAAACCATTAATTATATTTAATTGCTAATATGCAATTTTATCTGCTTCTAATTTGTTTTTACGCTGTACTATACGACAGTCCGCACTTCTGCAATCATGACCAGTGTCTATATCATTTAAATTTAATATTTCCTTTGCTTTGACACAATTTATACATTTTGTGAAATCATTTTTACATTGTTTGTATGAGTGCCCACTTTCACTACATTTTGCACAAATTTGGTTATCTATTTTACAGTGTTTTGAAGTGTGATTAAAGCCCCAACATTTAAAACATCTAAGAACGCTGCTGCTGTCCCATTCTACATTAATTTTTTTCTTCCCTTTAATTTTTTCAAACCCTTCTCCATCCGTTTCAATTAACGCATTGTATACACGAGGATTCTTATATGATTTATATACCTTTAAGCAATCCAAATAATCGCATTCAATATCATTTTGCCCTTTAATTGCTGAAATTATTATATTTTTTTCCAACTCCTCAGACATGCCCGTAATCAGCAATTTTGGTCGCCGCATTTTGGGCATTTGAACATCATATCGGTTACCCAATTTTTCCTTTATTTCATTAGATAGTTTACTTCTCTCATTTTCGTTTTGACATCTTATAGAAATTATACCATCATGTCTCTTTTGAATCCCTTTTACCTGCAGATTAAGAGAAGAAGGTTTAATTTTCTCTTTTACATCTTTTTCTGTAACTTCACTTTCTTGTTTATTTTTTGGTTTTAAAATATCGCGAATGTTGTTGGTTGTTTTAAGTAGATTTGCATATGTTTCTTTGTTTACATTTATTTGATTTCTTTTTAATTCGTTGACAATAACAGTTTTTGCTTCTTCCACTCGTTCTTTAACCAAATTATTCGTTTTATTAATTTCATTTGCCAATTTATTATCATTTTCTTTAATAAGTGTAATTAAATTTTTATAATTTTCATTAGCCAATTTTATGTAATCAATACATTCATCACAAATAAACTTTATATTTGGGTGTTTCAACATCGCATCGCAATCATAAGATGAGATTCCTATACATTTTCGGTGAAAATATCTGCCACAACAGCCGCTGCATTTTATTGTGCCATCACGACTGGTATTATTACATTTTTCACAACTTAGATCCATGGTCACTCATGAACCAATGCAGTAGTGGGAAAAAAATATAAAAATATTTATTTATTTTGTGTTTTTTGTAAATTTATTTCGTTTTTAAGCAAAAAATCCAATTTTTAAAGAGCTTTGCTAAATACACGTCTGTACACTTTCGTTACTCGGTATCATTATAGTTTTCAGAATCTTAGAATTTTACTTTAAGGAAAAGTCTATAGAATCTAAAAATGTTTCTATCAGAAAAATTTCTAAAAATCTAGAATTTTGTATAAGAATCAACTCTTAAGTTCTAGACTTTTTCTTATAAAAAATTATTTTAATAATATTCTGAGAACTATTCAGTTCAATTTCTTCGACCTTTTTAATACAAATTCCAGGTAATAAGTATTCAAGCTTAAGGTCTATTTTATACAAAATTATTTATTTGTTATCCAATATTTCGCTATCTCAATGGGTAGCTTCTTCAGGGATTTTTGTTTTTTTAATTAAATTCCAGGTAATAAGTGTTCAAGCTTAAGGTCTATTTTATACAAAATTATTTATTTGTTATCCAATATTTCGGTATCTCAATGGATAGCTTCTTCAGGGATTTTTTGTTTTTTTAATTAAAAAATTGAATACTTATTACCTGGAATTTATATTCTGAGAACTTTTTATTTTTTTTTTAAATTATTATTGTTTTTATTGAAAACAATTAAAAAATATAAGATCTTTGTGTGAAATCTTTTTGACAATGAATTGATTAGTGTAAATTATAATGTTATATGTAAAAGTTTGTAAAGTAAATTATTAATTTAAAATAATGTAAACACACATGTGATGATCTCTTTTTGAAAGACAATATTTCTAACGAAACAAGTGATTTTTTTTTAAATATCCTGTTTCATCATTAACAAATAGAATATGTACGTTAAATGGCTAGATAAAAATAATAATATTAAAATAAATATTCATAAAATCATAACTTACCTGTTGAGCAACAGGATCTAAAATGCTTTCAATTGTTTTTGTGTGAAACACTGGCATTTTTCCAAAAGAAAATTTATATTATTTATTAAATAGTTGTGTATTATTTTTGTTTAGTTTTATTTTTCTTCCAATTAAAACTAATAATTTTGCTATAAAAAATATGAAAAATAACAAGTTAATATACATTTTTTAGTTGAGACAATGTTTTTTTTTATATTCTACATATTGTTGTTGCTTATTTGTTTTTGAAATTTTATTAAGAGATAATTTTATTATGTATTTAATATTTTGTTTACAAAATAAATTAAAAAAAATATGTCAGCTGTTTTATACGGCATGCTAAATCCCATGTATGTAACTATTAGTATTTGTTTTCCTACACAACTTTGACTTTTTTAATGGAATTTATTGTAATATTTAGATGTTTTATTTTTCTTTTAATAAGAATAAACTTTTAGGAATATATTTGTAATGATTTAAAATGTGATTCTTAGACACAAAAACTTGTGTTAATGTCAACAGCACTGGTTGGTTTTGAAATAAAATTTATAAAACGTCAGTAAGTTATGACATGTCAATAGGGTATTATGTGTTAGTATTAAAATGCAAATTTTTAATACAATTTTCAATAATTTTTTTTAAAGCACAAAACAAATTATTGTTTATAATAAAATATTAATTTTTAATAAATAATCCATATTTAAATATTTATTTAGCAAGGAACAAGGTAATCGAAACGATTATAGGTTATGGTTTTCGTACCGGTATAATATTGTTTTTTTTAATCAAGTTAAGATATTCAATTTGAAACGGTATTTTCGTGGTTACAGTATTTATGTTACGTTACCAATCCAAGGATGACCAGTGAAATGGTATAAGTCTGTTTTTTATTTCAGTTAAGCCAAATCAAAAAGTATATAATTCTCAAGAGTATAGTTCACGCTCACCAATTTTTTAGTACTCTCCTATAACACGAACATAGTTTGGCTGTAACGGAGGTGAGTTTTGGCCGGCAACTTTTAGTAATGCTGTCATATATCCAATTTTATCTGTTTTCCCCCCGTTTTTTGGGATGCTTAAGATTTTTCATAAAAACTTGTTTTTTTTTTATTTAATTTATGCATTTTTCACATTTTTCATATTAAAACAGGACATTTGCTGAATATATTTTTTATTTTGACTAAAATGGGACATAGCTAATATAAGTATAAAAATAGGTACGAATTCAAACATAACATTGTGTCATGAAAAACATTGAGGTATATACACACATTGACCATCTCTGTCTATCCATATCCATTATTTCCCATTTCTATAGTAAAAATACATATATAATAAAGAGAATAAATATGCTATTAATTGTTGCAACATATTATAAAAAAAACTATAAAAAATGCATGAATTTGAAAAACAGTTGTTTTCATGAAAAAAGAGAAAAACTTTTAAGAATCCCAAAAAGTAGGATAATCAATTAAAATGCTTAAATGGCAACACTGCATCAACCAAAAAAAAAGAAACTTGGGAACTTTAAAAATGTTGCCCAATTTCATAAGCATAATCCAGCTGAACTCTGTAGCATGTTGAATTTTTCGAAGAGCAGCTCTAATACTTTATAATTTGAATACTTTTTAAGTCAAGTAGCACAATATGAGAAAGTTATTATAGGCGGTTGTTAATTATCAGGTAATATTTACTAAAATGACAATATACTACCAAGATTTTGCTGGGCAATTTTGTGATTTAGTAAGAGGATTTTGTGCTTACTATCTTTTTACCAAACTCTATTCAAAAAGTATGGGATTTCAACTGTTAACCGAAACATACCAAAGCTGTTTTTGGTGAATTTTAAAGATATTTCATACATAGTTTTGTAACGACTTGGGTATAAAAAATTGTTGTCTGTTTTTCAGAATGTTCTGGGAGATTTATGGTACTGGTTTTTGTTAAAAAGTTTTCAAAATAGAGAGAATGGGTACGTTCGTAAATGCAGTAAATTTGTGCATCACTGCGGCAGTTATGCCAAGTTTTGTTGCTGATGCGTGATCAGCTGTTGCAGATGCTTTCATATTGCCCAACAACTGCACAATGTTGCTTTTTAAAACGTTTGATGAAAAACATGTTCACAATATTATTATCAAATATTATTGAAAACCTTGATGGTCAAAATGACAGCTTATTGTAAACTTATAATAAAAAAAGAATTAAAAGAAATATGAAACGACTTATGCCTATTAAAAATTAATTAAAACGAAAAAGAAGGCGGATTCCTAAAATAAAAAATTAATATTATTTAAAATCTTGACAACTTTTTAATAACTCATAGTAAAAAAGAATTAAAAGAAAGATGAAATGACTTTTGATTATTAAAAATCAATTAAAACGTAAAAGAAAACTGATTTCGCACTATTGCATCAGAAACTTTAATTATGCCATAGTTGCAAAAATTTGCGGCAACACTGTCAATTTTTTGCATAAAAAAACGTTTGACGCAAATCAGTGCTACCAAAAGATGCTTTTTTGAACGTTTTACTTTTATTATGCTGCACTGATGCGCAACTACTGCATTTACGAACGTACCCAATGATATACTTTCAGTTACTGTCCCACATATCTCATCATTACTTTAAATTGCTAATAGGAGAACTTCATTTCGAAACCGTTCCATTATTGTTTGCTGGGTACAATCCACAATTTTTGTAGAATTGTTTTATTGGACTTTATTAATTCCTAAAGTCCAGTTAAATTAATCCTTAAAACAAGAATATAGCGCAACCAAAACAAGGTAGCGCTACCTCCACATGTCGTTCAACAAATTTGTTGAGTAGAAGATTAGTGGCAGTTGAGTGTTTGGTAAGCGTGCCCATTTAATACCTTTCATACGACTAGTTTCTAATAACTCTTTCTATTACCAAAATTTTAATTTTTCTATTTATTTGAAACAGAAAAATTTAAATGATCTTAAACGAAAAAGAATACCTCACATAACATTTATACAGACCAACAATACATTATTTTAAAAATTATCTTAGTGGAAAGCGGCAAGTCTTATTTATAAAAGTCGTCTATATTAATAACGGTTCTATTAGTCTTCTTTAAAATACAGGCATACCATGGTTTGTGTTACCATGTGGTAACTATGGCAAATTTCATAGTATGACGTCACAAAATTTGTTATCGAATTCTTTGATAATATATTTTTATCCAAAAGCTGCTTCTACAACATTCATATGTAGTTAAGTGTATGCATGTATGTATATAAAAATTCTTAGGAACTAAATATCGTATACCGCCCTTGGCGTCTCAATTTCAATAGCTTTCTGCATGGTTGGTAGTAGTCGTATAATATAATTTTTTTAAGATTTTTTCAGTACACTTGCACAAAATTGTTTTGGATAAGTTTTAGTAAATAAGTTTTTTACATTGAGTAGGTATATTAAAATTTTAATAAATAAATTGAATTTGAAATTAAAAAAATTAGATATGATCAGATCTACATAAATCTAATTAGATATTATTGAATATAATTATATCTGATGCCAGATCTTATCCTATATAATAATATATTTTATACACTCTACCGACAGACGGCCAAGGCCATTGTCGCACAGTAATCTTTTTTCTTTCACAAAAATTCAATATGTAAAATTATTTATAAGTTGAACTTTTATTAGAAATAAAGATAAACTACTACTAGTACTACTACTACACTTTATGGACAGATTTTATCAGATCTAGAGCCAGGTCTAATAATATCTAAAGCGATCTGTAAAATTTGTTGCCAGACATAAACAGATTAGGTCATATGAGATCATATCAGATACATACATACATATATTCATATCTGATATAAAATCTAGTACTAGATCGTAACAATTTGAACCAAAGGCTTTAAAATAAAAATGTATGTATATAAAAATAAATTTATTTTTTAATTTAACATTTTCTTACTGAGCCTGGTTACATTTTAGTTCTGATTATATATGGTGCGCCGGATCTGTCTGGAGTTGGTCAGATCTGAAATTTGTTCAAAATTGTGAGATCAAATTTGATCTGGTACAATTACATCTAATGAGATCTGATCTTTTTTACAAGGATAACTTTATGAAAAACTGCACAAATCATACCAATTATAATTTTCTCAGTGTATGATGATATAAAGTGTTAAAAACAATATTTTATTTTAAATAAATATTATCATTTAGTTTTGTTGATATGTATAACTCTGATCATTTAACAAAAATATTGTTGAATCATCAATTAACTGCAATTACTGTAAATTCCCTGCAGAAAATGTCGATAGTGAAACTGTACTGATTCACTATTGACTTTGTCACCAGTACTACTGATTAATTAAACATTTAACATGTGCGTGTCATTGCGAATCTACACAACTATTGACTAGGTGTTGACATTGGAACCAGAGATTCACTAGTACATTTTAGTAATTCTAGTCTACATTTTTGGAACTTTTTACTTGATTTCCACACTAGGAAGGAAATAAGATTAAACAGGTGCATTTATTTTGTTAAATTAGATATTTTATTAATAAATTTTTTTTATAAATTTCATTAAAGTAAAAAAAAAAATTTCTTGCAAATTTAATTTTGGAGTAGACAAATCTTCAAAAGACTGCACAAAATCATCCACAGGCTCCGTAAAATCTTCATCAGGCACCACAAAATCTCTAGAGTTGCAATTTTCACTAAAAATTGTTGCCTCTTTCTTGTTATTTTTATATTTATACAAAATTAATTTTTTTTTACAAGTTTTTTGTAATTTCTTTTGCTCATTATATATTTTGTTTAAATTTGTATATTTACTATTTAAACTCATTTTTCTTTATATTTTTATTAAAAACTTTAATTTTGCATGCAGCTATGCATATGTATTTTCAACAAAATAAAACAATAAAAGAATCAAGAACAAGCACAGCTTTGCAGCTGCAAAAAAGAAATGTATCACCAAAAAGTCACCCAAAATAGTCGACACAAGTGGTGACTTGTAGACACTAGACCCCAGGATTCCTACAGGGTTGAATGTGTGTGCTACAATCAGTTTTGTCAACAATAAAATAATAATTATACATCTGTAGGTAAAAAGTTATCCAAAACCATATGAAATTGCATAATATCATTTTGTGATTTCGTTTGTAATATAGACTCAATAGACTAATAAACATCCTCCTAAGAGGTTTGGTATTGAATATAATTAAAATCAATCCATCGGATACAAAGTTACAAAATATTTCATAAAAATTGGTGTATTTTAGTATAATTTCAAAGAAGCGTCAGTTGAGTAAAATATTTTGTCGCTTTTTCTACCAGGCAACTCGAGGTGAATATTTTTTATACCTTTCACCACAGGTGGAAGGGTATATATAAGTTTGTCATTCCGTTTGTAATTTCTACAATGTTGATCTTAGACCCTATAAAGTATATATATTCTGGGTCCTTATGAAAAGGGAAGTTGATTTAACGATGTCCGTCTGTGTGTTGAAATGGGTTTTCCGAAGAACCCAGACATGATGAGGCCTTGATTGTTATTTATTTCTGTTACATGTGATCCATTTCTGTTTGCTATTGAAAATCAGACAGATCGGTTAATAAATGGCTGAGATATTAGCAAAAAACCAGGACTACCTCTAATTTTTTCCGTAAAATCCCTTTGTTTAATATGTATGTAGAATTTTACGCATAACAAACACATCTATTTCTTGAAATTCTTTTCTTTCATCTCCACCTTTTATACACAAACAACAAACACATACAAAGATTAGTCATTTAAGTAAAAACCAAACAAATCTCTAATGAACGAAGACTTTTTATATATGTACCTCTATTAACGATGATTTTGTGTGAGCTTCAATAGCTCAGTTGTCTAGACGCTATGTCACAAATACTTTTTTTCTCTAAGGCCGCGGGTTGGAATCCCGGTCAATTCACTTTTTTTTGTCTTTTTTTTTATTTTCTTAAGACTTTTTTTTTTGTTTTTTTTTTAACATTTAATAATTAATTTAAATAAAATTTTATATTAATAATCATTTTATTTCTCATATATTAAGAAAATTTTATACATAATTTCCCTTTGAGTGCAACTATTTTAGGTCATAACTTATAATAATTTATAAAAAAAAATGTATAAACTATTTTCCTTCAAATTTTTAAAATTAAGCTAAAGAAATTAAAAATATTTTTTAATAAAAAAGCGAAATAAAATCCCAAATGCAAATTTGCCAGCTAAATCAAACGTTTTTGTAGAAATAAAACACATGCAGTTCTAGTGATTTCTTTTAACGATTTGTTGAAATTCTTTTCTTTCACCTCTTCACCTTTTATACACAAACAACAAACACATACAAAGATTTGTCGTTTAAATAAAAACCAAACAAATCTCTAATGAACGAAAACTGTTTATTTAATTCTATTAACGATGATTCCGCATGACCTTAATAGCTCAGTTGTCTAAACGCAATGTCACAAATGCTTTTTTTTCTCTAAGGCCGCGGGTTCGAATCCTACACCCGCTCAATTCAACTTTTTTTTGTACAATTTTTTTTTTTTTCTTAAGACTTTTTTTTTTGTTTATTTTTTGTTTTTTTTAACAATTAATAATTAATTTAAATAAAATTTTATATTAATAGTTAAATAATCCATAAATAGGCTAAAAACATCAAAATTTTTATAAAAAACCCTCTGATACAAACAAAATACAAACGTTTTTATTTCTATTTTTTGCTCCGATTTTGCTCAGATTTTTAAACCATTTTATTTCTCATATATTAAGAAAATTTTATACATAATTTCCCTTTGAGTGCAACTATTTTAGGTCATAACTTATAATTAATTATAAAAAATAAAATGTATAAACTATTTTCCTTCAAATTTTTAAAATTAAGCTAATGAAATTAAAAATATTTTTTAATAAAAAAGCGAAATAAAATTCCAAATGCAAATTTGCCAGCTAAATCAAACGTTTTTGTAGAAATAAAATACATGCAGTTCTAGTGATTTCTTTTAACGATTTGTTGAAATTCTTTTCTTTTACCTCTTCACCTTTTATACACAAAAACAAACACTATTCTAGAGCTGTAATATGACCTATGGATACGTCTTATATAGCAAAAGATCGAAAATCTTTAGTATAACATATTTGCTGATAAAACTCGGAAATATCGGTTCAGATACAAAAAAGTAATGCCCAAAACATAAATTTTTTTTAAATACCTATTTTCTGGAACCATAAATCTTCAGAGTCCAAGTTTTATCACCAAACTAAATGGTTAATTTCCTCTTAAAGGCGTCCGTATATAAATCTGTCCATTCCATATATAAACAAACTTCAGTTTTTTCCAACCATGCTGAAGGGTATATAAGATTCGGCATAACCGAATTTAGCCGCTCTTACTTGTTTTATTTTATTTTCACCTCAAATATTTGTTCATCACAAAAAAATCTTTTTATCACAAATATTAATTTGACCTTAAAAATTTTGTTTACCATAGAAATTGTTAACTCATCTAAAAAAGTTTTTCAACCTGTGAAAAAATGAGGGTTCTATGTATAAGCCCCAAGCAAATAATTTTACACACATGCAATTTTTTAAATTATCTTATATTTTAAGTACCATAACAATTTACCTATAACATGATTATTTGGATCAATGTTGAGTTAGCCATTTAAAGTCTAACATGGTTAAAAAATAATTTAAAAAAAATTTACAATACAGATAATATAGACGTTCTTATAGTTTCTAAAAAATTCTTTCAATACTAGATGTAGAATATTTCTTACAAAAGTTTTATACAGTTTAAAAGAATGGCAAATGATCTTTATGGTCCCTTTTACCAGATCTGAATTTATGTTGATATGCCACAGTTCTAAGCGTTTAAGTTTCACTATAATTATTTATTTTCAACATTTATTTAAAAATCAACTAAGCATCCGATAATATCAAGAAAGGAAAGAGTTTCCAACTAAATAATTTATGATAAATCGTGCTGCTTTTTTCATCTAGATGGAGAGGTCGGTTAAATTCCTCCAAAAATTAGAAAACCAGAGGGAAATATTTTGTTTCTTGTAATTCTTAAACAAATTAGTAACAAAAACAAATTTAAAGGTCAATAATTAGTATTTAATTTTAATTTTTTTTTTTGGTTTTAACTTTTGTTTTTTATTTTTCTTTATGCAATGAGCATTCGCTGTAAATTTTCATTCGGTTTTCAGCGTATTTATTTATTTCGCGTGTAAAGTTTTGATTGGAATTTTAAGCAATTTTAGCAAAAATAAAAAAAAAAAAACATTAAGAATACCGCCTGATAATGTTGACATTTAAAACAAATGAGAGGTAACATTTTTTAGGTCTTACGTAGTTAACAGAGAACTGCAACTGCTGATTGCAAAACGTTCATACGCAATCAATACAAGAATAAATATGTGTTTGTGTTCAAACCCTGAATATACTCCAACACACATATTTGTTGATGATTTTAAATCAATCAAACGTCGTGCAAATTTATGTGTCACTGATTTGTAATCATCGGTCGTTGTTATACCATTGATTTTATTCTGTTCATTCGAGCCAACAATAATTATTTTGATGTAAAATAAATCAGAAAAAACAACAAACAACGTGTATGAGTGTATTCATAATAAAACAAAATAGATTCTCATCTATAAAAAGGGGGTGTTTTTGTAGAAACACATTTCATAAATGGTATATGTACATTAGGGTGGGTCTAAAATACGTTTTTTTAGAATGTTTGTTAGTAATACTAAAAATATTGTTCTTAATGAAATTTTTTTTTTTTAAATTTAGGTCGATATCTCAGGCTCGCCCAATCCGGTTAAAGTTAAATATTGCCTATATTTCCAATCAAAATAGATGAAAAAAAAATTTTGACAATATTTAAATTTTTCCGGATTAGGTAACCTGAGATATCGACATAAATTTTTTTTCCAAAAAAATATTTTTATTTCACAAAGAAGAATATTTTTAGTATTGTATTACTAATAAAAATTCGAAAAAATAATAATAATACATTAATGAAATGTGTTTCTATTTCGTTTTAATTATGAATACACTCATACGCGTTGTTTGTTGTTTTTTCTAATTTATTCAACGCTGACTTTTTGTTGAGTGATTACATTTGCATAAAACATAATCGACAGATGATTCAAACTGATCCGAATTACGCGTTCAGTAACATGGCTTATTAAATGTTGAATTATTAAATGTGAGCAAGAATTTTTGTGTATGATTAAATCAAGAAAAAAATTGATTTTGCAGTTCTCTGGTAGTTAATACAATTTTGAATTGTTTATACGAGGGCGGGTAAATAAGTCCGTGACTTTTTATATTTCCTGCCTCTTAACTGAAAGGGAAAAACTGCTCCTGTCAACAGGCATCTGTCAGTTGTCAAAATTTGAACAAACTTCGTCATTTAGTTTGTGTTTGATAGCTATAAATAGCAGACTAACGCGTGATTTGACTCAAACCAAGGCTAAGCTTGATAAATGGGAACTCTGCACCATCAATTTCAATAGTTAAAAAGTGTTTGATTCAATTTCGTTGCGGCCGTACAAGCACAGAAGATGCCAAACATAATGGACGCCCAGTTGAGGTCTCTACACCCGAAACAATTGAAAAAATTTACGTTATGGTGTTGGCCGATCGGAGATTGAAAGTGCGACAGATTTTGCAAGCCATAGGCATCCCACATTGATCAATTGATGGACAATGAAATCAAGGAAGGAATAAAAAAAAATTGGAGAAACGTAGGACAAAGTGCATAGAACTCCAAAAATCATTAAAAAATTCAGGGACTTATTGACCCGCCCTCGTTGTACATATTTCGCGTTAACAAGGAAAAAATTAAGGAACAAATATATATTTTTAGGGGTAAAAAATATACATATAATTATTTTAACTGCGTTTTAGAACTGAGCAGATATAAAATACGTATGACGTAGTTTTGTTATAATTTTTTTAAGCCGCGTCTAACCCTAAAACTTTACCAAAAAAATATAAATGTGATTGAAAATTTGTTATTGTAATTACTTTTAATCATATTAAAATGTGTCAGGAGATGGCCAGAAATGAATTAATTATTTATTGAATAATGATTATATTTTATAAACAAAGGAAAAACAATATTATTATAATTAATGTAATTAGGTATTATTAATTTATCGTTGATGTTCGCTACGTTGTTTGCTGCACGACGACTAAGACGAGACTGCACTTTTTCTTGACTTTCTTCTATTCGTCAACGGATAGGGTTGCCAGATGACAGCTCGGCCAATCCTGCAACTAAATCGTCCTCGATTTTGGCTTCGTTTTCAACTTCGTCATCGGTTTCATTTATGTCCAGTTCGGGATAATCACCACACCATGGCTTAAGCTTTTCGGTTGACAAAACGGATTTAAATTTTCGGGAAGTAACCTGGAGGCTGGGAATATCTTCCACCAGATAACGATCATTTCCAAGTTCATTCGTTACCATGTATGGACCACGATACTTCGGCTCTAACTTACGGGAATCACCAGTTGCGGCAGCTTCGTTTTCGACTACCACTAAGCTGTTTACTTCATATTTACGTGGTTTAGCGTGTTTCTTATCAAATCTGATCTTCCATTTTTCTCGCTGTCGTGCAATATTTTCTAAGGCTTGTTGATATTTTTCCTCAAGAGGGATGTTGTTTGTTTCGTTGACTGCTTCATCTTGTATAGCGGCGACAAGGTGATTTTGTACTACGTCGTTGACTTTGTAATTGAAGATGAGTTCGAGGGGAGTAAATCCAGTTGTGGAATTTACTTGCGAATTGACGATCCATTGGAATTCGTTGAGTTTTACATCCCAATCCTTCGGGTTATCGGTTGTTGTTCGTAAATAATTTAGAATAATAGCGTTAGCTCGCTCAACTTGGCCGTTGGTTCTCGGTGTTCGTACTGCATTTTTCGTATGCTGGATGTTGTGTTCTTCGCAATACTTTTCGAAAATTTTTGACGTAAATGCAGTTCCTCTATCGGAGACTATTCGACTGGGAAGTCCAAAGTATCCAGTTATTTCGTTTAAAGTGTTGATGACCGGTACGGTTTTTGTACTTTTAACAGCTTTGATTATTAAAAATTTTGAGAAAGCGTCGGAAATAGCGAGTATATGGGTATTTCCTTTTCGGGAACGTATAAAAGGACCTAGATGATCGATATGAGTTAAATAAAACGGTATAGGTTTAGGAGGTTCGTAATGCATGCGTCCCTCAGGTTTGCCACCTCGTGTACGATTATAACAGCACGAAACGCAGGAGGCTATGTACTCCTTCACATATTTCCTCATTTTTGGAAACCAAAACGATTGTTGTATACGTTGTAGTGTTTTATCGATGGCAAAATGACCCATGTCATCGTGAAAATGTTTGACGACTCTCCATCTTACGGCTTTAGGGACAACAAACTTCAACATCTTGTCGATTTTTCGATATATGCGATGATTTTTAATTTCGTATTCTATCCGTAGTTGCTTCTCTTCGGGAGATTTTATCTTTCCTGATAATACGGCCATAATGTGATTTAAACGTTGGTCCTGTAGTTGTATCTTTAGGATCCAATCTTCGATGTTATCTGCGACAGTGTAAACGAATCCTGCGGGTTCTACTTCCGTAGACTGCTCGTTCGGCGATCGGCTCAATGCATCAACGTGTGCTAAACGGCTGCCTTGTCGATGAACAGGTTCGAAATCGAATTCAAGTAGTTTCATCCACCATCTTGAGATTCTCGTTTTAAGCTCTTTCTTTTCACGTACCTTCGCAATAGCGGAACAGTCTGTTACCAAACGAAAATGTTTTCCGAGCACATAAATTCTGAAGCGTTCGAGTGACTCGACCACTGCTAAAACTTCGAGTTCGTAACTGTGGTAACGTTGTTCAGTGTCCGTGCAATGTCGACTGAAATAGAAGACTGGTTGGAAATTCTTACCATCTTCCGATTGTAATAGTATACCAGCGAGTCCAATAGAGCTCGCGTCCGTGTGTATTTCGTGTATAGCTGACGAATCATATAACGCTAGTACGGGAGCATTAGTTAATAGTTCGATTAACTTTTCGAATGCTAATTGTTGTTCATCATTCCAAACGAAATTATCTTTCTCGGTTTTGTGTAGTAATTTTGTAAGCGGTTTCGAAATTAAAGCGTATTGAGGTACAAATTTTCGAAAAAATCCAGTCAAACCCAGAAAACGACGTATTTCTGTAACGTTGGTCGGCTGTTTAAAATTTCGTATCGCTGCGATTTTCTGTTCCCCTGGTTTTATTCCGTTACCGTTAATAATATGACCTAGATAAACAATTTCAGTTTGTAAAAACTTACATTTATCTAGACGCAACGTTAAACCGTATTTCTGTAATATTTTAAGAAATTTTTTGATACGTTTCAGACCTTCATCTACCGTTTGGCTAACGATGATTACATCGTCGAGATATACTAACATTTCGCCACGATTCATTTCTTCTGCGATTCGATTCATAACCTTTTGGAAACAGGCGGGTGCGTTTACCAGACCAAAGGGCATTCGATTATATTCGTAGTGACCGTCCATGGTCACAAAAGCTGTATACGGTTTCGATGATTCTTCAATTTCAAGTTGATGGTAACCCATTCGTAGATCAAGCGTTGTAAATATTTTATTACCCGATAATTGAGCGAATTGTTCCTCTAAAATCGGCATTGGGTACGGCGTTTTAACGGTTATTTTGTTTAAAAGTCGATAATCGACACAAAGTCGATGTTCACCGTTCTTCTTTTCGACGAGAACAATTGGCGAAGCGTAAGGGGAATTTGAAGGACGTATAATTCCGGTTTTAAGTAAATCGTTAACAATATTTGAGACCACTGTTCGTTTAGCAAAAGGGATTTGATATGCCTTCAAATTTATCGGTTCTTCGGTAGTAAGTTTAATTTTCATTTTAGATATCAAACACTTACCCAGCTCAAATACATTTTTGGCAAAACATTTTCGATTTTTGTACACGATTTTCTTGAGATCCGTACATTCTTGTTGATCTGCGGCACTGCCAATTTGTATTTCGTCTTCGTTCTGTAGCCAACATTCATCTGCCTTTAAAATTACCTTTTGTCCTTTTCGCAATAACACGTCACGACCTAGCAAAATATCTTCGTTTATTAATTCATCTTCGACGACAAACAAATTTGCATTTAAAATGTTATTATCGATTGCAAGCGTTGCATTTATTTTTCCGGAACAGACGAATTTACCACCCGCGAAACCTGATAATGGTTTTGCGCACCGTTCTACACTAGCCAATTTTTCCGATAGGCTCTTGCGGATCAAACTGTATTTACTACCGGGATCTATAAACGCCATAATGTCTTTACCGTTAACGCGTATTTTTTTAATCACTTCATCGTTATCTGTTATTTTATGCATGTTTGATTTTGATTTATTTGGGCACTCGTCACTTTTATGCGTTGTACGTTGGCAATGTAAACACCGATTTTTCCGTTGTGGTTCGGGACATTTAATCGAAAGATGACCGATTTGCTGACAGTTAAAACATTTAATTTCACGTTGAGTACGTTTTTCATCCGGTTTCACCGTATTCTGTTTATAGTTCAAATTGTTTACGATATTTTTATTTTGTTTATAAGAAAAGTCATTTTTCACCGAATTATATTCACAATACGTGTTTATATCTCGTAATAAATCATTACACTTTTCATATTTACGCGAAATAATTTTCCGGAGATCACTATCGTTTATTCCGTTTATGGTATGATGAGCAATATCTTCTTCGAGCAAACTTGCCTTATTACCGATTGCCATCATTTTATAAAAATACTCCTGTGGAGATTCGTTTGTTTGCTGACGCATATTTGCCATTTTTACGTGCACATTAGCAACATTTTCTTCGCACGGAAAATCTTCTAAAAATTTTTCCTTAAACCGTTGCCACGATACAAAAATTTCTTGAGGGTCTATCCACAATTTAGCCGAACCGATTAGTTTTTGTTGTACCACGAATAATAATATTGCGTCAGACCACTTATATGCTTCTTTTAACAGTTCAATACGTTTAATGAATTGCTTTGAATTAAGCGAAATGTCTTTTAACGGGTTAAATTCCGGCAATAATGATGCAATATCGCGCACATTTTCACTTGCATTAACCACTGTAGTGGGTTGGATTACGTCCATTGAGTTATTCGGCGAGGATATATTTTGAGCACGGTTGCTTTCATTGACGTTGGACACATGCGTATGCACTACCGTCATAAGATCTTTCATCATGTTCTTTAAAGTGTCCATTTGATCTTGTAGAGAATTTTCATTTACCGTCACGTTTTCCATTGCGTTTTCTTTCGATTCGAACATAGAGTCTATAACAAAAATTTCGTCACCGTTTACCGATTCACTTAGCCTGTTAATTAGCTCCGCTTTCGTACCAACACTCGATAATTCTCTTTCTCGAAGTAAACTTTTTAATTGTTCCACTTTTAATGTATTAATTTTTAACATTTTTCAAAACATTTAATTCCAACCGGGTCTTCTTTTTTTTCTCGTCTATTTTACCAACGGGGTATTTAAAATTATTATGTGCGTTTCGTTTTCTTTGTAACGTATTTTTTTCACTCTCACAACGTTTGTATGTACATATATATTTCTTCTCTTTTACTTAGTAACGATTTTCTTTTTTTTTTTTTCTTCTTTTTTAAAATTTCACAACGTTTGTTTGTCTGTCTATGGTGTGTCTCTCGTTTTTGCGCACGATTAGAACATTTAACAACAACAGAATACGTACTGCTGCTGCGCTGATTCGTATGTACGTACGCGCACAAATTTATTTGATTACAGCAACAAAAGCGTATTGATGCTGCTCGACTGCAACCCTTAACGACGGTTTGCAAAAGAAAACACACACTCGCACTATATACCGACAGCGAACAAACTTTTTCTATATTTTTTTTTTCACGCACATAAAAAACAAGTGTTTTTCGTTTTCGTTTTTGTTCTTTATCTCACTTCTGAAAATTGTCAGGAGATGGCCAGAAATGAATTAATTATTTATTGAATAATGATTATATTTTATTAACAAAGGAAAAACAATAGTATTTTAATTAATGTAATTAGGTATTAATAATTTATCGTTGATGTTCGCTACGTTGTTTGCTGCACGACGACTAAGACGAGACTGCACTTTTTCTTGACTTTCTTCTATTCGTCAACGGATAGGGTTGCCAGATGACAAATGTAATTGAGTTTTTTTAATTACAATACTTGAAATTGAGTTTATTTTAAAATTTTTATTGAACTTATTTGTAATTGCAGTTGAAATTCTTCAGTTAAGCATTAGATGTAATTGAAATCCTCCCGGTCTGACTAACCACCCATTGCCACATGCAAGTGCCAAAAACTCAATACACTCATATGTATTTACTACCAAACCACACTTATGCTACTTGCAAGTGAATTTTTGACACTTGATGCAAGTACAATGACAAAACGTAAAACATAGTTTCTGTGTACTAAGTTTTCTTTTAGTTTATTAGTATTTTTTGCAATACGAGTTAATATTAAAGCTGATTTTGTGCACATATATAAGAAGGCTAATGAGAAAGGATACAATTTCACCATTAAGATGTAAGTTTTTGTATTTATTAATTTTACGTTTTTATATAAGAAATATAATAACACGATATATACAGTTATCCGATAAAGACTACATACTGTCATATAAAATGTATTTTTAATACAGTTTATAGCATTTCGATAAATATTAGAAATACATAGCAAAAGTCTCATAATTAGTACTTGTACGCAGTAAATTTGGTAATATATTGGATTTGGTACCCAAAAAAGTCTACATACGGTATTATGTTTGGTTTTTCAATTTGACGAATATATTTTAAATTCTTGCTTTTTTTCGTAGCATATCACTTAACTTACCAAAATGGAAGGAAATTTCACAAAATGTTAGAAAATTGATCACAAAAAGATAATAAAGATATGTCATACTGAGAAATTTCAAAAATTGTTAAAAAATGTAGTTCTTCTATACAAAGAAGTACAAAACTACTGGTAATAAGCATTGTTCTGGGAGACCAAGTAAGCTTTTCGAGGGCGGAAAACGAGATGTGATCCAAATTGTTATCGCTGAACTAAAAACTAGCGGAAAATCGAAACAGATCAGTACTCATCCTGAAACCGTTCGTAATGTTTTGAGAGCAAAGAATTTCCCTAGGAAAAAACCATTCATAGGCCAATTAAATATGGCAATAATACTTAAGTTCGCAAAACTGCACAGAAATGACGATGTCCATTATTGGATTGTCATGTTTATTTAAAGCTTTTGAAAACGAATCTGATTAGTTCGGCAAATAAATTGGGACTTTTAACCAACTGGATCTTCCACCAGGGCGACGATCCGAAGCACACATCTCACATCATACAGGAGTGGTTGCTTTATAATGTCGCAAAACAGTTGCATTATACTCCTCTATCACCGGATATAAATCCAATTGAAAATAAAATATCTAAAAAGATATTAAAAGGCTTTACTAGTGTAATGGAAAAAAAAAAATTACCCGCATATGTCATACAAAATTCAATTTCTTCAATGCTCAGAAGAATACAAGCAGTATTAGAGCTAAAGGCGGTCCAACAAAATATGAATTTTTTTAAATGCGGGGGCGGATCAATAAGTCCGTGACTTTTCCAACTTTCCACGTAGTTATATGAAATGCAACACTGCTCCCATCAAGTACCACCTGTTAATAGACTACTGTCAAATTTTGAGCAAGTTTTGTCATTTACTTTGCGTTTAACAGTCGTTAAAAACATACAACCTCGTAGATTCTTTTAAAAATGGAAAAAAGTGAATTTCGAGTTAATTTTTGTGAAAAAAAAACCGTCAATCAAACCAAGGAAAAGCTTGATAAATACTATGGGGACTCTGCACCATCGATTTCAATGTTAAAAAAGTGGTTTACTGACTTTCGTTGTGATTGCACAAGTACAAATGACGTTGAACGTTCTGGATAGCCAATAAAGGTCAATACACCCGAAAATGTCGAAAAAATCCACATTTTGTAACTTTGGATGAAACATGGATCCATTACAACACTCCGGAGCAGTAGTGTAAACAATGGGCTTTTCCGGGTGAAACGGCTCCGAAGAAGGCCAAGGTAAGTTTGTCGGTCAGTAAGGAGTTGGCAACAGTTTTTTGGGATGCACGCGGGATAATCCACATCGATTACCTTCAAAAGGGAAAAACAATAAACGGCGAATATTATGCCAACTTATTGGACCGATTTAACGAGGATTTAAAAAAACGACCCCATATGGCCAAGAAAAAAAGTTCTTTTTCGTGAAGATAATGCACGGGTGCACACGTGTGTAGTCTCAATGGCAAAATTCCATGAATTGGACTACGAATTGGTACCTCATCCGCCATATTCTCCGGATTTAGCCCCCAGTGACTATTTCCAAACCTAAAGAAATGGCTCGGTGGAAAGAGATTTAGCTCCAACGATGAAATTATTGATCAAACAAATGCCTATTTTATGGACCTCGAAAAAATCCATTTTTTAAGGGATACAAAAAATGGAGAAACGTTAGACTAAGCGTATTTTTTTTGCAAAAAAAAACTGTTTCATTCAAAAAGTCACGGACTTATTGATCCGCCTCGTACTTTTTCATTTTAAGTTACACATTTTTTTAACTCAATGTTCTAATTTTTTTTGAACTCAACTTAGTTTTATTACATTTAAGTGCAAATTTCTTAAAACTAAGATGTTTTTCTTAAAAATTGATAAATTTTTATTTAATATACTTGTTTTTTTTTTCTAAAATCAAGAAATATTACTTAAGAAATGTATGAACTATTTCTGAGTATATAAACTATTTCGATTTTACCCAAACATAGGAAATTTTATTCATTTTAAGAAAATTTTTCTAAGTTTTAATAAAATTTTACTTAAATTGAGGAACATTTTTTAACAATTTAAAAGAGTATAATATTATAAATTATTATAAATTTCGTTAACGTTTAACTTTGTATATTTTTTATATAAAATACCAGTCCTCATCGTAACAACCGAATTTTTAGCCAACTGAATATATTGGTTGCAGCAACCGAATTATTTATTTGTCCCCTCTAAATGTTTTCCTGATACAATTGAAATATTTGGTTTCAAACAAAATTATGTTGCATTAACTGAATTTAGGTTACGACAAACAAATATATAGGTGCCTCCAAGCAAACCATTTAGTTGGCATTATAATTTAGAATCAAAAATCGCTGAGCGTTGCAGTTGTGAAATAGAATCTATTTTATTTTCAAAACGTGTTTTCTTATTCGCTTGTTATACCCTTCACCACAGGTGGAAGGGTATATATAAGTTTGTCATTCCGTTTGTAATTTCTGAGCGTTGCAGTTGTGAAATAGAATCTATTTTATTTTTAAAACGTGTTTTCTTATTCGCTTGTTATACATTTCACCACAGGTGGAAGGGTATATATAAGTTTGTCATTCCGTTTGTAATTTCTTAGACCCTATAAAGTATATATATTCTGGGTCCTTATGAAGAGCGAAGTTGATTTAACGATGTCCGTCTGTGTGTTAAAATGGGTTTTCCGAAGACCCCAGACATAATGAGGACTTGATTGTTATACATTTCTGTTACATGTGATCCATTTCTGTTTGCTATTAAAAATAAGCCAGATTGGTTGATAAATGGCTGAGATATTAGCAAAAAACCACGACTACCTCTAATTTTTTTCCGTAAAATCCCTTTGTTTTATACATATGTATGTTGAATTTTACGCATAACAAACACATTCATTTGTTAAAATTCTTTTTTTTTCACCTCTTCACCTTTTATACACAAAGAACAAACCAATACAAAGATTTGTCATTTAAATAAAAAAAAAAAACAAATCACTATTGAACGAAAACTATTTATCTCTATTAACGGTGATTGTACATGAGCTTTAATGGCTTAGTTGTCTAAGCGCTTTGTCACAAATACTTTTTTTTTCTTAGGCGCGGGTTCGATACCACCCCCCGTCTATTCAAATTTTTTTGGACAAGTTTTTTTATATATTTTTAATATTTTTTTTGTTTATTTTTTGGTTTTTTTAACATTAAATAATTAATTTAAATAAAATTTTAAATTAATAATTAAATAATCCATAAATAGGCAAAAACATCAAAGTTTTTATAAAAACCCTCTGATACAAACAAATTACAAACTGTTTTATTTCTATTTTTTGCTCCGATTTAAAAGAATTTATAAAAAGATTTTTAAACCATTTTATTTCTCATATATTAAGAAAATTTTATACATAATTCCCCTTTGAGTGCAACTATTTTAGGTCATAACATAATAATTTATAAAAAAAAATTTATAAACTATTTTCCTTCAAATTTTTAAAATTAAGCTAAAGAAATTAAAAATATTTAAAAAAAAAGCTAAATAAAATTCCAAATGCAAATTTGCCAGCGAAATCAAACGTTTTTGTAGAAATAAAACACATGCAGTTCTAGTGATTTTTTTTAACGATTTGTAAAAAAATATTTTTTTGGTCGAAAATAGTTTTTTTACAACTAAAAAGATTTTTGAAAAAAATAATAAGACAGTTTTGTTTTTAACTTAGCTCTTAAAACAGTTACATTTAGGTGCTTTTGCTGAAATCGCGCTAGCCTTTTAATCACTGCTTTATAGAGATCTTTATAGGCTTTTTACACTGAACAACATCTTTGTGAAACGCGTGGAAGATGTTGAAAATGTGAAACAAGTGTTTACATTGGCAACATCTTTCATCTGTCAAAAAAGTAAAAGGAAAAGACGCATATTTTTTGTTAAAAATAAAAAATGGATTTAGAGAAAGCATTAATCATTGGAGTAGTTGTTGCTTTGCAAGAACAAACCCGAATTTTAATGCAGTACATTAAAATATTAAAAGTCATTCTGGAAGATGATGATGAAGAAGAATTTTTGGTAGAAATTCTTACAATTGCCGCTCATTTTCCTTTGTTGAATAATTTTTTTTGTTTATTTTCTGCAATGTCAGTTTGCTAGTGATGGCACAAAGAAAATCGATTTTTTGTAATTTTTTTAGTGATGACACTTAAAATAACGAAAGATGTAAGATGGAACAAAATGAGAAAGGATCATCTTTTGTAGATGAAGAATTTTTTGCCTGTATAATTCTTATGGGGATATGTTAACATCTTTGCAAATTGATGAAAGATAAAAGATCTAGCTCAGTGGAAAAAGGCTATTAGATGCATTTTAGCAGTGCGACTCAAGCATTAAGTGTTAATGATTCATTATCATTCAAGTGTGTTTGTTAACGTGATTGTTACTAAACATATATGTAGGTATTGTATTCAAGTTCATGTTAAAAATAGTGTTCATAAATAAATTAACGTCAACAAGACTATATAATAGTATTAATTTCCCAGAAACATTTTTAAGATCCTTTGTAGAATCGGCTCCATTGCAGATGAACCAGAACCTAATTCTCGATTATCATAATTTAAAGTTTAACAGTCACAGAACTTATTCGAGAACAGATTTTAGAAGGGCCCGTTCTAGTTTAAAGTAAAGAACACAATTGTTCTTGGGACAATTTTAAACAAAAATCATTAATGAGAAAGCAAAATGAAGAGCAGTTTATATGGCAAAACTGGATGTTCTGCACCAGTCCGTTAAAACAGATTAGGTCTGTACGAGGTAATTTTGGGTAAAGTCTGGTAAAATGAGAGTAAGCAAAAAATTCTCTCACAAAACCATAAAAATAACAAAAATACTGCGAACGCACAAAACCACATTTCATACCCAAAAAAAACGTCAAATTTATTCATATTGAAAACCAGCTTAATTAATAAATATATTTCAATTGGCAAATATCTATTTACATTTTCAAATGTATTTTTCATTAATTATATAACTTTATTTGATCTTATTTTAATATCAATATATTATTTATTAAGCTAAAGATCTTTTCTTTTTCTATAAAAATTTTTATTTTATTTTCAATATTTTGCTAACAATTTGTTAGCATCTTCAGGAAAACAAAATTTTTTATAAAAAATTTTGTTCCTGAAGAAGAAAATAAGAATTTTTATAGAAAAAGAAAAGATCTTTAGCTTAATAAATAATATATTTGTAATTTTTATTATTAAGAAGAAAAAGTTGTTTACAGTAAACTTTAATTTAACTTAATTTTTTTTTTAAATGCAAAACGGTTAATTTATTAGCAGCAGCTGATGATTTGACAATTTTACCATTTTACCCAAACAAAAAGTACGGGTAAGTTCTGGTAAAAAGAGAAACACAATTACTCGCTCTCATTTACCCAATTTTTGTTACAAGAATCGCTTTCTGGGTTCCCGCGGGCACCCGCGGTGACGTACGTCGAACACACCTATCTCGCTTGGTTGTATATTGCATGTGTGAATGAAATTTCATTACGAAAATGTTTTTCTTTTCTTCTACGTAGAAAAGCATGTGCAACTTTAGAAAAATTAAGGATATTAATTTTGAAAACTACATATCGATTGTCATACGTTGAAAGCTCATATTTGGCGATATAATTACAACATAAGGTAGGGCGGATGCCAATTGACTTTAGTATGATGAAGAAGTTTTTTGGCACACTTATTCTAAATTGTAATTTAATTGTCAGATGAGCAGGGCAGCGACTTTCATGCAAATGGATGTTTGTTCAAAATCGATTTTGGACAATTACTTTTTCGATTCAAAGAATTTTCATCAACGTGACATCGATTTTTTGTTGTATATTTTTGCATATTTTGGTTATGTGTATTTGAGGTGCATATTTTCTTACATGTTTAAAATGATAGCTGGCCAAAAAAGGTACAATTTAAATTTTCATTTATGAGGTTATTAAGAAAATTTAAAGTTATTTCGTTAAGGCATTTTAAGGTTAACATATTTTAAGTTATTTCGTTAGCGTGATTTTGGGTTAACGGTATTTTAAGTAATTTCGTTGGGGTATTTTAAGGTTTCCGGTATTTTGTTATTTCGTTATTCGCATTTAAAGATAAAACTAGTTCATTTAAATTGTTTTCAATTGTTAACAATATTTGCGATACTTTTTATTGCATATTTGATTTAAGCAAAAAATTATGTTTAAACTAAAAATAAACTAAAGGATTTTTTAGCTGTAATGCACATTCTACAATAAATATCACTTTTGAAAATCAGCCAATTGTATGAGGATATTTTATATATTTTAGTGCGTATATTTAGATTTATTGTGCATATTATTTGGTTTTTAGTTTAGTGCATTTTTTCTTTTAATTGCTTATTTTTAGCACATATTTCTTCGATTTTTGAGTCTATGAAATTCTCTGGCCTGCACCCCGTTTCTGTATCGATCAACATTATAGTCACCCTATTTTATACAAGATGACTTAATGGATAATAAAGTTAATTGTATTTTTACTGAAATTTTTTCGAGCATCTACCTTTGAAAGCTGTGGCACATTTAATTTTGTAAAATTTCTTATTAGAGAAATACAGAAATGTGATGCTGGTTATGAGTGCTTAACTTATGACCATCTATATATGTGCTTCATAGATTTCACTTTTTACCGAACAATACAATCACGTAGTAGGAAAGTTGTTAGGTTTTTTACAACTTTTCCAGTTATCTATTTTTTACACTATCATTTAGGGGTATAATAACGACAACGACCATACAAAAATGTAAAGTAGAATATACAAACATACATACATGCATATGGATATGGATATGCGTTAATACACTTAAAATAATACGTGAGTACAAAATCAGTCAACCGAGTTTTTTATTTTTTATTGAAACACTGCTTTAAACAAAGATTTTAATTAGAGTATTCAAAAACCGAAACCGAAAACCGGTCAACCGGTTTCTTTTTTTTTTTAAACCGATCGGTTTCGAATATTTTGTAAATTCGAAGAAAACCGAAAACCGGTATTTTTTGTTCGGTTAACCGGTTTTTTAATTACATCACCAACTGGGTTACTTGGTCTCTTTTATTTTTTCAGAACACTTTTAAAATCTTTTGTTTGGTTATGAAGATTTAGATGTAAGTCTGATAGATTCCGATGAAGACTTAACTTTGATATTCCAAATTCAAATAGTTTAATTTCTGATCTAAATAACACAATAAAAAAAATTCTAAAAAAGAGACTGTACAAAATCATTCATCATTGTATGTGACCTTCTCCGAGAAAAGGGACCTAGTGTGTGAAGATGAAGTTTTAAGAAAAACGCATTTAAAGTTTCATAACCCATTATCACTGTGAACACACCTTCAGGTAGGAGATGCGATTTGGTATGCTAAGTTATGATTGGGTGCCGACTTTGGTGACGTCATGCCTATGCGATGACGTATTTTTTTCGCTTTTAGAGTGACAATTTAAAAACAATTTAAAACCAAAAAATCAAAAAAGGCAAAATTTTAATTTTTTTTCTCATTTTTATCGATTTTCCCAAGTTTGTTTTGTACGTTTTTATGGGGTAAATAAATTTTTATCAGAAACTTGCATCATTTCATCTTATTCTACACCCTTTTAGGTACCAGAATCCACTTTTAAGTCCAAACCCGTTTTTCGACACACTCTCGGAGAAGGTCACATATGATGATTTCTTATATCTTGATAAATGCGACAAAAGAACTGAAAAGTTGGACAATTTATATAATTGTCTTTTGACTATATGTCCAACATCTACTATTAGTGAAAGAGTATTTTCCACTTCTAGCTTTATCAAAAGCAAACAAAAATATCGTCTCAAAACGAAATATTTAAATTGCATATTATTTTAGAAGTGAAAAATATATTTTCTTTTTACATATTTAAAATGTAATATTAAAAAAACTTTGGCATTAAACGTTTTAAACGTTCAAATTACTAACGTACCTATTTTAAATGATCTCTATTCATTTGATATAAATATAGTTTGAAATGAAATATTGAAATACAATATATATATATATATATATATATATATAAGTATATATATATATATATATATATATTAAATTTCTTTTTTTTTTGTTTGAAATTAAAACAACAAATTATATAAGCTTTTTATTCAAATTAAAAAAAAAGAACCGTAAAAAACCGGTTGACCGGTTTTTTCTTCAAAAACCGAAACCGGTTTTTTTAAAATTCGCTTTTTCGAAGAAAACAGAAACCGGTTTTTTCAAAAGGCCGGTTTTTTTCAATAATCTAATTTTAATTACCTTCATTTAATACAATCCTAAAAATCCAAAGTGATTTAACTATTTTATCTAATATCTCAAAAACTAAGAGAAATAGAGCAAAACGGAAGAAATTTTACACCTTAGTATAATTACAAATAAACCTGTAGGTTTAATAATTTTTGTTTTGTTAATTATAGATAAATGTGTTAAATATAATCAAAATTACGTTAAAATTAGCCAATCTCAGCAAAGAAAAAACTAAATTAACAAATTTTGCTGTTGAACCAACAGACATAATATTTTGAGTGTAATATTAACTGTGTGGGTTAAAACGGAAAAATGTTAGAATTTAAAAGATTGAGTTCACTTTTGTTTACAAATAATAAAAAACAACAACAGCACGCTTATATTTAGTACGTGAGAAGAAGCAAAAGTGTACATATTTGAAAAAGTATAATCATTTATGGGAGTGGAATGACGAAAATGTATCACAGCTACAAAAAATATTAATATTTTTATATTCAGAGTATTGTGATTAGTTTTCAACAAGGGCAGAAATGTTTTTTTTTATTCTCATTTAGAGAAGGGTTTAACATTTTACTGCTGATTCACTTTTTCATTTGAATTTATCTGTTTATTTTGAGTAGAGATATGTAAACATATTTGACGGGAGCGCTTATAAGGAGTGGAAAAGGTAAGAAATTATTGTAGGAATTTATTAAAAATTTAATTGGTATAGGATTACCAGATGCACTGTTTTTAACAGTACCCAGAATGTAGAAAATCATTACCAAATAATGGGCTATATAAAGCATTACTTGTAACTAGTTACTCTTATTACATTTGTTATCGCTTTCATATGGGGATGTCGCGCTAAAATATGGGTTATGCCCCATACGCACCAGTATACGAAAAATAAAAAATAACAGTATACGAAAAATAAATAAATAATGAGTCTAAAAATAGATTTAATAAATATTTTAATTTGTTTTTTTTTTTCAAATTAAACATGATCGAGACGGATTTTTAAAACTGGTTAAAACCGGTTTTTTATTTAAGTTAAATTTTTCGAATGTCAAATAACCCGGATTTCTACTGTCATTTTAAACGAACTATTTATTTAGCTTTAATATTCTAAAGTGCATTAAAATTTTTATTAACTTTGGAGCGATTTAAAATTTTCTCAAGAGTTTTTACAAAACAATTTTTAATTTTCAATCAAAAACATATTAAAAGGTGCTTTAAAAAAAAAAACCAAAGAATAACAAAAACAAATTTTCTGACCATTGCTGGCTGATAAATTGAATTAAAATTTGAAAAAAAATGTTGAATAATTTTCCAAATAATTTAAATTCTTTTTTCTCAATTTATTTTAGTCTAGAATAAATTTAAAATATAACAATATTGTAACCATTATTGGCAAACACTCTGTTAACAATTCAAAATGATTTTGAAGGACTACCGCTAACCCTAAAAAAACTTAAAATATTACCATTAACATTAAGACGCGTTCACAATTATTTTGACAAATTGAAATTTAAACTGTTCAAAATACAGAGTGCAGTTACTTTAAAAAATATTTGACATTTTGATACCCCATGTGTTCTTGATATTCTTACCTAATTTGTAGTATTTTTAGTTTAGTTTAGTTTAATTTTTTTTATTTTTAATTATACTGAAAACATCACAAATTTTAGGTGTGTTGGACGTATGTTACCGCGGGAACCCAATCTTACCAAAAAGCGTTTTTTGCTGCGATGCCAACTTTGTAAAAGCAAAAACCGTCGGCCAAGCAGTTAAAAAGGGATAAATTCAAAAATTTACCAGATTTTGTGTTTTTCAGTTTGTTTTATTTAAAAATTTGTACTTTTAAAAAATCGATCTTACGTTTTAATGTATAAAATACACATTTAAAAAAATATATTATTGAAATTTTTAAATTAAAAATGTAGAATTTAAAAGAAATCGCTAAAATGTTCGTTTTCCAACAAAATCGTATTTTCTTCATCTTTGGGACATAAAATTGTCTTTATATAAACTTGCACTTTTCTTAGGTTTGATTTGAATTAATTTTTGCAACGGGTATTGCTTTTCTTTAAGCCTATTTTATATGGATTAAAAAGTTTGATGTATTTAATGCAAGCCATACACGTTACAACTGTTGGTACAACTCGCTTGGTATTTCCTCAAGCTTTTCTATATTTTTGGTTCTAACGATCCATTTTTAATAAAACATAAATTTAAAGGGGATTTCTGTAAAAATAGTTTTTTACAAGTCGCTGTGAAAATAATGTATTAGTTACACTGGAAATTGTAAAGTACCAAAAAAAAGTTGCCGGATTATAGACAAAACTAACAAATGACACAAAAAGAGCTAAAAGGGCTAAAAAAGAAAACAAAAAGAGCTGTGTTAGCCCTTAAAAAATAAAAGGGCTAAGTGAAAAAAGTACGCGTTGAAAGCAATCAAAAAGGGCTAAATTTAGCCCGAAAGGGGCTAACTTGGCATCGCTGGTTTCTTGTAACAAAAAATTAGTAAATCAAAGCGTTCATGGGAGAGTAACTGTGATTCTATTTTTACCAGAACTTACCCGTACTTTTTGTTTGGGTAAAATTTATCATAATATATGATAATATATTAAAAATAAAAGCTTAATTAGTCAATATTTAAACCCGCCTTCTCCGCCCACTTTTTTAAAAGTTTTAAAAATTTTATATTTTTTATTCGAATCATTTAGAACAAGGGTACCCAAGCCCTATGCGCTTGATGCTCATTTGTTTTTGTAAAAGCGCTTAGCTATAGGCTGTGTGTTTTAATACACATAGAGCACTCAGCAATAGCAATACGAAATACACAACCAACTTTGCCTTATTAGTTTTTTGTCGTTCTTCACTGTATACACGCAAGTGCATAGCAATAACACTTTCGTATGCTTTGCTGGTAAACATTGACGACAGCGATCATTAATGTAGATTTTGTTTTTGTTTAACGTATGATATGAAATATTTTTTTTCTTTGTATGTATTGGTTTTTACAATAAAAAATATTGAATAAAAATTAGTTATTCTTTAAATGTATTTGTGTTTACTCTTCCATAAGGAACTTTTGGGCACTCCTGATTTAGAACAATAAATATCACAAGTTTTATGTTGATATGATATACTTTTTCCTGTAGCGGGGCGGTTGGTAGGAAGGCCACATATAATAAATGAAACGTAGCTGCAAGATTGTGTCTCTACACTTATACGTAACTTAATATATTTTTGAATATCAAGTAGAAATTCGTTTGATAGCTTTAATAGTTGACAGTTTATTTGTGGGGAAATATTCCATCCCAGTCATAAATTGCCAGTAGTACAAAAATCTAGTGCTGGCAAACCACTGAGAACCCGTGTTATAAAAAATTAATAATTGTCAAAACACTTATTTGCTCCAGGATCTCATCGTCCTCCCCACAGGCCCTACACATCACAGACTTACTCTATCCCATTTTAGACAAGTGTAATCGGACGCTTTACCAGAGTTTTCAAAAAGCGTTTTGCCTAAATTTGTTTTACCAAAATTTCAGTGACGTAAAAAAACACTGGCAAGAACTGTCTTTGACCGCAAAATGTGTTTTCCACTACTACCCAGCCAGAAAATGCCAAAGGAACAAAGGTCAATGCACTAGCAAATCATAGATGCTATAAAAATTATGAAGGCTTATTAACAAAGGTTTGTAGTCAGGAGTTCGGTTTAACTTCGAGTCCGGTTTTAATAGCTTTTTAAGACCAATTTGTTTCCCAACGTTGGCAAATAATTTCCAACGTGTTAAAACGCTTAGCCAGAAAAATTTGATATTTAGATATTATTTTTCCCCCTTTTTACGTTTTTATACAAATTACATATAACCTTGAGCGTGAAATTATTAAAACGTGATAAATTTTGTTCAATCTGTCAAAAAAGTTTAACTGTCTTTAATTTAGAAAAAATGTTTGGACAATATTTTTATTTAATTGCTATAAAAATAAAAGTATTTATTTGTTCGTTTTATGGAATTTGCCACTTATAGAAGGCAATAGAACCAGTACTCCATTAACTTTTTGATACAAAAACCTTAAAAGTATGCACTATCTGAAAATCGATCGATTTCAAATCGAACTTGTTTTAGCTTTCAGGAATATTTTGTAATATTTTTGAATTTGAAAAGATACATCCGATTCAACTGAAGCGATCCTCTTGTCCGTCTTTGCACCTTTTAAAAGTTTGACTTGTAAATCAATCAAACTTGAAAACAGTTTCAAAATTTCACTAACAAATTGATGTAATCTGAAAATGATTTAGTTTCTATTGGCAAGTGAATAATTGTAATATTGGCTTGACGAATACAACAATGCTTTTTAATAAAATTTTATATAAAAATCGTAAAATTTGCTCAATACTGATAGGTCAAAAATACATTTAAATGACAAAAACAAAATCGTGCTTTTAAATACTTAAAAGGAAAGTATCAGCTGATGTGGGTGTCCATTATTGGAAAATTTCACTGAATTTTGTATTTTTATAGCTTAATCAGGTTAAATTCCTCATAAAAATGTTCAGCCATTTAGCAATTTTCCCCAACAAATTCAGCCACTTTAGACTACCACATTCTATCAACACCAACATTAGCCGGCAATTATCATTAATTTACGTTTTAGGCTTTCAAGTATAATGTGTACGTTAGTTTAGCGGGTGGAGTTCTTGTCTGCTAATCTGACAGCCTGGGTTCGAATACCGGCAAGAACAAAATATACAAGTTTGTTTTCTTTTTAATTTAATTTTGTAAAATCTATTTTTAGATCACTAAAATAATGGTTTTGCCATTGTTTTAGAAACTTTTGAAATTTTATTTCCCCAGCCCTTTATCACTTGCACTTCTTGCAATCACTTGTTCTACCTGTCTTGACAGGGCTTTTCCATTTGTATTTTTTTGACTGGGTTATGATAGAGATTTTCAGAAATGTGTTTGTACCCGTACGCAAATATGGAATGTGGTTTTATCTTTATTATTGCACTGTTGAATATTTGTAAACTAACTAATTTAAGATAAACAAAAAAAAAGTTCTCCTTGGATTAAAATAAATACTATTTATGCCTGAGCTTAATATTTCACAGATTATAAAATGACATCGCATAAAGCTTTAGTAACCATTTTAATAGAAGCAGTACATTGTATTTTATGATAGACTTCGGAGTCATTTCTGTGTATTAAAATAACTAAAAACAAATGTTACCTCGACAGGACTCTTATATTATAAAAAAAACTTCGATGTGTGTTAACGAACAAAAATCATAAGGAAGACGTGATGTGTGGTAAAGAACTAAAAAACATAAGGAAGACGTGATTTTATTCATTGCAAAACCACACGTTTAGGGATTAACGAGTGGAGTGTAAACTTAAGATTAGGAACCTGCCTGAAAAAGTTGATAAACCTCTAACCTTATATATATATCCCTCCTGCAAAATATCCAAGTTTCATGAAGATCTCTCTCCGCATGATATACAAAATTTTTAAGTGCGAAGACGAAAGGAACAAAATCCACTCTGCAGAGAAGAGTACTCTATCATTGTGAATCTATCTTAAATATTCCGTAAAATTTATACGTGAATATTCAATTTTTTCTTACCAAGAAATTTCTGTTTAAAACCAAGTTAAAAACCAAATTTTGTCTGGGTATTTTTAGGATGCGAAAACCAAGATTTGAATTTTATACTTTTATATATAATCCATTGATTTCATCTGATCGGAAAATAGCAAACATTTTTTTACATTTCTGAGTTCATTCCTTATGAAATATTATTAAATCTTAACTTAATTAATATGATACGAGTAAAATATTTCATAAACATTGTGAAGCTTTTTCTTGTGATTAAATGAAATGTTGCATAACTACTATGAAACGTTATATTAACTAGACGAAAATCTATAAAACATTTATTATATGAGATGAAGCCTTTTGATTGTAGTTTAAACTACATTTCGAAATCTAGTTTGTGTACAATAGTTTGGATTGGATTTCCGATTTATATTGGATTTCGAGCATAATGTACAGCTTTAGGAATAGTTATCTCAATTAAGGGTTAACAAATTCAATATTCTCTACGCCGTGATTTCTATATAAATATTTAAATTAAAATCACACATAAAAATGTTTGAAAAATCATTTAGAAGTAACGAGGGTGCTACAATCTACACTCAAAAAAAGACATTAACTAAAATGTAATCAAAAATTTCCTTCAAAATAGTTTATAAATTTTCCTCAATTTAACTAAAATTTTATTAAAACTTAGAAAAATTTTCTTAAAAAGAAATTTTCTTAATAAGAACAAAAGTTTAAATTTGTATATGTCAATTAAAGTTTAAGCTAAAATGCGATAAAATTAACTTATGATGTTTTTCCATTTTGCACTAATAACAAGAAATGTAACTGTGATATTTTGTATTTTTGCAACAATTTCCTTAAATTAGTCAATTTAAGAAGACAAAGGATCCCCAGTATTCCTTAGCCATAGATGCCGTGTGTTCTTAGGGCGTCCCTTTTTGTAGTTCTCTCAAGCAGAACCGTTAATTAACTACGAAAAGGATCTGATTTTGTCACAATTTATTGAGTTTCCGGATATCCTGCAGTACATTTTTTTAATTTGTTTATCATTTTGCTAATGAAATTTAATTTATAATTTTAGTACATGAGCTTAGTATAACTCAATTAAGACAAAAATGTGAAGCAAAAAGCTTGCTAAGAGCAGTGTCCTCACAAAGCGGAAGTACTCCGAAAGTGGGAAAATACTTACACAATCAGTGTAAAGTATTTTAAAATATATAGTAAAACATATAACATTTACCATAGAAACAGTTTCATATTTATTAGAAAATTTTGTCAAATTTATGGATAATTTTCACTTAAAAAGCACTTCTATTTAACTTGATGTTAGAAAATAATTTCTTATTTTTAGGGAGTTAAGTACTAGTTTTCAGTAAAAAAAATTATCTAATGAATTTAAATAAAATACAATTTTTGCTTTTTTGATGTATGAACTAATAAGGAGGAAATTTTACTATTTCTAATAAAAATTTAGTACTCAGTAGTAAAGTTTTTCTATAATTTAGAAATTTTGACCGAATCGTAAGTAAAATTTGTTTCTTAATTTCAAGAAATTTTATTAAATATTGGTAAAAAGTGTCTGGCGCCGTTTTCATTTAAATTTTTCCTCCAAATAAGTTAATTTTTCTAAATTCTTGTTATTTTATTTTTTTTTGAGTATACGTTAATTTATAATTATTTTTTAAATTGCAACAATGAAGAATATACAATTTTACTCATGTAGAATTTTAACTGAATATTATTGATACATATCTTCCCTAGTATTGTGTACTCAAACATTTGTATAAATTTGTAAATTTTTTTACTAGAAGTTTTTTGTTTCCACATATGAGTAATGAGAGAAAAAGGAGAAAGTGTCAGTTTAATGACACCCAATAGACCAAACCCCTTTAGAAGTAATTTATAATAAGCTTGCGAGTATAAGCCTTAAGCTTTAAAAAGAAACTACTGAAAAACGCTTTAAAATTATTGTAGAAAAATGAAAAAGGAGCCCTCGTGAAAAGATTACTGAAATAATAGTTTAATGAGCTTATACCTACAATTGTAGAATAAGCTTATGCTTACAATTGTAGAATTAGCTTATGTTTTCAAATAAGAAATTCATATTTCATTGCACTATTTTTTTAATTCACTATTAAAATTAAAAAAAATACTTATACAAAAAAAAAAAAATTGAAAATTAAACATTATTGGGAATTAAAAAGAAACTAAAAATCAATCCTATTATCCAATTATTGGTATTTCAATCAATTTTAAAAATAAATGTTGTTTAATATTTTTGTGCAGTTCCACAAAAATACAATGTTACAATCTATAAAATTTTTAAAAAAATTTTCGATATTTAAAAGTGAACTTCAAATACGGTTATCCTGATCAAATATTACATTTAGTTAGAGCAACCGAATTGTGGACTGTATTGATAATAGACGCCACTAATGATTAGTATTGATAACCAAATTTTTATACTATATTTTTTTCCTTAAAAAATTATTTAAATTCAAAATTAGTCATCAAAATTTTTAAGTGTTTGTGGTGTAGTGGGTAGAGAGATAACTCAGTATTTCGAATTTCCGTGTTCGAATCCCGGAAAAGGTAAACATTTAAAAAATATTTTTTTTAATTAAAATAAAATATTCAAATTTTTAAATGGCAAATATATCAAAGAAAATTAAAATTAGTAAGCAAGAATTAAGAATTTGTTAGCAAAAACATGTTTTTTTTTGTATTTTTAATAAACAAAAATAAATAATTATAAACTTATTTATTTATAATTTGTATATTTTTTATAAATAAAAAGGAATAAGTATTAAATAATTTACTACGGACAAAGTTAAAGAAACCTTTAAAATGGACCTGGAAAACATTTTCCATCAAATTTTCCATCAAAACTTACAATCAGCTGATTTAGCTATTTTATTAATAAAGGGTGGTTAAATTTTATAGGGCCGATGTTGAATGTGAACCACACCTAAACGTCAAGTTTTTTTCTGCATTTCATTTGACATTTCTTAATTTCAGACTAACTCAATTTCAACCATGGAAAGAGCAACGCGTTAAAGTTATTATGAAAATGGGCGTTCAAATCAAAATGCATATCGTGCACTTCGTGATTTTTTCGGTCAATTTTATCGTCCAAATGTGCGTACAATCGGAAAAATCGCGCTAAAATTTAAGAAAACCGGGTCTGTAGGAGATGTGAAAACACTAGTGCATGCTCGTACAGCTCGTACTGCAGAAAATATTGCTGCTGGTCGCGATAGTGTGGCTGAAGAGCCGTCCACCTCAACTCGTCGTCGTGACCAACAATTGCACCTCTCACGCTCGTCGTTGAGAACATTATGCATAAAGACTTGCATTTACACGCTTACAAGGTGCAATTGACTCAAGAACTAAAGCCTCTTGGCCATTCCAAACGTCGTCAATGGTCAGAATGGTGGCAAGAAATGGCAACAGTTGATGATAAATTTTCGAAAAAAATCATCTTCAGTGATGAGGCACATTTTCACCTCTGAGGATTCGTCAATAAGCAGAATTTCCGCATTTGGGCGAATGATAATCCAAGAGTGATTGTCGAAAAACCAATGCACCCACAAAGTGACTGTTTGGTGCGGTTTATGGGTTGGCGGCATCATCGGGCCGTATTTTTTTCAAAATGAGGCCGGTCAGGCAGTTACTGTGAATGGTGTTCGCTATCGTAAGATGATAACGATGGCCGTATTATCTCACGTGGTGGCGATATCAATTGGCCGCCAAGATCATGGATTTGATACCGTTGGACTTCTTTCTTTGGGGTTATTTGAAAAGGTGTATGTCGATAAGCCAGCAACAATTCAAGAGCTAAAGGATGAGATAATTCGGCACATTAACGGCCTCAGCGTCATCGAAAATTAAGACTATCGGATGGAAATGTGCCGCCGAGGTCGCGGCGGCCATTTGGACGATATTTTGTTCCATACATAATTGAACCATACCATATTATCATAATAAAAAGAAATGACAATAATTTCCTAAATAATTTGTGTTTTATTCAAAATCAACATCGGCCCTTAAAATTTAACCACCCTTTACTTACAAACTTGCCGTTCGCGTACTTTATTAAATATTTTTCTTTTTGAGAGTAAATTTTGTTTTCTTTCTGTAAACTAAACTTTTATAACAAACAATATTGATCAATAACATGATAAAATTAAAGGAAACTGATGGGATAGTTTTTTCAAATATATATTAAACGTAGAAAATATTAAAAAAAGTAATTATTATTTTCGGTAAATTGTGCAAAAGTAACGCGATATAGCCAAACTTTCGTGATAAAATAGTGGAAAAGATGATCGCAAAAAGGCCAGTATTTCGTTTACAAAAGCGAACAAATTTCCAAAAAGCTGTAATCAAAATAACATTTAAAATAACAAATTTTTCATAGAAATTAGAAGGCCATAATTATAACAAAGTCAAATGTCACTTTTTCGCTACATTTTCAAATGCCTTTTTAATTGATGCAAAAAATCCACCGCAGTTTCGCAATAATTCCACGCAATTGAAAGAGCACTTTTTTATATGGTGTTTGAAAGATTTTTTCGGAAAAGTACGAATATTGGGCTTAATGCAATAATAACACAATTCAAGAGGTGGAAAACAATTTTAAATTGAACAAAAAAATTACAAAAAACTAAGTACCTTGAAGCAAATTATTACAAACATTTAGAAACATTTTTAAAAAAACTTAAAAAATAAAAATACGTTCATTGAAAAATATGTAAATATATTAAAAAAAAAATAATATGTCAACCTTATGCAATTTGCTGCAACAGTCCAAAACAATACAGTGATGCCAGATATTAATAAACAAATGTTATTTAAACCCATTCACTTCTCATTGTAAATCTAGCTTTAATATTAAAGCCAAAAAAAAAAAAAAAATAAAAACAAATCAAAAATCTAATCCGGTTTATTTAAAAATATCTTGTGTTTTAAATAGAAGACACGGAGCAATTGTAATTGAGGATGAAATCCGAATTAGAAATTTGTGCAGACTTTTTAAAATTAAGCTTCCCAAACCAACACAATTTTTTATTGATATAACAGATATTTCATTTCAATATTCAGAAGAGGAAATTATCGAAAAATTAAAGAAACGGTTTTTTTTGTAAGCAACAATAAAATAAAAATAAAAACTAACCTTGGTTTTATTTCGTAATTTAAGTTATTTCGTAAAAGTGTTTTAGGCTTAACAATATTTTAAATTATTTTGTTAGTTGCATATTTATTTCAGCTATAGATATCTTTTTGATATTTTTGACAACTTCATGAACAGTGCCCTTATAAGCCAAGAACAGTTAAAATTTAAATTTTTATTCATGAGGCTTTAAAGAGAAAGAAATAGAAAATTTAAATTTATTTCGTAAAAACTATATGGCCAAAGCTTTTTTCAAGTGACTACCAAGGTTTTTTCTATCAAAAATTTTAAATTTTGTTATATTCTATTGCGATTTTTAAAATATTTAATAGAAAAACCTTGATAAAGTTTATATTAAACTAAACCATATTGATTCGAGTAAAGCCAGGTCAGCGGCGCATTTGTGACCAGGATAGGAATTTTGAATCATTCATCTCCTAGGACAAGCCCATATAAATAAGCAGTCCCGTGACCGATACCTATTACAATGAACCGGTCACGTGACGTGTCCTGGGATAGGTCTTTTTTCCTCAGAGGAACTACATGAATTCGTGCGCAATCGAAATAAAATGGTCAGCGAAAGATGGAGGCGAGATACGATCGACCGGTGAATTCTTAAGGATTTAATGAGGACCAGCTGCTACTGCTATTTAACCCGCAACAAAAAAAGGATTATCTCCCGCAACAAATATAATAATGGTAAGTTTTACAAAAAAAATTAAAATCTTGTAAGTGTAAAATCCAAAAATTATTCCACTCCAAAAGCAAGGGCTGGATCTGCTACTGGATATAGGGTATTTTAATGTTAGCGGTATTTCAAATTAATTCGTTAGTTAAGTTAAGGAAACTGTTTGGAAACGGTAATGATATTTTAGGGTTCGTGTTTGGCAACTATGATAAAAAAGATAGCGAATCAGATACATCAGTAATTGGTACACTAAGAAATAATGTATGTAGATAGAACCAATGGCATAACAATACCAGGTAGACATATTATAAACCATGTTCTCTCGATTACAAGAAAAAATTCAAAAATGCTGCAAACAAAAAGTAAACAAAAACCCCTAGACTGTCAGATAAAAAACACCAATTTTACATAAGACATTTAAAAAGGACAGTTTTAAGATTTTTTTAAATAGTCCTTAGAGTCCCAGAATTTTTCTTTTAGAAAATTCTTTAGAATCTAAGAATATTTCTACTAGAATATGTCCTTAGAATCTAAGTATTTTTAATTATGAAAAGTCCTCGGAATCTAAGTATTTTTTTATTCAAAGAAAAGCACACATATTCACATATTCTTAAAAAAATCGAAGCTTTTTTTAAGAATATGTGAATTTTTATAGAAGGATCAGTTTGCAGAATCTGAAAATTTTACATTAAGGAAAACTTCATGGATTCTAAAAATGTTTTTTATTAGAAAAAATTCCTAAAATCTAGTATTTTGCATAACTTTTTGGTACAAAACAATTCTTGGGTTCTACAGACAATGCATTTTTTCGATAATGAATTGATTAGTGTAAATTATAATGTTATATGTATAAGGAATTTTCGAAAATAAAACACCCCAGATGAAAATTATAATTTTTACATGGGTGACTGAACTGATATAATTTCTTTTTATGAAAACAAAACAGTATTATGACTGTAAATGTCATAGACAGGTTTTATTTGATTTATAATTATTCATTGATTGTTGTCAGTACTTTATAGTTCCATAATTATCATATTTTTTTTATAGCACAGTATGGTTACATCCAATCTTGATGAGCGTTTTTAAGCTTTTCTAAATTTTTCCACACAACACAGACTTGAAATATAAATCAAATTTGTATTGAAATAAAAAAATCAATAAGATTGATATTGTTGTTATACACAATTGGAGTTGAGGAGAGTAAAAATTGTAATTTGCTTATTGTTAAACTACAAGTTAATCGACCATTTACAAATAAACTAAAAACTGTTCCCTAATATAACTTAACACTGTACCCTAATATAACATTTTTATACCCTTCACCACAGTTGAAAGGGTATATATAGTTTGTCATTCCGTTTGTAATTTCTACAATATTGATCTTAGACCCTATAAAGTATATATATTCTGGGTCCTTATGAAGAGCGAAGTTGATTTAACGATGTCCGTCTGTGTGTTGAAATGGGTTTTCCGAAGACCCAAGACATGATGAGGACTTGATTGTTATATATTTCTGGTAAATGTGATCCATTTCTGCTTGCTATTAAAAATCAGCCAGATCGGTTGATAAATGGCTGAGATATTAACAAAAAACCAGGACTACCTCTAATTTTTTCCGTAAAATCCCTTTGTTTTTATATGTATGTTGAATATTACGCATAACAAACACATCAATTTCTTTTCTTTCACCTCTTCACCTTTTATACACAAACAACAAACACATACAAAGATTTCTCATTTAAATAAAAACCAAACAAATCCCTATTGAACGAAAACTGTTCATTTAACTCTCTAAACGATGATTCCATATAGCCTTCATAGCTGAGTTGTCTAAGAGCTATGTCACAAATACTTTTTTTCTCTAAGAACGCGAGTTCGAATCCTACTGAAGACACAATTCAACTATTTTTTTTGTACATTTTTTTTATTTTCTTAATACTTTTTTTATTTTTTTGTTTTTTTAACATTAAATAAAAATAAAAAATAAATTAAATAAAATTTTATATTAATAATTAAATAATCCATAAATAGGCTAAAAACATCAAAATTTGTATAAAATCCCTCTGATACAAACAAAATACAAACGGTTTTATTTCTATTTTTGCTCCGATTTAAAAGAATTTATAAACAGATTTTTAAACCATTTTCTCATATATTAAGAAAATTTTATACATAATTTCCCTTTGAGTGCAACTATTTTAGGTCATAACTTATAATAATTTATAAAAAAAAATTATAAACTATTTTCCTTCAAATTTTTAAAATTAAGCTAAATATATTCAAAATATTTTGTAATAAAAAAGCGAAATAAAATCCCAAATGCAAGTTTGCCAGCCAAATCAAACATATTTTTAGAAATAAAACACATGCAGTTCTAGTGATTTCTTTTAACGATTAGTAAAAAAATATTTCTTTGGTCGAAAAAAGCTTTTTTTAAAACTAAAAAGATTTTTGAAAAAAAAAATATGACAACACTGATTGGCATTATGATTGTTGTTGTTTTTATTTTATTTGTTGAACTTTTTGTCTTTCACCTCCTCACCTTTTACCCACAAACAACAAATCCATACAAAGGTTTGTCATTTAAATAAAACCCAAACAAATCTGTTTTAAACGAAAACTATTTATTTACTTCTATTAACGACGTTTGCTTATGTCCTTCAATAGCTCAGTGGTCTAAGCGCTTTGTCACAAATACTTTTTTTCTTTTAGTCGCGCGATCGAGCCCGGTCTATTCAACTTTTTTATTTTTATATTTTTTTAACACTTGTTTTTTATTTTCTTAAGACTTTTTGTTATTTTTTCATTTTTTTTAACAAAACAAATGCGTCCAGCACAGTTGTCTTAACGATGTTGGTCAGCTTTTCTGTATAATTGAAGAACGGAAAGAGGAAAAGTTTCCAAATAAGGTGCAAGCATCTTGGTTATCAATACACAACATCTGACCAAATGTGGGCGGGATCCTTGAATTGGCCGTGGCACAAAATAGATTAATTTATATCTTAAGAACTGTAAGACCGTAATTAAATTCTCCATAAATGGGCTAAAAACATCAAAATTTTTATAAAAACTAAAATGTAATATGACTTATGGATACGTCTTATATATCCAAAGATCGAAAATCTTTAGTAGAACATATTTTCTGAAAGTAGTTATGACCAAAACATAAATTTTTTTAAATACCTATTTTCGGGAACCATAAATCTTTTAGAGTCCAAGTTTTATCACTAAACTAAATGGTAAATTTCCACTTAAAGATGTCCGTATATAAATCTATCAATTCAATATATGTCCATATATAAACTTCACTATATTCTCAACCATGGTGAAGGGCATATAACATTCGGCATAGCCGAATTTAGCCGCTCTTACTTGTTTAAATATTTATTTGAAATTAATCAACATCAGTATACAGAACCACTTAAATTTTTAATGCGGACTAAATTGAAAGATATTTTAACCAAAAATGTAAATTTTTTTTGTTCTTATCTTTAGGTAACGATTAAACTCGGGATAACTTTTCCAAAATTCGGCAATTTGTTATTTCCCAATTTCTTTAAAAAGATGGCATTATCCATCAAACATGTTGTAACAAAATATTGCAACTCCGCCAATTTCTTAAAGAAAATGTTGTGTATTGAGTTCTACTGCTTTAAACCAGATAAATGTGAATTTATGTGTATGGGGATCACTGCTTTAAACCAGTGATCCCCACACACATACATTCACATTTATGTTTGTGTTGGTTGTTTGTTTTTGAGCGTAATTTATTTTTTTCTCACTTTACCAGAGCTGCCAAGACATATTTGTCGCTGTCCCCGAACAAATTTTAAAAAATCTACACAAATCCCCATTTTTTTGTACTCAAACAAACAGTAAAGTAAACAGTAAAACATTTAATGAAAGCTTGGAAAGTTCTCTATAAAATTTTATTATTACAAAAATAAACATAAAAAAACTGTTCTGTAAACCAAATCAGAGTAAATTTATCCGAGGTATGATATTTTAAGGTTTAAAAAATAGAAAACGCTGAAACTAAACTAGTTTTCAAAAAAATTCAAACAGAGGCTTTTAATGTATGAGTATATATAATTCATAATTATAAAAAGGACAAGTTTTAAAACAAAAAAAAAAAAATAAACAAATGCGTTTGCATAATAAGCACTCAGCTTTGCCGAAGTAATTTTCGGCAAATAAAAAGGCATTCTACATTAAACATTTTCAGTGTTGTCTAATACAAGCGACTACACAGCCTGGTCATAAAAATAATATAAGATAAAAATGGCAACCCTGAATAAGAGCAGCAAGCGACTACACAACCTGCACACATGAAAGCTCAAATGAGACTAAATGTTTTTATTTAATAAAAATACAAATTATCTTCTCATGCCCTCTTCATTTGTGTGAGAGCATTGTGTGAGAGCGTTTTGAGCATATCTGCTTTAAACTATTTCGTCAACCTATATGTAACAAAATAATTGAAAATATCTTAAACGCTTTTTTAAAATAGTCTGACGCTTTTTACTTTTAAACTTAATTGTCATCACTATTCACTACGACCACATTTACAAGACAGGTATTAGCCCCCCTTTGGCGAGATCACATTTTGACATACATACAAATTTTTTATTCTTCGTTTTCGATGTTTTTTTAGTTAATATCTTTTATGTAGATATATACACAATTTTGTATTTCACTTTTATTATTAATTGTTTAAATTTCCTAATTTTTAAATTAATTGATTTTGATTTTAGTTAACTCGTTTGTTCTCCTTTCTTGGTAACTATTATTTTCACTTTCTTTTTGAAGTAATTTTTATATATATATTTCTGTGTTTATGTTTGTTTAATTCTTGTATAATATTTATTTTTGTTTTCTTTTAAATAATAATAATTAAATTCACAGCAACAACAACAATAGTGAATGATAATGTGTATAAGTATAAATAAATATACTTTTAATTAATTTAGTATTCACAGCGTTTCAACAGAAGCACACAACTTACTCGACCGAGAGTTCT